>LKTO01000002.1:0-429156 GCA_001399465.1 Hymenoscyphus scutula
AATAAGTTCTAAAGCTAGTCCTTTAAGGTTGTAGAATTAGTTTTACTGCTGCGACTGTATAACTAGACTTTGAGTTATAGAGAGTTATTGTAGGATATTGTAATGTTATGGCTGAATAGTGTCTGACGCTCTAATACTACTTCTATATATAATATAGTATACCTAGAAATACTATAGAGTCTTACTTAGTTTTTAGTTTATAGACTATCTTCTCTATTATCTCTCTTATACTATTTATAAAGTATTTAATAGGAAGAAGTATTATAGAAAGAAGTATTACTTACTATATCTCGAAACCGAGATTAGAGTAAAATCTAAAGCTAGCCTCGAAGCTTATAGAGAGCCGACAGCTTTAGATTTTAGCGGAGCGGCTCTAATCTCGTACTATAATATTAAAATATAATAAAAAGAGAAATCTAGTTCTAATAAATTATAAAATTATATTTATAGAATACTATAAACTCTAAGAACTATAGATTATTAAAATTAGAAAAGTATTTAATAAATAATATATAAGATAAGAGATTAATAACTTCTATAATATATACTCTATAGAAGTAGTCTAATAGTCGATAGATATAGATATAAGTAAAGAACTTATAATCTAGAAAGAAAAAGTCTTTATTTCTTTAATAATAGTAAGAAAATTTATTAAAGAATAGTATAAGCTACTAACTTATAGCTATTAAGAAATTAGATAAATAACTCTCTATCTAAAAAGATAGTTTAGCTTTAAAGATAGTCTAAACTAAATAGTTAAGAATATACTATTAAAGTATAATATTTATATAAGAAGTAAGACTTTCTACTATATATCTTATAGATAGATAAGTACTACTCTAATATTATAAATATCTTAGAAATTAATATTCTAGGATTTTATTATTAAACTACTAAAATCTAAGAACTTAATAATAGAAATTAAATATAATTTAATTCTAGTTATTATTAAGAGACTTATAAAATATATAATACTAATACTATAAGTAGAGTTAAGTACTATAGAGAAATTAGTATTTATATTTCTAAAAGATATAGTCTTAAGATATAGAATACTAAAAGAGATACTCTTAGATAGAGATAGACTCTTTACTTTAAAATTCTAGATCGCTCTTATAGAATAATTAGATATAAAAAGAAAGATTTTAATAGCTTTTTATCTCTAGATAAATAAAGAAAATAAATATATAAATTAAGTAGTTAAAATATATCTTTACTTATATTATTATATAAACTACTAATAGAATAATTAGATAGAACTACTATCTTTAGTCTAGTTTATATATAATAGTTTAATAATAGAAACTATACTTTTATTACTATTCTATACTAACTTTAGCTATAAATTAGTAGTATATAAAGAACTACTAACTTTAACTATTAATAATTAACTCGCTTAAATTTAAGTCTTTAAAATTAAAGAGCTATATAAGAAACTTATAGAAGATTTATAGTTTATAGCTAAACGAAATATATACTACTATAATAAATAATATAGTTAGAAGTTAATATTTAAAGAGAAGAATAAAGTCTATCTAGTATAAAAAAGTATTAATATAAAGAGACTAAGTAATAAACTAGACTATAAGAAACTAGAACTATATAAAATTAAGTAAGTAAAAGAACTCTTAAATTATAAACTAGTACTTCTAAATATAATAAATATCTTTCTAGTATTCTATATATTCTTACTTAAACTAGTACTACTAAGAGTACTACTAGCTCTATTTATAGAAATTTAACTAGTTAACCTAAATACTAAATATAAGGTCGAGAAGATTCTTAACTATAAACTTATTAGAGATAAGATTAAGTATTTAATTAAATAGTTAGATTATCTATACTTAGAAAACACTTAAGAACTAAAGACTAATATTAGCTAGTACTCGACGAAACTTTAGAACTTCTATCGCTAAAACCTAGATTTATCTAGAACTTAGAACTAGAATCGAAAGAAGAATCTAGATTATAGAACTTAAAAGAAGTCGACTTATAGTCGAAGGTAGAGAGCGAAGTAAGTCTAGAACTAGATAAGCTAAATATAAGAGGTTATATCTATAGAGTAGTCTTAGTTATCTAGCGACGAGTAGTAGTAGTAGTAGTAGTAGTAGTAGTAGTAGTAATAGTAGAGTTATAGGTTACTTAAAGAGAATATATAGCTAGTTCTATTATATATAGAGAGTATTAGAACTCTACTTTAGAATAGTAGTTATTCGTTCTTATATAAAGTCTACCTCTATAGTTTAATTTATAAGTATTTACTATACGCTCTAATACTAAAGGTCTAATAGATAATCTCTTTCTCTACTTTTTATTTTCTAGCTATTTCTTATTTTTCTTTTTATCTATCTTTTTAGTAGTATTAAGCCTATTAAGAGTTTTTAACTCTTACTAGAGTATATCTATACTCTAAATATAAAGCTCTTATTATTATTATTCTAGCTTATAAATATAAGCTAAACTAGCTATAGCTACTTTAAAAGCTATATCTCGCTTAAGCTTTAGCTATTTCTTCTCTATTTAAATACTCTAGAGGTTCTTAATAGATATTACTAATATATTATACTTTATCTCTTAATATATATATTCTCTATATTATTAGAACTTACTATTTAAGACTATATACTCTTAATAGTATTATTTATAGTTAGAATAGACTATATTAGAAGAAGAACTATAGAATTATATTATTTTAAAAAGAAGTAACTATTATTTATACTTCTAGGTTTTAGTTATTATATTAAAAGAAGAAGTAGATACTAGTAATTTAAACGATATTTCTTAGATTATACTTAAGTATAGAGATATACTAGACTAAGAAGAGATTAGTATTATAAATTATATATTAATAAGTAATAAATAAAGACTAGATAGCGTTCTAATAGATTAAGTACTATTAGAACTCTTATAGTAAATAGAGATACTTAGATTAGCTAAGCGATCTAAGAATTTTCTTACTATTAGATTATATAACTTAGTTATAGAGGTTATATAATTAGAGAAGCTTATAGAAGCTTAAAGCTCTAGTAGGATCTAGAATAAATAAAGGTTCTATATAAGACTAGTATATCTACTACTAGATAGAAGCTTTATACTTAACTTAATATTATATTATTATTACTATCTTAACTACTCTATATAAGTAATAAGTATACCTTCTAGTAAATAATCTATAATATAAACTACTCTTTATATAGTAACTAACTTAATAAGACTTAGTTAGTTTAAAAATCGTTATATAGAGACTATTATAAGATATTTACTTAAAGATAAACTTATTACTTATATAAAGTAGTAAAAGCTAAAAGGTATTTATTAGTATATAATTCTAGTAAATAGCACCTTATATAAGAGCCTAGTAGATCTATATACTTTAGGTTATATAAGTAGCTTACTACTTATATACTTAAGCTTATAGAGTACTACCTCTCTCTACCTTTACTCTTTACGAATAAATGAATATATCGATTTAGTTACCTCTAAAGAGAAGGTGACCTGAATCTCGTATTCGCTATTATTATAACTACTAGGTCGTACTAATAGTATTAATAACTAAGTAAACTAAGTTAACTATAAAGCTTCTATCTAATAGTAGATATACTAGTCTTATATAGAATCTTTATTCTAAGTTAGAGTCTCTTACTTAAAGAGAGTTCTAAATACTAAGAACTCTATTATATAGAGACTCTATTATATAATCTTCTATTATAATAAGGTTCTATATCATCTAGTCTTTATCTAATAATACTTCTAAAGAGTTATATATAAATAGTATTTAATCTATTAGAACGCTATCTAGTCTTTACTTTTCTTATATTAATATATAATTTATAATACTAGAGTAGAAGAAAATTAAAAGCTATAATTCTAAGTTATAAGTACTAATTTACTAAAAAATTAGTATAGATATATATAAGATATAGTAAAGTAAAACTAACTAGACTATTCTCTATTTTTAACTTAAATACTCTCTATTTTAAGAAATATATAAATTTAAAAAATAATTTATATATTTTAGAGATTATACTTACTAGTTCTCTAGTATAAGATAGTTATAAGATAATAAGTAAATATAGAGAAGTAAATATAGAGATAGATTCTTTATAGTTCTAGAATAATTCTAAAATACTTTTATAAAACTTAGAATAGTTTTAAAATAGTTTTAGAAAAATTTAACTATTCTAGATATATTAGATTAAGAATAGATAGAGAGTATATATAGACTCTTTTACTTACTTAGTATCGCTTATATATCTTATATACTAACGCTATTATAATATAGACTTTAAATTCTATTAATTTAATATAAGTTTATTTATATATATAGGAGAGAGAGTAGATAGATCTATAGATAGCTTTTATAGATATAGAAGATAAATAGATACTATTATATAGATAGCTATATTAGAGAGTATAAAGTAAGAGAATTTCTAAAATTTTAAAGAGCTTTATAGTCTATATATTCTATCTTTAGAATAGTTCTAGAATAGTCTAAATAATTATATCTTCTTTACTAGTTAATTTAGAGAACTATTATAGACTATCTCTTTCTATTTTAATAATTAAATTAGAATTAAAAATCTAATTTTTAGACTAGAGAGAGAGTATTATAGTTAGAGTATAAGATTAGTTATATATAGCCTAGAGAGTGTCTAATTTACTCGTTCTTTTCCTTTAATTAAATTGCCGGTGCTGAAGCCAAAACTCACTCTTTCTTCTCAAATAGCGCTTGCGGATTCCGTAAACTGTTCCGAAGATTTTAAGAAAGTACGAATTAGAGGAAGTTAAGTATGTTCACGTTCGAGAATTTTCACAGCACATAGAACACACCCCCTCCCCAACACCCACACAAGCCTGATGCGAGCGAATCAAACATGCAATATGAAGACTCCAATATAAGCAGATATGAAATTCTATAAGTAATTGGGTAGCATTCTCGAAGCTGTACGCATTTGTGGCTGCTTTCGCCTCTTTCGAGTGGTGGGTTGGATGAAGCGGCACAGCAAGGCACTGCAGCAAGATGGTACATTTACAGTGAAGATCTACACGCCGAGAGTAAGTAAACGATCAAATGGGCAGATGTGGTAGGAAAACACAAAGACGAAGATAGATAAAATATCGAACAGTAATTCCAATTCCAATTCCACCTAACTGTCCGATTGCCTATTATTGACAGTAGCTCGCGGGCCTAGACAATTTCTGATGTTCATCCTCTGCATCTGCCCTATTTTGAATTTTCCTCGTCGGCATCTTCTTCGGCATCGTCATCTGCTTCCTCTTCCGATCCCTCCTCATATATCCCCTCCTCTAATCTCTCTTGCAACTCATCTTTCTTATCCTCCCACTCCTTAACAAGCTTCTTCAACCCCGAAATCTCCGATCTATGCTACTCGTCCTGGCGAGATCTCACATTTTTATAGTCCTTTTGCCTCGCCCTTTGGATACTAAAAGCACAGCAGGTCATTATCTCTCTCCCTTATCATGAAAAGAGGATTGTCTTTACTCACGCAGTAGCTTGTTTGAGCAATGCTTCGACAGTTCTCAAAGCATCCGTGTCTCTGTCGAGTTTCTTCTCGGGGTTTGTAGTTGTAATTTTAGAGACGTCAATGTATTGAAAGAGATTTGGTGAGAGTGATCGCTACGCACCTTTTGTATTGACAATAGCGCCGTAGTCATTCATTAGGCTGGCGTATTCATCTTGCATTTCATGGAAACCAACTGAAGGCATGGCTGAAGACCGCGACCGAGTGATACAGGAGGTATTGTAAATCTGCTTTGAAATGAAGTGTGAAAATTCGAAGTTATTGCAAGTCTAGAATGTTAGAATGTTCGAGTTCTAGGGTCCGATGAAGATATCTTTCTTACATACAGCATAAGTTGACTCTCGTCAGAATTTACTTGGCGCGCTTAATCTTTTCAATTCCCGTCAACCACCTGGCATGCTTATGAGTACTGTGATTGTGAATAGCATTGTCAGCAACTGGTCATTATTCTTCTGCGCACCTTGAAACAACAATTGGGATTAAAAATGCCAGCGATATCTCTACTTTTGGCCTTTCGGGTATCAAGCGGGAATGGTGAGTAAGGAAGCCAACCAGCGAAACGCGCCTTCCTCTTTTGTAGAGTACCTAGAGCTGTTTGCAATAAAAACATGTGCTTAGTAAGACATAAACTGCCGAGAGACGCTTGATAAACCGGCGTGCACGAACAAACGGGCTAGAGATGTGAGGTATGATTACGCGATACGCGTCTCGAGCTTTCTCTGAGTATTTATTTGGGGCATTGAAATAGTGTACGCGAAAGGTTGAATAGATAGAGAGGCAGAGTTTCTTAAACAAAACAATTGTTCGAGACGCCACACACATTAGCAATACTCTACTACCCAGGTAAGAATCGCCAGCTATTGCTCCTAGGAATCTATCTCATTCATAAGACTACGTACTGATAAACTTTCCACAGCTATTTAAGTTCCATGTAGTGAGGAGGGAGTGAGCTAAAAGCAATTCATAGCTCACCCGTGAGTAAACCGCGAGTAAGGAGGAAAACAATATACTCGGCTACACCAAGCTGGTTACAATTGAACAAAATAAGCCGCTGGAATCTCACTCACTCATCTTGCAGAGTGAGGCAAAACGAAGCTGAACAGGCCTCAAACATCAAGTCACTTAAACAGAGGGGAACCATCTATTGAGGTGGCCGAGATTTTCTCATTACACACACCCTGAAAGAGGGCCTAGTCCGAAACCCATCCACTAGGGACAAGATTTCCCCGATCCATAACCATCAAGATCATGAACAAACTACAGCTACAACATCCCCATGCATTCCAACAGAAACTTTAAAAATAACACTGAGGAGAGAGTGGCGCGAGGAGGTCGCCCGACCTAGTAGATCAAGCCACGAGTAATCTATACTGAAAGAAAAACAACACCCTCGAGGCACCATTTTCAAAAAGCACAAAGATCACAAGATCGACCTATCATAAAAAATAGCAAACGCAATTTCCTTTCCATTTCCAAATGTGATATCAAAAAACAGCAAAGCAGGGGGTATTAGAACAAGAGTAGAGGATTGATGATAGTTCCGTCATCAGGAAAGGCGGCCAACCTCGTTGATAGAAGTGAAATTTGGCGAAGCGCAAATTCCATGAATGGGTCCAATCTGATGGAGATGAGCTGTCGTCCTCGAAATTCAGATTTGCATAACTCCGAGCCAGGTACCTCACGCAAGCAATATTGCAACCATTTTAGATGGTTTGTGGGGAACGAGCGTTGCTTGAAAAGTTAGCTTTAATTCGAGGTTTGGGTATAGCAAAAAGGTCATCACGAAAGAAAGCTTACCCCATATCCACAATATCATCGACATGGTTGCATAGAGCTACAAAAAGGTCAAAGAAAAGTTTACCACCACTCTCCATTTCTGTCTGCATGGTTCCGCTCCTCTTAAATGTCTTGCGACATCTGATAATCAGGGCAAGGTAATGAGCGCGCAATCGCGAGTCCGAGTCCGGCGTGTTGTCATAGGCATATCGTGCACTACGCAGGATCGTCGCAACCTCAATTCCACTCTGCAGACCTTGCTTCCGAAGCGCAAGGCGCTTGAGCTCCTCCAGGCCGTACTTCTCCGCGGCACAATATATGACGGTGTCCCGTAAAAGGTGTTCTCCCACGCTGGAGATGTATGTTGTAGCCTCGACAGATCCGCGGCCACCGGGGTTTTCTGGGTTTGGGGACTTCTCGGCATCCTCGAGTTCCCAAGAGTTTCTGCGCTTGTTGTGCACTAAGCGGGGGTAGTAGTCGCCCTTGTATAGGTACTCGAGTACGCAAGAGAAGATTTCGGGTTCTTCATCGGGGAGATCGATCCTCATGTTCTGCGAATCACGGATGGATCCTCGACATGCCGTTGTGAAGAACGGTGATACGGCGAGAACATCTTCGTGGGCCGCAAACAATCGTCCTTCCGTGCCAACTGTGAAGGTCACAATTCGCGAGGTGAGAGAACTGGTTTAGGCACCCGTTAGCCACTATCCCTAAGCACCAAGATCCCTTTTGCGCCGCGAATCAGGCAAGGCTGCAATGCGTACCTCGTGACGGGCGAGCTCTCAAACGATTTCTTCAATTTCGCCAACTTCGCATCTCGATCCCGGGAGGACTTCTTCAACTTCGTCGCCTTTTCCACGCGGTCATTGGACCTGAATGAGCGTTTAAACATGGCGGCGGTGGGGGTGGTTGACGTTGAGAGTGGTTTGTTGTCTGTCGGGATGGAGGGGTGTTTTCGGGGGGGGGGAGAACGAGCGACGAAAGGAAGGTAGAGGAGTCGTGAGGGAGAATTGACGCACAAAAAAGATTGACTGGGCCCAGGCAGATATCTCTAGGTATTCAAAGAAAGACTAGAGAGTATCGTGGTGATTTTGCGACCCTTGAGTGTGGTGGAGAGGAAAGGCAGAGAATTGTCGCGATCGGCTGGCTTAAGTATTGCAGGCTGCGCCCACACGCCAACACCACATCACGTGAAGAAAGCCATGCATAATCTCACTGCATGGAATTGAGCGAAGCTGTCGAATCATCGTCCTCGATATGGGAGGAGTGCTGGATTTGGTGGAGGTGACTACAGTTGATTTGCTGCCTGAATATTGCCGTGTTTATTTAAGTGACAGGCATCAACGAGAGTGACGCATTGCCGGGAAGAAACAGGGTGGCCAAATAAAAGCAGCAGTGAAGAGTTCTGAAGAGAAGAGAAGAAAACCCTTGTCTGTTTACTTTTTAAGATAGGTGATAAGTGTTTTCAAATTTCAATTGCAATTAAGTGAGCGATACCCCTAATACAACTAACTGCTAAGCGATCGCTCCTCGGAGTGGTCTATCTCGAGTCCACGACGGAGTTACTTGTACTTTCACAAGTACCTCAACTGCTGCTTTTTGCATGCTCAAATATACAAGTACTTCTGAAGAGCCGCAGGGGCGGGGCTTTTCGGATGGTGCTTTTCGGGGCCCCTCGGATCAGGGATCAAGCTTATTTCTCCGCACCCTACAACTCACAACTTCAAGCTTGACTTCTCTCTTCATCTTCTTATCCCCTCAGCTGCCACCAGAAACGTAGTAGCCTAAGCTCAAGTGCCAAGAATACTAAGCGGACTAATAGAACCCGCTCGTTTCATGACTTTAGAAGGAAAATCAGTTATATTCTATGAAAACTATAAAAACAGAGCCTTATTCTATATAACTAAACCTAGTATTTATTACAACTAAAGCTAGTATTATACCGTATACTTAGCCTTTAATTATTATTAGTAATTAAGCTTAATATAACTCTTTTTATAGACTAATCTTATTAATATAAACTACTATAATTAGTATAGTTATAGCGTATAGACATCTTAATAAGTTAGTACTAGCTAATATCTTCTAGAGCGCTGTCTAGATCTATATATAAAACTCTTCTTTTATAAGATAGCGTTATAGGCTTTCTAAGCTTAAGTAAACCTGTAACGATTTAAAGACGCTAATTCTTTTAGTTACGAAAAGAGATAGTAGAAGTCTTTAAGCGAGATATATAGAAAGCTATCTTATAGGAATTAATTAGAATAATAAGAAGTAGCTAGTACTAAATTACCTATAATCCTCTATATTATATTAGCTATAGGCTACTTTCTAAAGCTATTAATTAATTAAATTAATTAATATACTCTATTATATTATTATACTTATTAAATAACTAAGGAATAAATAGTTCTTTCTCTATATCTTCTCTAAAAGAAACTCTCGCTATTTTAGCTGTTAAAGAAGTAGTCTTAGAGCGCTTATATAGGCGTAATATATTAAGTATATCGTTATATACTATTAATATTCCTAGAATAAAAGTATTATCTTTCTATCTAATATAATTAATAAGAGTTAACTCTATTAGAAGGTAGACCTTTATTCTCTAGAGTATTATATTCTTCTTATTAGATTTCTTTATTTTAACAAGTATTAAGAGTACTCTAGACTTTATATAACAGGTACTAGTTATACTATATTCGTATATATATAAGAGCTTGAAAAACTATATTAAGAAGAATAAGTTATCTATAAATATATAGTATAATTCTACTAGTATCTCTAGAAGTAATTCGTAAAGCTTTAGTACTACTATCTACGTTTTATTACCTCCTTTTCTCTTCTTTTTAGTCTCTATAAGCTCTCTTAGTATACGATTATTTATAGGTCTATTCTTCTCTCTAGATATATACTAATTCTAGAAGTATAAAAAGCTAATCTCTACGATTACCTAGATCTTAAATCTAGTTAGAGTAGGCTTATTTAGTATAGTAGTAGCCTTCTTTACTCTACTCTTAAATCGGTCTATTACTTCGTCTACTACTAGCTAAGAACCTAGTATCTAAATCTAACGATTTATTACAAGAATATACACGTTTAACAGCTCGACCTTTTACCTCTAAAAAGTTAGTATATTTCCTTATAAAATTTAGAGAGAAACTAACCTTCTTATATAGATCTAATACTCTATTAGAGTATATATAGAATCGTATATATAACTCTAGAAACCTATTCTTTAGTATATAGTTTTTAATAGAAAAGTTTAGTATAAGACTCTCTTCTTTCTTCTAGTAATCTATAAGCTCGTGAGTATATATCGTTATATAAACTATAATTATAAGATAGATGTAAATCTCTTCTTTTATTATTTCTATCTAGAAGTTTATATAGGTATAGAGCTTCTCTAGATTACAAGGTTCTCTAAAACAAGAATTAACATTAGAAACTATTATGTCTATTATCCAGGGAGGAAAGTATAAGAGGAATAGAGTCAGAGGGTTATTAACATCTATACTCTCTAGTAGGCTGATTTAGTACTATTATAAGAGAACTCTTAGAGGCTCGAAGTACGTTCCAGGCTTTTTAAGAGGCGCAATATTTAGACAGCGAGTCCCTAGATCTGTAGTATCTGGCCGTGTATTCTCAGGCATCGTGAGGGTAGAATAATAGATAATTAGAGCTATTTAGAGGTAGTGTTGTTGTTTTTTACAGTTTGGTGTTCCACCCCCTGTACGCTAGATGCACGGACCACATTTGGTGCGTTTCTGGTGGCAGCTAAGGGGATAGCAAGGGAGTACACTTTTTTGTTTTGTTTTTCTCCATGAGGTGGAAGAGTTTCTTTATCAAAACGATTCTAGTAAAGGCTTCCTATATCACAGAAGATCAACATTAGTACACGGCTCTCCGTCTACTACGTAACGCCACATTTTCTGAAGCTGGCCGAATCGATTCTTCAAGACAAAAACTTACCGACTCCATGATGAGAAGTTGTTTGACCCGTCCTTGCTCCTTGGTACGCGGAAAGCTTGATTCCACCAGGGGATGTTCAAGGGCATCGATACGAGAGCTCGCAAGAAACAGAAGAACCATACCGAATCAAACACACGTCCGCTCACTCCATCAGAAGGCTACCTGCAATCACAAGCCTGGATACACCTCCTTCCAATTCTGGACCTTAAAATCCGCCTGGCGCCGGGCAGGTATCAACACCTCCCGTTGCCTCATCGGCTGCACTGCCGGCGATTTCAGCTCCATGTGGTATCTCCAGTCCTTCCACCCAGAAATCGGAACCGGATCCATCATGGTCATTTCCATGGCGTCTGGACTAGCTAGTTCCATAGCTCTCGAAACGGTTTTACTTCGCTATGGAAAGGATCGACTTGCGATATTTACTGCTCTGAGAACAGCCCTTGGTATGAGTCTTGTATCTATGTTGTCGATGGAGACGGTGTCTAATGCTGTGGATTTTCATCTTACCGGCGGTGTTGTTGCATTTCAGGATCCTTTGTTTTGGGGGGCGGCTTTGTTGTCTATGGGTGCGGGATTTTTGGCACCGCTGCCATATAATTATGTTCGTTTGAGGAAGTTCGGGAAGGCTTGCCATTGAACTCGAGCTGATAACTTGAAATTCTCTTATTCGATGTGAGTTTACTTGGTTATTTGAGTTACAGAGGTTATTTAGCCGTGGGCTATGTATGAACTACAGTGTTAGTCTTATTTATAAAATTAAGCCTTTGTGTGTACCTCTTCAACTGTTCTTAGATAAGACAGCATATAAGTATTATTTTCAAGAATGCAAAAAAAAAAACCAATGAGAAGAGTGAAGTCAAGCCATAGCGAGGGAAAGAAGGAGCGATCAACTTACGAAATGCTATTCATTCCACAACAAGTGGTCACCCTACAATAAGGCCAGACTATATAGCACTCTAATATAAAACAATACAAATAATAATAGGGAATATATGGAAGAACACATCGAGTTATGTGAAAGCCATAGACCCTAAATAAGGGCCGATTTGATAGCGAGGGTGTCAGAAGGAACGCCCGGTCTGTTGTGGTTCAGGGTTTTGAGAATTCGAAAACTTCTGGTTGGCAATGTGAAGACAGCAATGCTACCACTTAACTAAAGGGACTTTTGAGTTGACTCCTAGTTTTAATCTCGAGACATGAGGTAACTATAAGTGGATAGCTTTATTGCCAAAGCGATTCTGTGAGAAAATTATACTGTCTGGTGCACATCACATTTTGCGATTTCGTCTAATTTTTGTACTTCTGCATAAGGAGGGAAAGGAAACTGGTCTGAAATTAGGTAGCCGATGGTAGTAGCCGATAGGTTAGGCGAGCGTATCCAAACTTAAAACCTGATCAAACTAAACACTGACGAGAATGTTCTAAGATGTCGGGCCTATCCAGGGTGTTTGCTTTGAGTTACTCAAGGTGGCAGGCCAGAAAGACGACCAATTAAGCAGGTACGATTCACGGCCTAATTTACTCTGTACCCGGAGACAGACAGACTTCTCATAGTGTAACCAGTTATCGTGACTCTAGGGACTGCCATGGCATAGAACGAATTTTTCTTTGTAGAGATGGGTTGTAGAGAAGATTAAGAAATGATGGGAGCCAAAGATGGATGGCATGGGACTTGTGTAGAAGAGAGAAAATATACAGGAAATAGACAGAAGAAGAATAATAGAGTAACTCAGGTGAAGAAATCAGCTCCATTTCTCGTACTCGCTCCAGATAGTTTCTCTATAGACCTTGATATTCTCTCTAGAGAAATTGACTTTTGTCCAATCAGCGATTTGGTGGTTCTAAATCATTGGTGCGTTTGCTTGGGACGTCGTATCAAGTGATAACAACCAATCTCCAAGTGACAGAGTATTGGTTAAATTCTTCTCATTTCAACGAATTGTTAAACATCCAATAAGAAAAGAGACACTAGAAAAGAGACACTAGAAACGAGACACTAGAGATTGCTTCCATTCGAAGAAAAATACAAAGAAAGACCCCGAGACATTCTCCATTCATTCTCCCAACCTCACCTTTCTCAACTTCCCTCCATTTTAACCAAGCCATAATTCCGCTCATCACCCCTCACGAATCAAAAATAGCGCCATACCCAGGAACCCCCCTACTTTCCATCCCATAAACAACCCTCTGCGTTAACTTTTGATTAGCGATAACACAGACCGCCTCTGCCCCACTCTCAACCTTCAGTCTCCAACTAACAGCAACCATATCGGGCCGTCCCATCGTCCGCGTATCATGAATAACAGCATCAGGATCCGCAGCAAGGATAGCATCCTGGATCTCCTGTCCAAAAGTCTTCAATGGATTAGGTGTACTCCAGAAGACTCGAATCGGAATATGTCGTCCTTTCGAGCCGGGTGGAAGATTCTTTGTAAGTGCGGCTCGATAGATGACAGGGAGACAAGGACCGATGCCAGAGCCAGTGGCGACGAGGACGATGGACTTGAAAAGGGGGGCGATACGGAGGACTCCACAGGCTGGGACACCGCGGACGTAGAGCTTCGTGGGTGCGCGGTTGATTTGACGTTTAGTCCAGTCGCCGGCGTTGGAGACGAGAAGGGAGAAGCCTTTTCCGTCGTTGCGGACGTATTCATTGTTTGTGGTTGTTGGTGGTGTTGGGAATGCCGGTCTGGTGATGGTGGCAAATGCGTGCCATTCGATTAATGGGCGTTCTGAGATTCTGACAGCTGTGCCGACGACTGGGGTGGTGTAGTTGAAATGGAGTCGTATTGCATGAGGAGAAAGGACTTCGGATTTTACTTCCACTTTTCGAAGGTTAATCCACGGGAGGACAATGCTTGCTGTGGCTACTGTAAGTAACCAGATGCCGGGTGTCCTGAGTAGTATGTACCCGAGGCTCTGGTGAACACTTGATCGAGAATCGGCTGCTTGGACGAATGTCTGGACCCAGAAAAGTGCCAAAGCGGTCCAACCGGCAAAGCGATGGGTGAGTTCAAAGTGATTGTGTGCTTTAGCACGAAAATTTGGGTGAGCAAGAGCACAAATCGAAAGGAGCAGGCAATCGAGGACATATGTTATGGTCAAAACAGCAGGCGATGCTTTTTGAATAGTAGCCATGACAGTGAACACGAGCAGCCAAGTCACAGATCCAACTGCAAATCCACTATGCAAACCCCCAATATGGTATACTTTGGCACAGTTTCGTCGAATCCAGAGGGGAGCTGTTCCAAAGTCAGCTTACTTCTTTCGAGGATTCCAAGTTAGGCAACCACTTACCAGAAATCGGCACCGCACAAGCAATCCAAAAAAGCAGATTAACAACATACTCCTGCCTAAAAAGTACGCTGGCCGTCAAATTACTAGCAATAGCAGTAGCAACATACTCCAATTTCCTCATCCTCGGCGAAACCATAATCCCCACCAGCGTAGCAAGATTAACAATCGTAACTAGAGTAAAGAATCTGCGATATAAAGAGAAAACTCGGTGTCGTACAGAACGAAGGACATGTCTTCCTTGTTTTTTTGGTAATGAATAGTCGATCTCTTTAAGCGAGTTGGTGGATGACGAAGATTCTGATCCCGCGGGCTTGGTATTGATTTGCACATGTGCTTTCCCGGGACGACTGAGATCGATGATTTGCTCCAGGAGTTGCTTCTCATTGTCGCTTGCGACTGTTGGGTGAGGCTTGCCGATGGAAGCAATTAGTGCTCTGCGGTCAGTCTTCCCATTCGAGGTAAGTGGGAGAATTGAGCGATGCTCCCATTTTTCAGGAACCGAGTAATATGGTTGATGTTTTGTGACGACGGCTTTGATGAGAGCTTTGTCCAAAGAAGATGGCCCCGAATAAAACCCCCAGAGTGTATTCTCGTGTAGGATTGCACACGCTTTGGTGACCCCTGCGACTTTCTACATCGGCTATAAGCAAGTGCTCTGGTAGGCTAAATGACACCACTGGATGTAAAAATTCGCCACTGAGGTTCAAACCACCCGGCTGCCCACTCCTAATATAAAAAGGAGTCTCGAGGAAAAGTGGACAGCCGTGGTTCGACCCAAGTCTCCATCACTGAAACACGAAAGTGGTACTGGAAAAGCTTACCTCGATTGCTGCCGAAACACCATCAAGTTCAACCCTGAATCCCTTCAAAAAGTCAGCATATCCCCTTTAGCTCTCATCAAAAAAGTACTAACCTTAATCTTCACTTGATCATCAACTCTCCCATGATTCTCCAAGGTACCGTTCTCCAGCCATCGACCAAGATCCCCAGTATTAAACATCAAAGAGCTGTATGTCAAATATCAGTAAAGCCTCATATCATAACCGAAGAACGAACTGACCCATCACCAACAAACTTATCCACCTTGAACTTCTTCCCTGTTAACTCGGGCATTCCAACATACCCCTTCGAAACACACCTTCCCCCGGCCCACATAACACCAATCTCCCCAATTGTCAAAGGATTTTCTTCTTCATCAAGGATATAAACATTAGTATTTGGGTTGGGACCACCAATCGACAGCGTGGTGCCGGATACATGGCGACTCATGGTATTAACAATAGTAACTTCCGTAGGTCCACAGCAATTATAGAGGTTGACATGTTGAGACCAGTCATCCGCAAGTCTAGAAGTTATAATTAGTCATGGATTCTAGATGTGGTTGGTTTTTTGGGGTGCCACTTACGATTTGGGACAGGGTTCACCGGCCAGAGCGACAGTGTGAATGCTGGGATAGTTCTCTCGCTGCAGTGTAGTTAGGATGGAGGGTGTGGCAATTACCACGTTTGCCTATAAATTGAAAGTCAGTTTTGTGTTTCCACGTGGTTCCATCTCGAGAAAGAAGCAGTGTGTTTAGGATGATCCCCAAATTTCGCGGCTTGATATCCTAAAGAGTGTAGTCGTGGCATTGAAATGCTCTGCATACCCATACCCTTTAGGAGAAATATGGTGTAGAGGCGTATGTACACTAAACTGGCAGGATCTAAGCTCGGCAGTTCGCTTCTCCCGGGTAATTTCCATAAGATCATTACTTCACCTTTGCCTTCTGGGAGGTAACCAGTGGACTGGTGTCCCTAGAGTAACGATTTTCATTGTGGGGCCCCTCCTTTCCAAACTCGCTTCCACTCCCTCCCTGAAATTGCAAAACCTCTGCAGGAAGAGAGTAGGGGAACTGGTTGCAATCCACACACACAAACCGGTAACCAATGAAGGAAGGAAATGAGTAATGAAATACGTACCCGTCTAAGCGCAGCATCCCAGTCAGAAGTTCTCAAAAGCAACGTGCCCCCATTGAGAAGCGTGCCAAGGATCTCCCACTGACCTAAAAATAAGCCCATTAGCACCTTCATCAATCAGCTACAGGGAAAATTTTGTTATATACCCATGTCAAAGGAAACGGAGAGCAATTGGGGCACGATCGTGCCACGTTGGATTCCCAAGGACCCGGGTCGTAGACAGAGTAGATTGGAAACATTTTGATGGGTGACGTCAACCCCTTTTGGAGTCCCGGTTGTCCCTAGAATCACATCGCTTAGATTTAGTTTGAGTAACGACAGGTCGAGAAACTTACCAGAAGTGTAGATCACGTAGGCGCCATCTGCAGGTGTAATTGTCACAACCGGGGTGTCGAAAGAGGCTGAAAACTCATTCTCTGAATCGACGTCGATTGCTACCACGGATTGGTTGGTTGTACAGCGCTACACAAGAATCCAGTGTTAGTTTAATCAGTCCGTGTTCAACTCTGTCGACTTAAGTCTTGCACCACAGCTATTCCAGTTCTTGGAAATAGTAGAAGGTACTCATACCTTGACTTTCTCAAGATACCGCTGCAGACAAAGCACAACGCTCCCCTCCGTGTTGCCCAAAACATGACTGAGCAGCAACTCAGGAACGACCCCCCCATCAAGCGGAACATACTGACATCCCGCCTTCAGCACAGCAAAAACCCCCACTACAAATGGGATGCTCCTCTGCGCCACAAGACACACCTTCCCACCGGGTTTCAGTCCCCTCTCAATCAAGTGATTAGCCAAGACGTTTGCCTTACGATCCAAATCTCCATAAGTGATGATCCGTCCATCGTGTTCTACGGCAACATCAGTAGCTTGCGATTGTGCTTTGTCCTCAAAGGCGCGATGAACGAGGTCGAAAGCGGGCTGGATCGCAATCCCCTGACTAACAGTGGAAAAGCGCTCAAGTTGGCTTGGAGACAAGCCCTGAGCGTGAAGTGACCGCATGAATGGAGCAAAGGGAGATAATTATTTGGAATGATGAGGTGAGAGGATGGGTCTGGAGTCAAGGAGCCTGATAAATCGAAAAACCGGCACAAATAGGTACATATATAAAAGGGAGGCGGAGCAAAATCCATAGCGCTTAACACATGGGGGAGAGAGAAGAAATCGCGCCTTGGAGCACGTTAGACTCGTTTGCGATGTAGTAACACCTTTCAAGCTCAAATCATTGGTGGTCTTTTCTCTTTTGGTCACTTTGCCACTGTTTGCATGGGCTTCAAAGACACTATTTCAACGTTGGGTTGCACGTTTTCCTGGCGCGGAAACGTTCTCCAATTCATCCCCAATATCTTGGCCCACAAAGCAAGTATTGCGACCTTTCAAAGACCCTTGATAGGAAGGAGCAAATCTCAATTGGGAAGTTCCCAAGTTGGGATCTCTCGGAGCCTTGCTCTTGTGAAGGAGGCTAGTTTCCCAATTCAAGCAAGACAGGAAATGCGGAGAAAAGCTTTACGTTTCATTTTGGGGTAAAGAAGGACAAGCATTGGCAGAGACGTCTTTTGTCATTGCTGATGAAAGATTATAAAGCTTGTTGAAGGGAAGACTGGTAAGGGAGATGCCGTCGTCCAACAAGATCTCTTAGACAGGCGGTACGTACAAGGACAGCAACCAGGTAAAAAGTAAGCGAAGCGGTAATCGCTTCTAGCAGGGGCATATAAAAAGCGACCTCGAATCAGAGGGCTCCTTTTGAATGGGGATTTGAGGATATTCAAAATTCTGTTCAGATCGAAATCATTCCTGCAGAACTAGTGCCATGATACAAAATACAAAATGACTCTGATAAAGAGGCTAAGTTTCGAGAAAACTGGTACAAAGCAACAACAACATGGAGTAGCAGTCGGTGCTGACTTGCCGCTCTTTTGTTCCCCCCCCCCCCCCCCCCCCCCCCCCCCCCCCCCGGTCAAGGACAATATAGCCGCTGCTCCGCCAACCACCCTTAATCATTTACAAGGGGACCATGAATGAATCGGAGATCTTGCCAGCAAGCGAGGTGAGGCGTCACCCTCAGCAAAATCGAGAAGAGAGGCACCGGTAGGGGGGTATTGATGCCATGTTGATGCTAATTGACGTCCATGAAACCAAACGAAACAACAGCAAAATATTGCATCATGAAGGGATTTGTTATTGATCGAAATCGGCGATGAGACACAGAACGAATTACACACCTGCACGTGCTGCGTATTGCCCCGCCCACCAAAGTAGGAAGGTACGTCGAGGACACCTTGGGCTGAATTGTCCAGTTTCATCCAAAAGGTCAATTTCGCCATAACTGCGGGGTTTCGATGATGCATTGCGGTGCTTTGTAGGTCCGTTCCAATTTGGAATTTGAAATCTGTCACGACGATATATATCCATCAGATATGTACCACGTAGGAAGTCCCGTAGACAAGAAATTGCGGTGTTGTAATGCTGGTACCTGGTACTGATCTGCCTAGATCGGTTGGTTGCAGGCTGCATGCTGCAGGGACCCAGGATAATTGGAAAGC
Organism: Hymenoscyphus scutula; assembly: GCA_001399465.1. Taxonomy (NCBI): domain Eukaryota; kingdom Fungi; phylum Ascomycota; class Leotiomycetes; order Helotiales; family Helotiaceae; genus Hymenoscyphus; species Hymenoscyphus scutula. Next base: position 19,084 of record LKTO01000002.1, read on the forward strand.
CTGGCGCCTCTTGTAAACAATTGCAAACTGAGGCCAGAGTGGGCACGACGTCCACATTGCGGGGGGTAAAATAAAAAGTGACTCGAGTGGGTTTGTAGACAGACCAAGGAAGGTAGAAACCAGGAAAAGAACACACCTGGAAGCAGTGCTGCTCTGTTGTGCTTTCAACCCTTTAATCTAACCTCTTTTGATTCGTATGGACAGCGGTACTGTGTCCTCCACATCGTACCACATCTAAGAGGTCTATCCAAATTACTGCAAAACCGGGAAAATCATGACCAACCGGTGACGATCCAGAGAGCAAGGGGGCATGTACACCAAGCCGACATGCGTTCAATATACCGAACCACTATAAGCAACCCTCCGCCTCGCCCATCAGAGACGAATGAAGTGTATAGGTACTCCCGCTACCTGAAGTAGATGGTGGACTAAATGGACCCTAGGGACCTACAGGAAGCGGTGTCTCCATTTGTAGGTCTCCGAGAGCATAAAGCTGCGCCAGTATCCACTGCTCAAGAAGTGCCAATGCAATGCCAGATCCTTCTTTCCTCCTTCCACCGGACAAAAAGGAAGAACAGAATATGTGCGTAGCAGCGGTGCGAAGATGCAAGGCGGAAGGAAAACCTGGAATGTCGCACTCGTGAGCGAAGTAGTAAACTTTCCCTGCCCATGCATGCATGTTGTTTGTTGCCCGCCACCTAAACAACTACTCGTATACGTTTTGAGGACTGAGGCCAGTAACTGGCTGTAAGTCGTAATGAGACCCCTCCCTCGCGAGTGCTTGATTCTTACCTAGGCAAGTAAACACCAAAAGATCATCGTCAACTCGACGACTTGAGGAACCTTTTCCCGCGTGGTATACAGCAAGCACGCATGTGAAGGAGAACTTCAAAGACACCTCCCTCAAAGAGAAACCACGGCCGACGAAGCAACCCATAGATGGTGGCAATGTATTGCTCATCGGTGTCGCTTAACGAAGTTGATTTTGCAACATTATCTCGAAACAACAGTACTTTCCAGTTTGAGCTATTCACACATTGTCGCCATCATTCCAAGCAATTACGACAAAAGCAAATTGGAAAATAATTCTCGACGTCACACACTTGCGACTTGAGTTCCTCAACCTCGATGCGGAGGCGGATAGATTGAGGGTCTGATTCGATAGTAAGGACTATGAAGGAGCAGGTTACAGATACATACGGCATAGCGATGATACGACCCCCAACCCAATTCTCAACAAGGTACAATTTTCTTCAAACGAAGCCATGCCCCCAACAAACAACGAAAACATCAAGCTCATGCAACTCCTCGGTGGACCAAAACTGTTCAGCTGCCATTTCGTTTAACGATATGAGCATCCGCGAGTGAATACTCAGTGGAGGACAACCGATTTACTGAGGAAGTGGGGTGTATCCATAGCTCTTGTTCTCAGCCTGAACGGTGAGTCTCTCGCGGAAAGCCGTGAGAATGTAGACGACGATGAATGCTGGTACAATTAGTCAAAATTCGATGCAAAGAAATGATCTTCTAATGCTGACCTGTATTGGCAGATGCAATGAAAGCCATGATGGCAGCAGAAGCATCATCCCATCCAACCTGGTTGTAGTCAAAGAAGTAGTAGGCGAATCGATCAGTGGCAGCATAACCGACATATGACCAGCCAACATAGAGTCCAGACAAGAAAGTGAGACCGAAAATGTGAGCCCAGACAGCCTGACTCAAATTAGCTTCCTCAGCGGGCAAAACTGACAGGAGAATATGGACTTACGTCGGCACGCTTTATGCTGCTGTAGAAAAAGATCTCAATCAAGGCAATGATGGAGTTGACAGCATACTTGTTGAAGACGAAGAATCTGACCAACCATCCATGGCCGAAAATCTCATCAACTGTGGGCAAAGTCAGCGAAAAGTCCATAGTGTATTGAGCAGGAGGTTGATCACCTGGAATCCGCGCCTCCTTTCTTGGAATCAGGACTGCCCAGTGGATAGCTGTAACAACATGTGGGAAGCTGTTGACGGCATAGTAGAAGATGCTGAAGAATGCACGGTTGTTGGTTGCGTTGCGTTGACGAGGAGGCGAGAAGAACTTCTGGACACGAGTCGACGCCGATTGAGTCTGGCTGGCATGATGAGGGTAGTGGAGGTGCATGAAGGTCCAGTTCTGGCATGAGGGTTGGTGAGTAAACTGCCTGAAAAAGACAAAAGGGAGTATGGATGGAAGACCTAGGACTTACCAAAGCGATCCAGGAGTAGAGAACCTGCAAGAAGTAGGAAATGTTGGAGAAATCAAAGACGGTCAACCATCCACTGTCATTTCGGCTGATATCATAGTCGATGAGCAAGATAAAACTGAGAGTCAAATAAATTGCCGTGATGAAACGAAACGAGAGCAACGTCTTCTGATCGATGCTGACCCATGGGGAATGGCAAACTCGGAGAAAGATGGGCTGTTGCATTGCTTTGGTCAGCAGATGATAGACGGACGGTCGACATCAGGGAGAAGAGGGAAAGGGGGGTGGCCTTACATGGTCACTGTTCTTGCGGTCCTTTGGAAGGAGAGCTGTTGAGGAAGACATGTCGAGACGGAGGTTGGGGGAACGAAAGTTGGAGAGAGGGAATTGTAGGAAGGGCGAAGGGGTACTGTAGAGCCAAAACGGGGTGGATTGAGGTGTTGAGAGAAGCAACAAGGAGCACAAGAGAATGCCGGGGGCCGAGATGGATTTGTGAAGAGAGGAAGAGAGGGGGAGGGAGAGAGAGTTGAGGTGGTGTGAGGTTTGGGAAGAAGAGAAGAAAAGGAAAGATGGCGGGTGGGAGAAAAGAGGTACTAGGTAGGTACTATAGGTAGGTAGGTAGTCTACCGAGTAGACGAAGGAAGGAGCGATTCCTCAATTCGCTCTTGCCTCGAAGACGAGCTCACCAGCTTCGTGGACGTCCACTCTTCTCAACGTTACCTGTACGGTACGGCAAGAACGAAGAAACAAAAGACGGTTGTCAGGTCTACCTTGTGATCTACCTAACTACATACCTAGTACCTAGTACCAGTAGAAATAGACAGAGAAGGAGCCACCGAGATGGAAAAACCTGGAACGTACCTAAGTACCTTACCTAGAAAGATCTGGAGGTTCATGTCAGTCAGGTTGTTCTTCGACCATCGACTACGATGGAAGTCCGTGGTTCTGGTAGTTTGCACTCAGCCCGAGTTGGTATGTAATATAGGTAAGAGGAGATGAAAGAATAAAAATAACATTCTGGAAAAGGCCAGCCTTGCTATCAAAGTCCGAATAGCCTCAAAATGCGAGTCAACGCCTTCAATTAGAGGATCAGATTCTGATCCAGATCTCTCAAGCTTTTGGCGTATTCTTGTCGGCGCCACGGCCTGATATGTCCTTGCATGCTGGGTGATGTGAAACAATGTGACGTTCTTTGGCCTGCCAGATAAGTCCAAAACCATCCCTTTCCTCGTCAAAAAGAGATGGATCATGGATTGGGCTGGATGTCTCAAGGGCGACGGAGAAGCGCGGGCGGCTGAAAAATGGTGAAGAGCTGCATAAAACTAGCCATATTTGCATAACTCAGCACAACTTTATTCGCGTCACCCCTGTCGTACCTTCATTCTGAAAGTGTCCTCAATAGCTGTGTAAGGTACAGGACAACTTCGCGACAAACCACTTCAAGTCCCCTCCAAATCAATCACTTTCCCCCCGACCGTCACCGATTCTCCCAAATTCGCAGAAAAAGAAAACCTAGGCTTGGTGGTTCTCCAATTCTCAACGCGCATTTTCCAATCCACCCATTACTTCCTCCTCCAACCCAACCCAGCCTCAGTACAACCTCACCATGTTCTCCTCGTTAGGAAATCCGCGGCAAGCAGCTGCCCAGATTCTGAATTTCGGTCTGATTCTCTCAACGGCATTCATGATGTGGAAAGGTCTCTCAGTCATCTCTGACTCGCCCTCGCCCATCGTCGTCGTCCTATCCGGGTCTATGGAGCCTGCCTTCCAACGTGGTGACCTCCTCTTCCTATGGAACCGCAATTTCCTTGAGGATACCAAGGTGGGCGAGATTGTTGTGTACAATGTGAAGGGGAAGGATATTCCAATTGTTCATCGACTGGTCAGGAAATTCGGCTCTGGGTGAGTTGGGCGCATTTCTGCAGAGGCAACGCCCTGCCCTGATGTTCTTCCCAAAAGGCTGAGAGATGATTGCTAATGTTCTTTCTCCTGTAGGGAAGATGCCAAACTACTTACGAAGGGAGATAACAATGTGGCAGATGATACGGAATTGTACGCAAGAGGACAGGATTACATTGAGCGAAAGGATATCATTGGAAGTGTAGTGGCATACATACCCTTTGTTGGGTATGTGACGATTCTCCTGAGCGAACACCCATGGCTGAAAACTGTCATGCTGGGAATAATGGGATTGGTGGTGGTGTTGCAGAGGGAATAAGTGGAGCGAGCTTATCGTATCTCAGCATGGCGTTTAGGAAAATTATACCAGGTGGCAAGAGGAATAATCAAAAATCGTTGCCAGCCAAAGGCTGCATACCATTGGGCACTAGAAGAGTGAGTAAATGTGCTCGTAAATGATGCACAAGGTGGCTGCTGCCCAACTGCCTAACCTTGTAACAGTCTAGTTTCAGCTTTTGTATGATTTACTTTAAAACAAGTTCAAGCGATAGAGTGTTCCTGTTGATAAATAGTTTATGCTCCGCAGCCCAGCCTTGCCTTGCCTTTCTTCCCATCCATCCATCCTTGCAACCCCGCAACCTCAAGCTTCTCGCGGCCTTTTCCAGGTTCTGCATACAAACCCCACCATCTGCTCACGCTCTCTGCCTAACTAGCGACAACACTCGACTCTACAGCACGGCTGTAACCTATCTTGAATTTAAAGGTATACAAACTCTCCTTACATCCTTCTTCCAATCTTCTTAGTTTTCTTCTAACTCTGCAGGTAGCCGATCAGAATCCCCCACCAGGCATATTCCCCTCCAAGCTTTACCTGCATAGTCATCATGGCAAGCGGCGGCCAGAAGAGAATCACCAAGGCAGGTTCCTCAGCAGCCCACCTTGAAGTGCGCAGGAAATTAATAAGAGTAGGAGTATGCTGAGGTCACTACCAACCCTCCAGCTGGTATTCATGTCAGTCTGGTAGATGAGTCCAACGTCCATAACTGGAATATCGTCCTCGATGGCCCAGAAGGCTCTCCATACGCCGTTCGTACCCCTTCTTTCCCCTTACCTTCAAATCTATATCCCTCCCATTGCTCCAAAATACCCTCTCCTCTCCAATACTAACGAGTACTTCCCCAGGGCGGCAAATTCAAACTCCTCCTCGTCCTCCCCACCGACTACCCCTTCAAACCACCCAAGATCAGCTTCAAAACCCGCATCTGGCACCCAAACGTCACTTTTGACGAACACGGCTCGATGTGCATTGGGATTTTGAAGCCCGAGGCGTGGAAGCCAAGCAGCAAGATCTTGAGTGTTCTCACAGCCACTCAAAACCTGTTGGTTGAGCCGGTGCCGGATGATGCTGTGGAAAGTGGTGCGGCGGAGAAGTTCAAGAATGATAGAGCGGCGTTTGATAAGGAGGCTAGGGAGTTTACGAAGAAGTATGCGAAGTAGAGGGGGTTGGTCAACAGGATTGGACTTGATTGGACGCAACGGATACTGCGAGTGGTATGGATGGTATCTGGATGACGTTCTGGGTGGTTCGCGCTCTTGAAGTACAACAAAACACACTGTATGGGACAACGAAAGGAAACTGAAACGAAAGACTGAGCAAGCACGAAATGGCGTTTTGGGAAAGGAGCATATCATAGATGTTGCTAACCCAACATTTGTCCCTCTGTATTTGTTTTTTCTTCTTCTTCAGCGCAGGATGGGTGCAAATTTGAGAAACTGAAGTGGTAGTTCAACTGATGAAATCTTTGAAAACAGGACTTGCTTTATCCGCCTAAGAGAGAGACTAGCGTTTCTAATAAGTGCTTCTAGTAAGAAACCTTAAGGAAAGTTGCCTTATTTTTCTTCCGGGTGTACTTCGTGCTTCGTTCCAAGTATCGTGGGCAGCAGTAAAGCGTAGCTCATGGTGCCAGCTAACTAAATCAATACATTGCAATGGAATGGAACAATTTGAAGTTAAAACAATCAAGGGTTATTATTGCAGAACGTCTACCTTTAATTGCACTAGGAAGTTAGAGCAACGAGTTATTTACTGCTACTTTTGCTGCCCAGCACCAGGGAGTGTATGGAGAACAAAGGGCAGGATTTCTACAAAGATCGAACCTACTTTCTTCATTTGTTGTTCATTTACTTGAGTCTTGCGAGTTGAGAAAATGGTCAAAGCCACGGCCTGTTCAGTGTCACGGTGAGCAAGTGCTCGTTCCTCGTCGATGGTCACACCTTGCATTGAGTACGAGTAATTAGCAATTGGAAAAAATGGACGGCAGTAAAAATAAATTAAGAATTTCCGACTTCAGCAGCTTTGTTCTGTGTTACTGTACTAACTATCCTGAGCTCAGCAGTAAATATATTTGAGCACAACATCTGCAAGCAAGCAATATTCCGTACTGCACTGCAGCCAGCAGCCAAACCAAGGCCCCGTAACTATGGAAAATCGGAATGCTGATCTCCCAAATCTCGTAAAAATCGCCCCCAGACCAATGACGAAAGATTGGCCCTTCTAGAAGCTGAGAATCCCTGATGGAGAGACGGGATTGACCCCCCAGCTCTCAACGCCCTTGATGATCTCCGTCTTCCTTGGCTTGTGATTTCACACAATCTCCCCAATGGAATGGAATCAACAAATCATTTTCCAGAAGTGGTAGGACCCGGGAATCCGTCCCCGTGGTTATCAGTCTTGGAATATATGGAGAATTTGGTCAGCTTGTGTAGATCGATATCTCGGCAGCGGAAACGATGGGGTTTGGTGCTTATTTTTTCCCAATGTTTTTGCGTTTGTTTAGTTCGGTCTCCCCTTTTTGGCATTCGGTACGTACCGAGCTACTTCTTCCAACCCTCTAGTTTTATATCTGTTCGTTCACCACTTTCTAAGTATAACACTTGCAAATTCGAACTAATCAACTTGCATTCGATTGAGTTGCATGGGTATTTTGGATGCACCCACCGGCGTTGCGTGGCTCTCTCATGGTTCATGTCCACCTTCAAGTCTCTTGATAGGTCAGAAGCGAGCCCTTTAAGATTGCTGTGCTCAGTTCCTCTTCCTCGGGGGCACATCTCTGTCATCTTACTCCCAGAAATGGCACCCTAATGCACCCAAAGCACCCAAAATTTCATCATTCCCGTGTGATCCCAGGGAAAGATCCATGAAAAGAGTGCTGGGTCTAGGGTAGCTTGCCTTGGGCCTCCAGCTGGTGATCAATGCCCATACGCTCTGATCCTCCAGACTTAGAGTACAGACTTTCGCAGAACGAAACACCTTCTGCCGCCAACAACCAAACATCTGCGACATCGTGGCCCAGGGCAATTAATTGCTTCTCTCACCCCCAATTGCACTGCCAATCGCAGAATCCCCACCAGCGTGTAGTCGGGAGGTCCTTTGACTGTAGGGGAGAGATCTCGTACCATACATACTCGAGGATATTAACCAACGCCCGTCTCCCGCTTCGGCAACTCAGTGTCAGGCTGATCGTGCAGAAGCTCGCTCGGCAGCCAACATTCTCCCCAAACACCTACATATCTACATGTGGCCCAACATCGACGACCAGGGTTCGCGGAATTTGGTAGCAAGGCCTCTGCTGGTGAAGGTAAAGGCCTCACCACAGGCCTGGCGGGACGAGAGGGAGGAAGGACGGTAATACAGATCAATAGAGAGAAGTAGAGAAGAGCCTGGAGTCAGGGCCATGAGTATGGCACAGGGTATGAATGGCGTAGTGGCATCTGCGAGCCGTCTCGAGGTCGACGACGGACACATGAGGCGTCAGCGAAGTCAACAGCAAACCATGAAATTCAGTCTGTATCCTGCGAGAGCGAATACTCAACCCCGACCTCGAACCGCTTCCAATACACGATCCCCTTCGCCCATATCTTCCTCTCCCTCCTCAACCCCACGAATCCCACAACCGAATCGACAGGCGTCACTACAAACACAAGACTCCCCATACCCTTACACTAATTTCGGGTCTGGGAACCCAAGCCAAAATCCCCCAAGACCTTCCACTTCCCATGACCATGGTTTTTCAACCCCGAATCCTCGACGGCCCTCTACATCCCATAATACACCTACTCACGAACCCCCACCACACTCATTCACTCCTTCCCCCCAATCTCAACCGCCGCAGCAAGCCCAACAACCACAATCCAATAACTACCCCCCTCAAGCACACCAAGGACTACATAAAAGGCCCTCCGAGGCATCGCGTTTACGGGCTCTAAATAATGGCTATAGATCACAGTCCTCAGAGGGGAGAAGGACGCCGGATACGATGGTGGATAATTTCTCTCGTCCCCGGCAACCTTCCATAAGACGCAGGAACGAATCACCTCGACCAGCACTACATGCCTCCTCCACCTTCCCTCTCAGAGAAGACCAAACTGAAAACGAAAACACCCACCTTTTCTCCTCCGCGCGGGACCGAGGATTGTCTGCGAGCTCCTCACAATCAGTTGCAAGTAATCACCCTGCGTTTCCATTGCGACCTTCAGCCTCCATACCAGACTACCAAACCGCGGATTCAATATATTCGCGGCAGAGGAATCTCAACAACAATTCCGCATATCGACCAGGCAGAGTCATCAGCCGGCCAGACAGTAACTACTCGGCCCACCGGCGAGATCCAATGGTTCGATCGAGGACGGAAGATAGTGAGGAGGTGCGGGCTAGTTTTAGATCGGCATTGACCACAAATTCAAGTTTCATGGGCACAAGTGGGACGGAGAGGAGCAGTATTATGACCAAGAGTAGTTCCACCTCGATATTTGGAAGGGACGAAGGAATGAGTGTGGATGATGCGATTGGGATGTACGAAGGAGGATTCCAGGATTCCGGGACAGATGATGCATCTATGAGGCGTGAGACGAGTAGGGATTCTGAGGGATACAGAGCACGCATGTTGGAGGAGGCCATGAACGACTCGCTGGTGTTGCCAACACAACCTTTGGTTCGAGATTCAATGGCCATGTTCCGAGCTAGTACGATTGATAACGCTGGCGCTCCTATGGAAATGGCTCCGGGGAATAGTATGGGAGATGCTGGCGATAGTCTTGAGGTGAAGGAATCATATTTCGATAAGGGTCCCCAGACAGTCAGCCGCCCCGTAACAAGAGCAGCACCGACAACATGGGATGAGACGAGAGACCGATATGGCTTTCGAAAGAATACCCAGCATGTTCCAGCTGCACAATTTGAAGCTTGGAATGGACCCTACACTGAGCATCTTACTCGGCGGCGGAAGAAATGGGTGGCTTTGATGAAGGACAGCAGCCTGCCAACGGACAATCCTCAGGTCTTCCCGCCAAAATCAGATAAAGTGAAACGATTCGTTCGGAAAGGAATACCCCCGGATTGGAGAGGGGCTGCTTGGTTCTTCTACGCCGGCGGACCTGCGATGCTGGAAAAGCACACAGGTGTATACGACGACCTGATACAGAAAGCAGCCAACGGAGAGGTTAGCGAGACTGATGACGAAATCATTGAGCGAGATCTAAATCGAACATTCCCGGACAACATCAAATTTAAGCCAGATCCAACACCAGGTGACGAAATTCTCACCCCAGCCGAACTAGAAACCCCCATATTGCAAGCACTTCGGCGGGTTCTGCAGGCATTTGCTATTTACAATCCCAAAATTGGCTATTGCCAGTCGCTTAACTTTCTTGCCGGTTTATTGCTGTTATTTATGGAGGAGGAAAAGTCGTTCTGGATGCTCAATATTATTACACGGGTCTACCTCCCGGGAACGCATGAGCTTAATCTTGAAGGAGCCAATGTTGATCTTGGGGTTTTGATGATCAGTGTCAAGGACATGATGCCTGCGATTTGGGCGAAAATTGGTGGGGAGCTGGATGGGACTGCTGGTGATGGGAGGGTCTCAATGCGTTTGCCACCAATCACCCTGTGTACGACAGCTTGGTTCATGTCATGTTTCATTGGAACGCTTCCGATTGAGACGACATTACGAGTTTGGGATTCTTTCTTCTACGAAGGTAGCAAAACCTTGTTCCGGATAGCATTGACCATCTTCAAAGTTGGCGAGCAGGAAATTAAGGCTGTGAGCGACCCGATGGAGATTTTTCAGGTGGTACAAACCATTCCGCGACGATTGGTTGATGCCAATGCACTTTTGACAGCATGTTTTAAGCGTAGAAATGGATTTGGGCACTTGAGTCAGGAAACCATCGAAAAGGGCCGGGCGCAGAGAAGGCAGGGCTACGCGGATGAGAGAGCAAAGGCTGCGGGACAAGGCGCCAGCGAAAGCTCGGGCGTGGGAAGGAAGAAGACATTATTAGGCAGGAAGAAAGGGAGGTCTGGAGCGACCACCGATACTTGAAAGGGAAATGAGAAACTTTTGGGGAATCGAGAGGGAAAAAGAGGAAACACAATGTCGTGGCGCAATATTGGATATATTACCACGACTTTTATGATATCACGGCCCTCCTTAGAATTGCAGCATATGGGATGATGTAGTGAATATAATTCGGGTCTGCGCAGTATATACTTTTAGCAAAAATAAAGATAGAACTACCCCCGTACCTGCCTCGTAACTCAATGTGTATTTATGATTGGTAAGAGCCCTTTGGTGTAGGGAGGCGAATTGCGGTGGTTGCTAGCCCGTTGCTAGGGGGGTCTTCCCAGTATTGTGTGGCTCGTGTTTACTCTCGGCACCTACTTGTAAGCTCTCTGAACTTCCAGCATCGCATCGCAATTCAAGACAACACAACACAACACAAAAATCATGGAGCCCCAAGCCAAAACTCAAGCGTCTCTATTCGAGGTTTACCTTCGATTGCGACCTCCTCCATCCGCCAATCACCTTTACCCTACAATTTCTCCCCCGGAAAGATTCCTGTCTGTCGAAGACGTAGAAGAGGAAGATGGGCTACCAACACACATCACGCTAAACCCTCCCAATGACAATAGAAGACGTGCCGTCGAGAAGTTTGCATTTACAAAAGTCTTCGAGGAAGAGTCGTCGCAGTTAGATCTCTTCCATGGCACTGGCGTGTTGCCTCTGGTAGAAGGAGTTCTTGGGGCGCAAGGTACCGATGGCCGAGATGGTTTATTGGCAACACTAGGTGTCACTGGTTCCGGAAAGGTGCATTGTCTTCTTTTTCCCTTGAGAATACTAGTATACTAATATCATGGCAGAGTCATACAATCCTGGGCTCTAAATCACAACGAGGTCTAACTCAATTGGCACTCGATGTCCTCTTCCGCTCCATCTCGAAACAAATCCTCGACCCAAGCACCACCACCTCCGTCCATGCTACAGTCGCAGCATCAGACCCTTCCGAAGCACAAGTAATGTCTGCGCAAATGTTCCTGGATACCATGTTTGGCGATCCCTCCGCAGCATCTCGGGCAAGCTCTCGAGCGCCTACACCTATGGTAATTCGAACTCCTTTATTTGCGGAACACCATATCACCTCCGAAGGGCTATACCCCTCTCTTCCAACCGACCAAACAGGAAGTCCTAAAAGTATCCGCGTCGTGAAGAAAGAATTGGCAGAACATAGTATTCTCGCCTCGACAGTGTCGACCTTATCCACAATCCCTTCCTACATGCAGTCCACGGCTGCGAAAGCGAAAAAATATGTTACTAAAACTGAAATTAAGGGCGATTCTTATGCACCACCTCCTACCCCGCGACGACACCTTCTCCAACGACCCTCAGTGCTGCCCCAGCTGCCGGATATAGGTAATGTTACGGTGGATGTTGATCCGAATGCGGAGTATGCGATTCTTATTTCGATGTATGAGGTATATAATGATCGCATATTTGATTTGTTGACGCCTGCCTCGCCGAACAAATCTACAAAAGATTATCGAAGACGTCCTCTCCTATTCAAGCCTACCGAACAATCGCCTGACCGAAAAGTCGTTACGGGACTAAGAAAGATTATATGCGGAACCATGAGAGAGGCGTTGTTGGTTTTGGAAGCCGGATTGCACGAGCGAAGAGTTGCAGGTACTGGATCGAATAGTGTAAGCTCGAGATCGCATGGATTCTTTTGCGTGGAGGTCAAGAAGAGACGTAGAAGTCGCATGCCAGGACCTTGGGGAGGTAGCGCTCTTACAGTTGTTGATTTGGCTGGTAGTGAGAGAGCTAGAGATGCTAAGACCGCTGGAGCTACACTGCAAGAAGCTGGTAAGATTAACGAGAGTCTAATGTATTTGGGGCAATGTCTTCAGATGCAGTCTGATATTGGGAACTCGATGAAGGTATGTTTACTCTATAGGCTCCGAAGAAGTTCAACCACTTACTAACCGAAACAAGCCAAATCTTGTTCCTTTCCGACAATGCAAACTCACGGAACTCCTGTTCTCCAATTCATTCCCGAGCTCGTCAGCGGCCTCAACACCCTCCCACCATTACTCGCACTTTCATTCTCACCACCGAAACCCCCAAAAAGCAATCATGATCGTCACAGCCGACCCAGTTGGAGATTTCAACGCAACATCCCAAATCCTCCGCTACTCCGCCCTCGCACGAGAAGTTACCGTCCCCCGAATCCCCTCAGTAACATCCACAATAATGGCCCAATCCACCGCCTCCCATTACTTCTCTCCCGTTCTTGGAAGAAACGGTCTCGGAGGCCGAACAACACCAACCGAAAGCGAGCGAGAAACCATGGAAATCGCAGCTCTAGAAATCGCGCGCATGAGCGAAGAAATCGACGGCCTACGAGGGGAGTTGAAGGACGAACAAGACCGCCGTTGCGAATCGGAAGCCCATCTTGAAAGCATGCGTGAACGTATCGTTGATTTCGAGATGGAGATTCGTGAGGAGGTTTTTGCGGAAATGGAGAAGCAGATGGAAACCGAGATGCGGAGATGGAAAGCCCAATTCGCAGCGGAAGCGGATAAGAATGATGAGCATCTAGATCGGAAGCTGGAGATCCTGACTAAATCCATGGATCAGGGGGATGAAGAGGACAAGGAAAACTTTAACAGTGGGGAGAATTTGAGGAATGAGGATCTGGAGGATGAGAATGAGCTGTTGAAGAGAGAGTTGGAGGTTCTGAGACGCGAGTTGCAGTGTCGGAGTCCAAGTAAGAGGATGCCGTTGAGGGAGTCGAGGACTAATAAGGGTCTGGTTGAAATTGGGAGTCAGATGGAGAGGTTGAGTGTTAGTACTAGTAGTGAGCGCTCACGCATTCCTCCCCCGCAGCCGGGGAGTCCGTTGAAGAAGGTTAGGAAGTTGGCGACAAAGAAGTGGGATGTGGGCGAGGAGGATGTGTTGTAGGGTTGGATGGAGTGTAATGAATGATGGAGTGTAATAATTGAAGGTGGTGTAGGTTGGATTTTGTCTTTTGGTTTTTTGCGTGGTGTTGGGGGGGGGCTGTTTCTTTTGGTTCTGATGAGACTCTTATACATCAGATACATTTTTATGAATAACATGAATTTTAATCTCTTCCAACTACTTGTCTTTGGTCAGTTAACTTGCTGCTCTGCATTGTCACTGTCCTCCAGGTGGAGAGAAGCCTTCTCGCTTACTCGAAAATATAAGTCCTGTGGCGTTCAGCTACAAACTCTTTTAACTTCCTTCAGACTATTCAAACCATTTCCAAAAGCCTTTATTTCAAAATCAGAGTCCTTCTTAGTTGTAAGTATAGTGTGTGTCAAATCTTCACAAAATATATATTATGTTATTATTATTATACGGGAGGTTGAAGTTTAAACTATATTTTTATTAAGTTTACACCTAAAACCATACACAACTTTGCCCTGCTTGTCAGCTAAATTAACGATCTGCGCATTATAAAAGATAAGTTTCATGCTTAGAAAGGACAAAACTGAATCGACCCCCAGGAAGATCTTGGTATAACTGAAAACAATTCAAATTATCAATTATAACGAGCGCTAGTACATTTCTCACTCCCTTCCAAAGCTAGATCTCGACTACGATCGTGTTTTGAATAACACTCACGCCATCCTTGATATGGTGTGTTTTTGATACTGTACTTAGTAAAGCATGCATACCGTGTAACCAGCCATCCAACAACTTAAAATGCATTCTGCCTAAGCTTCTTCAATGGGCGATGGGGAGCATAAGAATAACACTCGAGTTCTTTGCTGTGCAGTCACGCTGCCGGAGAGACTCCCGCATTGTTTACATTTCAAGCCACATGGCACAGTAGTGCACAGTAGTAGATGCAGTACCTGACACACAATCTACATATATTTCTTCCAATAGGCAGCGATTTGCCAGCCCCGCCTCTAATAAGTCGGGTGAGATTTGACAAGAGAGGAAGGCTGACTTCTTCAACACTCAACTGTTTACTGAAGCCTTTTAATTAACGGCGATATATACATCGAATACAAAAGTCATCATTTCATCCTCTCCGTCCAAGATATTTCTCCCCTTCAATCACTCGCTGACTCAAGAAGTCTCCATTGTTCATTCTTTGGTTTGGTTGTAAGTACGGCGATAGTAATTGTCGACCTTCTACTTAAACTTGAGACTCGTTCCGGTGCGAGATCTCGAGTAACAAACATTCGTTTTTCATCTGAAGAAGTTATCGATGAAATCGGCAGATTTACATATGGATCTTGCAAGTCTCACTCCTATCACGAGGAACCAGTATATCATACAATAGCCAGAACATTCACTACTGGTTCCCAGCGTCTCGTCTAGATTTTGCCGCAAGATGCTAAGGAGGGTGGATGTATTAACGGTACTGGTCCGGCTTCGATCCTTGCCTCTTTTGCTTTCGGTTCGTTTTGGAACCGTTGGATATCGGTCTCAGAAGATGATCGCGTTCAATGTGTTCTCGCAGCAATGGTTGAGATCCACGGGGAGGAAATACGTGGACTTTATACCGGGGAATATCGACGGAAGTGTTGGCTTGAAGATCTTTATACGAGCGGTGGATGGGCGAGTCCCATTGCGGGGCAGCATGAGCTTTTAAAAATATGCCCGAGTACTTTTAAGACGCATGATAATGTGACTTTGAGTTCCGTGTTTGAGTCGCATTCAACAAAAGCTAGTGGGATAGAAACTCACTTTTTGAACAGTTAATTTTTGTTGGCGGGCATACAGGACATTTCCATCCGTGGATCGCTCCTGCTATTAAGTCCGGAATACGTGGTGCCGTGCAATTGATGCTTGAACTAGGGCTTGTTGACGAGGCACATGATGCTGTTGATAAGTGGATAGCGAGGTGGATTGATCTCGTAAGTTTATGAATTCTTTCCGGCTGTGTTAAGAATGGGAAGTCCGACTTTATTTAGTAAGCTCTCGATAATAATTGAAAAGGTTCACTTCAAACCTGATTGACTTCTTGCCTGGGTTTAACCTGTTGGGGAGGGGTTGATGGCTGGCTTCCTCACTTACTCGCTACTCCGTAGTTGACCCACACTTTTCGAGACCCAGTCCCCATGTTTCCCCCTAGTTTAGTCGATATATGATGGTTTATTCAGTTAAACAATTGGTAGATAAGTCGCACTACTTTGACCCACTGAATATACCTTTTTAAGACTACATATCTTTTATCAAATCTAAAGACCAAGACTCATTTTCAAGATATACTTAATTCCTAATCTCTAATCTACAAGTCTGACTTGCGTGACTATCCATACTTGATCCCTAGTCCGAAATCTTCACGGAAATTTTATAGAGAATCCCAAAAATTCTCTTTAGACCCAAGTTCTGCTTAAGCTTTCGTTCACGTTCACCCAAGATTAACTTTAAATATTGTCTATTGCATGAGATCTTTATAATAAATAAATGCTCGCTCCTCAATCATGCGCCCTCTAGCGAGGCAACAAACGGGGTTTGGATACTCAAATCACCACCAACGATAGTTTTTTTTTTCATAGGAGTTCATTGCTTCTTTATTATTATTCAAGCAAGTCTAACTCTCTCAAGAGGTCAAATTTATCGTTGTATGGCTATTATTACTCCCACTCCTTGACAAAGAAAATTTGTGGTCAAGTTCTTGTCAAGTCTGCGATCACTGAATGGGCAACTAGAAACTTCCGCCGATAATATGAATGAAACTTATTTCTCTTTCTGTGAGAAAGACAAAACGAGATGAAATGTGGTTTGTTGTTGAGTGTTTCATCGGGTGAATGTGCGAAAGGGGGTTAGGTTGCGTCAGGTGGGAGGAATTAGACGGTCTTTGAATGGCCCCACAGTGCATGGGTTCTGTTTAACTTTGTGATAAGTGTTAAGTGTCAACAACTACTATCCGCTGTGAAACTTACCTATTAAAAGAAAGCAACACGACTCTCCAATATTGACTCTGTTGCAGACAGACGTACAATTTTCCTTGAACAATATGACACATATTTCTTCCAAACATAACCAAGTATATTTTTTGAAAGCATATACATTGTTCTCAAACCCCCGTCCCTGAGTAAAAGTGTCAAAGTCTTTGTACTAACTCTCCTTCAACACTAAATAAACACACCTTCTAAATAACAATCTCAAGAAGATGATACAGAAGACTTCTTCAGATGTCTAAAGGTTCGTCTCGACCCAATATATTTGACTTCAAAATCACCGGTAAACCATTTCCACGTACCCCCCAATACCAATCGCATAATTGGAAAATGGAAAACGACCATACAACTCCATCCCCTCCCCCACCTTATATTCTTTTCATCCCACCAGCACCCTGCGAATTAACAGTGCGTCTCGAAGCCCTCCTCGAATACCTAGTTTCAAGCCCCTCTAACAACCAATTATCATCCAAACCATCCCTTATCTCAATCCAAAGAAAACGATATTACCTTCATCCTCCCCTCCCAGACGCCTTCCCAGGCTACGAGGTAGGTAATTCCGGCCTCCTCACAGCATTCCGTATTACCACCATTCCTAGAATAAAATTTGTTGAATTCGAGATCTTGAAAATGAACGGATTTGGGATCGCGAGCTTGACGGTTTGTGATGCGTGGGAGATGAAGATATGTATTCCTGTTTGCGGGAGAGCTGGGTGTTTTGAAACTATTGGATGTTTGGGGTGTAGGGGCCATAAGAGGGAGTGGATCTTGAGAGCGGTTTACTATGGTATTCTTGAAAGGAGTGAGATTGGTTCAGGCCTTCAAAGTATGAAAGCTGTTGACAGTGCCATGGCTTCGCAGTTGACCTCTGGCACTTACAAAGTACTTGGGCTAGTATTTAATAAACGCCCTCAGCTAATTTTCAGCTTGTTTTTCACTTCTACCCCACCCCCCTTTTTTCACTACTATCACTTATATATAATACAATTCTGGGTGTTTTTGTATAAAAAGTAGTAGAAATTAAAGCTCTATCCCTGGAAATCATTATCCCCTCTATAGTCTACAACTTTCTAGAGAGTCTTTCTCAGGTTACTAATTACATTATCTATTACTTTCTAGGGTACCTTCTTCTACTCCTGTGCCTACATACGCTTTAAATCTACCTTGTTCTTTAGTTGTTTCTTTCTCTTATGTAGTTGTTGCCTTATATACTTCTAAATCTACTCTATTAGGTTTATATCTAGTGACTGTACAGGGTGAAGGAGGCGCTAAATAGAATAGTAGTATAATACTTCTTTAGTTACCTTGTGACTATAAGGGCTAGTATTATCTACAACTAAACGCATTATCTTCCCTCTCCCTAGTTTACGTAGTTCCTTATACTAAGGGAACAACTTTAGCTTAAGATACCCCTTATAAAGCTAGTACTAATCTACCCCTCCCTTACCCCTGTCCCCCCTCTTATATACTTGTTTATATAGAAAGTTATATAATTCAGCTCTCTTTCCAGGTACCCTACGTCCTTTACTAGCCTAGTAGTCTTCCTTGGCCTGCTCTAGCCGGTTAAACTCTCTCTCTACATGGTGTAACTATTATGTGTTAGCCTTGGCTAAATACGTCTCTACGTCCTTGACTTCCTGTGTTATTTCTAGGTCGTATATATAGTAAGGACCTTAGTGAAAACCTAGGTAGATAGTACTAAAGAACTATCTATCTAAGTACCTCTTTACTATCTCTGTCTAAACGTCCTTATAGTAGTACTCTTCCTACTTCTACTAACACCTATCCGGGCCATTGTTAAGTTCTATATATAAGGTAGTAGCGTGTGAGGAACTGAATAAGTAGTGGAGTACGCAGACGTGATAGAACCATTAATGTTCTATTGGGATACAGAATAATCGATGCCTCTATCGTACCTCCGTCTACCTCCTAGTTATATAGGCCCAGAACCCTCGGATACTCTCTTCTATCTATACACTTCTCGAAACCATCTACAGTATTAGTAGCGTCAGCCTCCTTACGGACCTCCGTCGGGTCACATCCGTACGTCCGTTGCTCCGCCAAGACCACGTGCTTGCCAAGCCCCTGGTTAACCTGACCCCCTTGATCTGAGTCCCTCACATAGCGTCTATAAACACTACTTAAGAGAGGTCTATCTTAAGGAGTTGTTTAGCTAACTTAATACGTTATTCCCTAAGAACTAGGATAAGTTTAGGCTTAAATCCCCCTCTTATAAAGGAGTAACCTTCGTCGTATAAGACTTGTTAAAAGGAAGATTCTAAGAGGTTCTTACTAGGGTCTTAGTTGCCCTAACAACCTAGGTTATAAAGGTGTAATATATTTAACTTCTAGTGTTCGTCTCGTATACTTGTAACCTTAGAAATAATCCTTCGTCGTAGCTCAGGGGTAACTTTAAGTAGTGGTCTAGGGCGAGGCCGATTCTTAACGATAAAGGGTACTAAAAGTCGTTAGCCTCGTATATTCCCATTCCGAGTTCTAGTAGCGTTCTCTCGAGCCCTCCTCCTAATATCCCTAACCCCTATCTCTAAAACAGACACCTATTCCTCGTCTGTTTTTACCTACAGAAGTAACTCTTACTTGTTAGTATTCTGTCCACTTCTACTAACAATTTAAGTGCGCTACCAGATAGGGACCTCACGCTAGAAAGTCTTGTTTATGCGCGCCTTACGCCCCTTCGTTTTTCTGTGTTTTTTAGCTATTTTGATATTATAGTTATAAAATAATTATAACGTGAAAAGTATGTGTTTAGGTGGTGATCGCTTCATTTTAGTGCTAAAAAAGTGGCGACAAGCTGAAGGGCGTTCATTAAATACTAGCCCAAGTACGGCATCCTAAATGCACCTCCGGTGTCCCGTTTACACCGAAAGTACGCACTTCCCCGAACTGCTAGATAAGACCCGGGAAAGAAATCTTGCAGTTTTATAAACGTTGTCGTCACATCTGGTAGCTGAACGGAAAATTAAAAATAAATAATATTTCCGACCTATTTGTAAGTGACCTGCTATGAAAAAAGGGACATCACGTGAGCTTCTAAGGTAATGGTAGGTAGGTCACGGACGAATAGCACTGAGCAGAAAGAAATCATATAGAAAAAAACACATGGCTAATTCATTAGTCCAGGTAGTCATCCTGTGACCGGGTGTTTGATACCGTACTACTGTGGACCGTGGCTATTCGTAGGTTACCCACGAACAGCCACACTAATCGTAGATAACTTACGCAAGTGATCCTCGACTAATTTGAATACATGTAGCTTACCTGTGAACTTTCTGGAGGGTTGAGTCTTCGAGGAGAAATATTCACGATACTTGACTTTTGCTGAAAACGAACTGGGACTGCGGCCAGCGACTATCATATGATTTGAATAAAAGGAAATATCCATGATTAATCAATTGAATATAATCGCAAAGCTCACTCACCTTGAAAGCAAAGCAAAGCCAGCTCAGCTCTGAAAAAGCAAGAACTACAGGTAAGAATCAACACAATTCTAATTTCCCTACCCAAACTCCAGAATTGATTCCACATTTCCTTTCCCTTTCCCTAGGTTTGTGGCAATGAAGGATATAAAGGACCCTGAACTCCTCGCTGATAAAAAGCAAATTTGTGATATCTCTCGTCTTCAGTTAAGAGAGAATTATTCTTCCAACTCCCCTTCCTCGCTTTCTTCGCCCTTCGGCGCATCTCCATTAGCTGCTGGCATGGCCGCATTCTTCTCCTCGCTATTATTCGTCTGATCGGAGTTTGTTTTGATTCTTTTTGACGACGAATCCTCAGAGTGAGGACTATCTTTTCGCTTATGCCCCTGTTGTGAAACTGTTGAAGTTTTGTTAGCGATGAATGACAGAAAATCAATTTGCAACCCACTTACGATCAGAAATATGTGTCGTGGGCTCGTTTGCTACCTCCTTGAGGACAGCATCGGATGAGCCTGGGCCTTTCTCGGCCTTGTGGAGCATCTCCTTGGACTCCTCCTTGATTTCCTTCTTCACTTCTGGTAACATTTCGTCCGATTCTTCTTTCTTCACAAGCCCATTAGAGCTTACTGATCGTTCCATGACACCATTTGTTTTCGACGGCTTCGCGGATTTGCCAACCCCATTCATACCAGTATTACTCGACTGGCTTTCTTGTTGGCTACCATTTCGTGCCATAATATGCGAGCGACTCGGACTTGGGGTATCCTTTTCTGGGCTTCGTCTACTTCTGTTTATGTCCTCTGCTCTGTAAATGGGTGATTTCTCCCACTCGTTCGCCTTTCTTCGTAGAGGGTTTTCCATATAGAAATTCCTCACAACTGTAACCCCTTTCACAATATTTGAGACTGTTCCGCCAAGTCTCTCCCACCAAGGATTTCCATTCTCATCATCTGGAATCGATGTTTGAGCAATCTGAACACCGAAATAGAGAGCAGCAATTGCGATGTCTCTCGATGTTAGTGACAAACATAAAGTTGTATGGCTTGCATCATTCAAAAATGACCAAGCAGCATTTCGCAGATCATTGTTAGTTCCCAGTAAACCGAATTCTTTGAGAAAGCCCGTCAGGGTATTGTGTGGTGATTCGAGTACAAGGTCAAAAGTAAGTAATTCCAACAGCATCTCCTCGTAGAGAAGAATATTGTCCCGCCACCTCCAGTATTCGCTCGATTGCTCGTCGACCATAAGGTTTGGGTTCTTCTGTGCGGTCTTGGTGCACGCGATGACGATCTCCTTTGTTTTACGACAGGTTTCTTCGGTTTTAGTGGCGAGGAAGAGTGCAGTGGCTGCGATAACCTGCGGAAGAACTTGGCATTAGCAAATGTATAGTCAGGGACAAGGCGGGGTAGCTAATTCTCGAAAAGGCGCAGTTTTGAAGACTTGGGATTTTGGTGCAAGAAAAAAGGCGCGCTACGATGCATGCCTAAAGGGCACATACATAATGGTGGTGACCTTTCTTTGGGTCTATGCTGGCGCGCATATAAAACCGCTGGAAAAAGACGCTGGCCGTGGCAATGGTAAGCTGTGGAAGCTTCAGAATGCAGCCGGCGTGTAGTATAAAGTCTGCCCCCTTCGCTCTCGACAGACGCTCTTGTTCTGGAGGCACTCCGTGAGCGGCAGAAGGCGAATTCAGAATCTCTTTGTCGGAGAAGAGCCATTGACTCGAGACTTCGGAAGCCATGTTGGGAAAGAATGTGGGGAGGATGTGATCGTGAAGTTTTCGTTTCTGTGGTGGAGAGTTTCTCGCGAATGGCGGCGGTGATGGGGCAGCTGGTGGGATGTTGGTACGGGCTGCTATGGTTGAGGAGGAGGGATTGGATCGTCGAGCATTTGAAGAAGAGACGGGCGCATCTGAGAAGAGCCGCGGTGGTCGGTATTGGTCGACGGTGGTCATGGAGGAGGTGAAAGTTTGGAGGGGAGGTGGATGAATAAATATGCTGGAAGTATTGAATTGTGCCGATGGTGAATAGCATTGGCCCGTATTGTCAGGAAGGAGCCTCATGGGGGCAGCCTGGGACTCCAGGTTTAGCAGGTTTGGTGAATCACGTGACTGGGTAAATACTTCCAGAGTAAATACCACCTGCAGCTAGCTACCTATCGATACCCATGGATGGTTCTCCCCTTTTGAAAATTGAAAATTGATTGTTCCAAGTATCTGGGTGATTACTCCGATTTCCAATATCGGTGCTACACAACGACAAGGTACGGCCGCTTTTTCCTCCAATAGTAACACTGTTTATCTGGGTGCTGACAAGTGAACCTGAGGGAACAAGGGATTCCTCTCTTCTAGGCAGTTCTCTGACGTAAGTACCTCGATTATGGGATTGTGAGACAGTTTGTAGTTTCTTCTTTCAGATCGGTCGTCTCCAAAATGTGAATGTTGTACCTAGTGATACAACATCACAGAAACACCAAGCAACATTAGTCTGCTTTTTCATACCCAACACTTTTGATTGTAGAGTGGTACAATAAAATTGGAGCCGGGGTTATTGGTAATGACTAGTACTAACTTGATATCCTGGCCTTGAGCTCTCTGACATATATCGTCAAAAGAGTCTTGTAAGTTCTTCTTCTTTCTTTCCCCGAAAACAATAACAAGGCAGTAGAGTAACAATACCATTGATATACTCTCCTCTAACACCCACAACCACCCAGAAGATAAAAATAAAATAACACACCACCCATCACTCTCTATCACACTCCATCCCCGAATGTCTCTCCTTCAAAGCCTAGACATTTCCCCCATCTCTCCTATCCTGCAACGGCTTCCGTCCTTTAACCTGCTCCTCCGTCACCGCAATAGCACTACCCAACTGCCCACTCAATTTATCCATGATTCTCTCCGTTTTCTGGAGTTGCGTTCGGGTTCGCTCGAGGAGTTCGATGTATCGCATGATCGCTTCCGTTTCGGTGCTTGCGGTGGATTGAGGAGCGTTATTTGCTTTGGGTGGCTGGTCTTCGAGGATTACCCAGTTCTCTGTTCGTGGGGTTTTTAGTTTTCTGGACGTGTCGTGTGTGGTGCGCTTAACGATTTATGATTGAGGTGTGAAGATGGGAAGGGGATGAGCTTACCTGGGTGGTGAGTGACTGTTCCTTTTCCTTGTGATGGGGGAGTTGCTGAGTCCATTTTCTTTTCTTACGTAACTCTGAAGGTAACTGGGATACTGGGAACGGAATGCTTGGAAACAGAATGGTATGTTTTGGTGTGTTTGGAAATTGTGGTATGATTTACTTTTGGGGCACTCGATGGTCAAGGATCGGCTTCTCTAAAATGCCAGAGAATTCGAGTGATTACCTGGAACCATGGATACAGTGTAAATAAACCTATGCTATCTCAGAGGGAAGGAGCTACTTGTCTGGGATTGTTGACCACCAGCAGCCGGCTGACAATCGAAGTGCCATCCAGGACAATGAAAATTACCCAACGCTCTTTCCTCGCCAAAAGCCTTTTCGCCATCCATAGACAACTGTTTGACTGATTGTCTGGGCTGGACGTAGCTTCTCGACAACCAGATTTTGGGAAGTCAAAACTCGTAACCCAGTCACGATCATGCGGAGAGGTCTAACATTCTGACTCTTGAAGTTCTATTCAATGATTTATTGGTTCTCTGTTCTCTCCGATTTCTCTGATTTTCGGTAAAACTCTTGTTTCCAAAGACAAATTCCTTCGATTCTTGAGACACATAGAGGAAGATCTCTTCATCGAGGTCCTTCCACCCCACGTCTCCTTCGCCAATCAACGAATCTTTCTTCAACTACTCTCTTTTCGAGCTCGCTAGCGACTCCGGCGAGACCTCTTTGTGGGTCGCCTTCTCTCACTCTCACTTTCTGCCACATTATCTGAATGGACAATCTCGTCCTCCTCTAATTTGTCTTCTGTGTCACTTTCGCGATCGTTGGAGGGTGCGTCTCTCTCGTTGAACACGTCGAGAGCGCGATTTTTACCAGGAGTGTCCAGGGGAAGAACAAGTTCATTCACAGGATCAGGAAGTCGCTCCAAAGCTCCAACAAGTTCCCTCGATACACTCACCAAAGCCCCAAACTTCTTATAACTCCACTCAAGAGCGCGAATATACTTCAACAACCCTATCGCATTATTCCGAAGTCCGAATTTGAAGGCTTTCAAATTGGGATACGGAGATGATGTGTTCAGCCAGCCTAGTCCCGAGGTGTTTCTTCGCTTCACAACGCGTATGAATGCTGGTATTCTGGGCCCGCGTAGATAGGCGAGCCCTTGTTGAGAGTTAGCAACTTGGTTGTGGATCAGTCGCATCCAGCTGATGTGTCGCTCGTGGTAGTCGGCTAGGAGCCTGGTGTAGTGAAAGGCGGTTTCAAGATTGTCGATGATGAGATCGTCCACTTCTTCGTAACGGGTTGTGGTGGGAATGGAGGGGAGTGGATCGCTGGCGTGGTTCTTGCGTTTGCGTTTTGTCACTGGTTGGTTAGTTTCCGACTTTTTGAGTATAAGGCAAATTTCTCTTACTCTTGTTCACTAGGCATGGCAGAGCGGCTTCGCGAGATTTTTGTGTGCTCTTTTCGTTTTTCGTACTGTGCTCTCAATGCCTTGAGGTCGCTCGTTGCTCTTTAAATAGGGATTGCGGGGTGTTCTCGAGGGAGGTGGAAGTAGTGCGCTCAAGCTTCATTCCAACGATACGAGAGGCAAGTGGCAATTTAAAGCTTCCTGTTCTCTCTTTTCGTTGCTTTAAAATCGATCTTCTTTCTCATTGTTAGGGGAAATTAAAAGGGGGTGTTCCTGCTTTCGATTATTGACTTGAAGAAAGTTCTGACTCCATTCAATTCGGCTTCCAAAGTGCTACACAAAACCTGGGAACTGCCACGATGAGGCGCAAGTGTAAAAAAGCGTATCTTTTCTTCAGTTCTCTCACTTGTTGCGAAGGAATTTGGGAACAGAGAAGCATGTATTCCCGTGACCTGGCTCCCAGCTATGTATTCCGCAGAGCGACTAAGTGAAATCTTGCTCTTCGAGATATTTATAATGGAGCTACAACGTTACAAACAAACATTTTTGGTTCCACAGGCAAATTTCTACGATTAACTTATTATTTGGAAAAAGATTCGAGCTTCGGGACTAGCGATAATGGTGACAATCACGCATAAGCGAGCTCCTTCCTTCCGCGTCAATACTTGCGATTCTGAAAATTTTGTTTCTTGTTTGGCTAATCAGAAACTTGGGGCTAGCGAAAGCTCCGAGATCGCCTTTTCGCTATGCTTTGGCAAATTGCATCATTACGAGCTCAATTCCATGATCGGACGCAATGTGACTACAGGGCGCACGCGTTGCGGAGGACTACCCCTGCTCTATTTCATCTGATAAGATCAAGAATAACTGGCCTTTCCGCATGAGGCGGGTTACAACCTATGGGAGTTCAAAGCCCAGAAAATGTGACTCTTACACCGTTCGACGATCGAATTCCGAACAAGAGGAGCCTGATCGTATAATCTTATCAGATCAAATGTTTTGACCCACTTACCCATTTAGGGTTTAGGAGGTGCAACTACGCCGCAACAATACCATGCCAATCTACTTTTCCAAAGCTATTTGGAAGTTACTAGGAAGGCGCAGTGAAATAAAGTCTATTGTTCCCCAAAACGATATTTCTCTTCTGTGTCGTACTTCAATCAATTTCCTTACTTGAATTTTGACTACTAGTATACAACCTTACTTTTTTGGTCATTTGCTCAACATGGCTTCCTTGGTTGAAAAGGGCGAGCAAGAAAACGATATTAACGTCACGGAACCTTCCTTCGAAAACGAATTTCTGGTCAGGTTCAACTTGCCTTTCGATTCTGAAAACCCTAAAGACTGGCCCATGCTCAAAAAACTGGCAGTGTCGAGTATGTTATCGACAACAGGCTTTAATAGAATCATGGTATCCACAATGAGTAGGCAATCTTTTTTCCTGCCTGTTCTCGTTCCCTCGCTTCCTTTGTTAAAATTGAAGTCTACATAACTAACGCTCTGAAGTGTCTCCGGCACTCACAATCATCGGTCGTGAACTTCAAATGAGTAACATTGAGTCGGTGATGGCTCTGTCTGTTTACCTTCTCGCATCAGCATTCGGTCCTGTATTGATAGGACCGCTTTCCGAAGTTTATGGGAGGCAGCCAGTCTTGCATGCTTCAAGCATTTGGTTTCTCATCTGGAACATTGTTTGCGGGTTTGCTACCAGCAAGGAGCTTTTGATTGCAGCAAGATTTTTTGCAGGTTTTGGGGCAAGTGCAATATATTCTCTTGCGAGCGGTGTTCTGGGAGATATTTGGCCGGCTGAACAGCGTGGACGCTCCTTGGGAATTTATATTCTCATTCCGATGTAAGAAACTTCTCCGACTCTCCAAGAACGACTTCCTTCCACACCGGCTGGCAGCTTCTGGTTCAACGAGGAAAAACATGTATTAATTTTTGCAGGGTGGGTGCAGGAGTTGGGCCAATCATGGGAGGGTATATCGCTCAGTATACTACCTGGAGATGGCTATTCTGGTCGACATCAATCCTTCAAGCGGCCATGATCCTTCTGTCGCTTCCACTATTCCACGAGTCATATGCTCCAATAATTCTCGGCAGGCGTGCAAAGAGTCTACGAGAGGAAACGGGTGATGCAAGATATCACACTGAGTTAGAGAAGCTCGAGACAGGTCGCTCCATGTGGGGAATATTGCAGAATAGTCTTACCCGACCAGGACGTCTCCTCCTCTTCCACCCTATCGTTCAAGTACAATCTTGTTTGTCAGCCTTCAACTATGGCATTTTGTATCTGCAATTTACAACCTTCTCCGAGCTTTTTATCAATCAATACAACCTCTCAGTCTCAGCCAGCAGTCTCCATTATCTCGCCATAGTTGTTGGTGAAATACTGGGAGCCCTCCTTTGCGGCTCGATTATGGACTTCGCGTATCGCAGATTCAAACACAGAATTACGGATTTAAACTCTCTTCCGGAATCTCGAGTGCCTATTATGATACCCGGAGCTCTTCTTTGCGCTGCGGCTCTCCTTATGTACGGCTGGGCTGCTGAGAAACATGCTTTCTGGCTTGTTGTCGATATTGGGGCAGCCCTTCTTGCATTGGGAATGCAAACCGAAGGTCAGATCATGCAAGCTTATGTTATTGAATCATATCCGGATCACACAAGCTCTGCTTCGGCTGCGTCACAATTTCTACGAAGCTTGGCTGCCTTTGGATTTCCCTTGTTTGCTCCGATTATGTATCGAGCTTTGGGTTATGGGTGGGGAAACACTATTTTGGCATTCTTGTTGTTGGGTCTCGGAATTCCGGGTTGCTGTTTGGTTTGGTTCTATGGTGCGACTCTGAGGGCGAAGAAGTCGTCTAGTTACTAGGGGTGACCGTCAGCACCTCTCACCCATCATTACATTAGTCTAGGTCTATTATTCTCTATGTAGCCTTCTATATTTAAAAATCGAGATAATGGAGGCAGTTCGCAACTTCGATATAAAAACGCAGATATAACAAGATTAGTGTGGATGCGACAAGGAGCCAAGCTAGGGGTTGTAACATTAGTGCTCTCATAATAATCTCTTTATATCTGCGTTTTTTATATCGAAGGTAAAAGCATCGATATACTTCGATATAATCTAGAAAAGGCCGAATAGCGCTTAGTAAAGAGGGTGGCCACATCGGCTTGTAGCCTGCTAGTTTTCTATATGTAAACCCACTATATATGGGTCTTTTTGAACCAAAAAAGCACCATTTCCCGGTGTTTTATTGGTCACAATTGGAAATGTGGCACTCTCGCTGTTGATGCGTAGATCATATAGTACTAGCAGGCTACAAGCCGATGTGGCCACCCTCTTTATATAGGTCAAAATAACGCCGCCGCCCCTCTTTTCACCCACAAACCCACTTTACATCCTAGTCACACGTCTTGTACCGATTACATCTAAGCTTTGCGAAATCCCTTTAAATTCTTTAGCCATAGATATAATATTTCCGCCCCGCATTAATCTTATTATACGTTTTACATGATATCGAAGGTGCGAAATCCCTCTAATTGAAAACAATTGAAATTTTGGCGTCTCAGATAATCCACAATTTCCTGGACACATGAGTGGGTCTCCTCTCTGGCTTACAAAAGTAAAATTTCTTCTGGCGACGTTGATTAATCACTTCTGTGGGGGATTATAATTTAACTTACCCGACAGTGCTTATACCTACGGAAGGTACGGAAAGTATACCTGTGGTGGCCCTTAGTAGACATAAGTCCGTGCAACGAGCCAATCTCGCTAACGATGCATGCCTGTAGTGTAAGCAGTGCAGTGCTATACTTTGAGTTTGTAAGTGTTCATGGTTCAAGGAATTGTAAACAAAAATTCATGTAGCATCATTTCTTTCTGACTTCGATAGGTAACAAGAAGCTGACGCTCACTTGAAAATGACGATTATTAATCAGATCCCGACGGTAAAGATACTTTTGGAATCCCTTCGTCTTACGTACCTATGAGCCTTTTCTGATATATAAGAAGAGGGTGCAAGTATAAATCAAAACTTCAAATTTTTCTTGATAGTTAGACGCAACCATGGTTTACGTTACAGCACTTCTGAGTTCTTTCATCTTGAGTCTAGCCACTTTGTCCCAAGCGATTCCTGTCTCCTCGCTTGACCAAAGAGAGGATTTCCCATACCAACTTCTTAAGAAAACATGCATCAATCAGGACTGCAGCGCCACCCGAATCACAATTTCAAACCCACCCATCAACCTCTGGAATTCACAACTTATTCGCGAATTCAACTCGTATCTTCTTTCAATCAACAACACTGAACCTTCCACCCCGAAGATCGTCGTCGTTTCAAGCGATGTACAGGATTTCTATATCGCCCACTTAGACCTGCATCTCTTCAGTGCTGCGAATCCCGACCCAACAGCCGTCGATCCCACAGAGGTCTTGAGCACATACTTCCAAAACCTCGCTCTCCTCCAATCCATTCCAGTTATTTTTGTTGCCGAAGTCAATGGCCGCGCTTGGGGGGCTGGGGATGAACATGCAATGCAGATGGATATGCGGTTCGCGAGCCCAGAAGCAATTTTCAGCGCACCGGAAGCTGCCCTCGGCGTGATTCATGTTGGCGGAATCCAATGGCTCGTTCAGTCGATTGGTCCATCCAGGACTTTGGAGTTTATGCTTTCGTCTGCTCAGGTCAATGCCACTGAGGCGGCAAGGGTGGGTTGGGTCAATTCGGTGTATGCTACCGCGGAAGGTTTAAGAGAAAATGTAGATGCATTGGTTATCCGGATTGCGAAGTTCGAGACAGACGCCATCAGGGCACTGAAGAAGTCAGTCTCTCAACAAAAACCCACGCAGGAAATGTTCGAGAAGGACCAAGCGGCATTTGCTGCTTTGGCAGCTAATCCCTCTCTTCAAAATAGAGTGGATAGGTTCCTAGAATTGTCGCAGGATCAATCTAGGGAGTGGGAATTGAATAACAGCGAAAACATTGTAAATTACCTCCTTTGAGTAAGTGGAAGTTTTGACAAGAACCAGAAAACGATCACACTGGAGAGCACAACTCAGCGTTTCATTTTAGCTAATAATTAAAATTCTATTCAAACATGCTCGTTATTCCCACGGAATTTTTACGTCAATATTAGTACTTAATCCTTTTTATATTATTTAAGCGATCCATTGTTAGTTTTGTTCACTGGGCGTAATGATTTCTTGAGTGATTTCTTATTTGATAAAATAGGTTATCCTACTCCTGCAAGAGCTGGTAATTAGTGAGTGCCACGAGAATGGCCAATGCGGTGTAAGCGAATGACACCCACTGGTTACTAACCCTTATAGTAGTATAAAGTGTTAAAGATCTACACCCCTTAAAGCCTAAATCTACTTTTGGTAGAGACATATCTAATTTACATATATATAAGGTCACACAAAGTCGTAAATATACTATAAGATAGATACTAGTGTACTTATAGATATATTACTTGATTCTTTGATTCTTAGTGGCACGAGTCAAACGGGCCCTTAAATAATAAGCACGAACTTCTCATTACAACGAGTTAGGGAGAGGCTTAGAGACGCAGATAACTTGACACATATACTGTGAATGAGCTCAAAATAATGCCCCGACGGAGTCATGAACATTTATACAAGGAATGTCAAATCCCCGCGTTCCTAAGCAAAAGCCAGTCACTCTGGTGGTTACAGTGTGATTCTCTGTTTCTCTATCCACATCGTTTTCATTTCCTAATCATTCACCTTCTTATTTGATTCACAGTATCATGTCACACTCGCAAACCTGCAGCAGGTCACAAAATCCCATTTTTGTGTCACAGAAAACACAGCAGCAGTAGTATTAGTTTCAATTGTATTATTTGCAACGCTCAAGGTTCAAAGGCAAAGAGGCCCGGGTATGAATCTAGTTGTTGTACAATGTTAAAAAGCGCAAGCATCTTCTTGTTGAAGTGCCCAAGCCATGATGGTATCTCGAAATATTCCCAAACTCCCCTCATATCCTCGCATCACTCCCAAGACAGCGATGTCATGTCACCAAGTCACCAAGTGAGGGTATCCATGACGATCCAAGTCACAATTCAGAGCTTATATTCTGCCATCTCGACTTCGATGAGCTTCTTCGCCTCATTCCATCGGTTGGCCACGACGCAGCCCATCTTTTGAGTGAAAATCTTCCAACCCACACTCTGCAGACTGGCATAAGCCATGGTGTAGCCCACTTCAAACGATCGGAGGTTCTCAAGTCCCTGCTCAATTTCCTCCCAAGCCCAAAGATCTGGTCGTCGGTCTTCATTCAATGTTCCTGAAAGGTATGCAGAAGCGAAATAGGGACCGAAGCGTTGTACTTTATCTGCGAAAACACATGCCCGCTCGGTGATATCATAAGGGTCAATATCCTCTGTGTTCTTCTTCTTTGACTCCCAGTTTCCAAAGCCCACACCAAGTAACTCGACTGTTGCGATCAGGATGGCCAACTCTATCTCCGAGAGAGCCTCCAAGAACTGATTTTGTCGGCCCCGAATTTCATCAGTGCCAGCTAGACCAGCGATGCAATCCGCCAGCTTGAAGAGCAAATGCAGACCGTTCTTCTTCAGCATGATCTCACGCTCGTACAGCTTGCCCTTTCCAGGATCCAAAGTTGGCCAGTTATGTCCTGGGTCCTTGTCCATGTACATGATCGGGTGGTGAGCGAGAAATTCGACGATAACAGCACGGGATCGCATCTCCGAGTACCACTTGTAAGTATCTCTGCCGTCGAGGATAGAATAGGCCGAGATGTTTGCGATTCCGATGATTGGAGTTTGCTGGGAGTTGGTGAAAGCTAACTTTCCGTCATCGTTAAGGACAAGAGCGCCGACGATAGACTTTTCAAAGGTGTCGATAAGAAGCTTGAAGCCCTATAGGTGGAAATATCGTCAGCAGAGCTCACAAACACAGACACCAAAGTCCAATATCCGCTTGCATACATGAAAGAAAACACGTTGTTGGGAGGGAGTACATCATACCTTGGAAACGAGGGACAAGGTTCTGACCGCAGTAGGCTCTAGATCGATTGACTTCTCAATAATGTTCAAGAGAACCTCGCCGGGGATTGCAGCGCCCTTTTCAGTGGACATGAGCATGTTGAAATCAATATTATGAGGTAGCGACAAAACAATGTTTGAGGTAGGTAGAGTAATGCTAGTATTGTGTTTTAGCCAAAAGATCGGAAAGATGGAGAGGATGTAGAGGTTTGAAGATTGCCTTACGTGTGGGAGAAGGTGGGAAGGGAACCCTTTGTGACTCCTCGCCAGTCTCGCTTGATAGCTACTTCCTTGGGAATCGCAATGTGAATGGAGGAACCTGAACTGTTTGTCGACATAAAGTCCATTGCTCCTTCCTCAACCGAGATGATGCAGAACTCACGGTCCCCAGTGCGATCACTCTCAACTTCCTCCTGGGAAGCGACCACAGGGTCTGAAGAGGTTTGGGGGTCTGGGATTGAAGTTTCCTTCAAAGAGTAACGTGTGGTAGCACTAGACATGTTGACAACTGGTATTTGCTGTTCTTGTTTGTGTGGTGCAAGTCAGTTGGCGATGGATGTTGTACAGTAAAGAATTTGTTTGTGGGAGAAAGAATAAGAAACAAGGAGGCGTACGAAGTATTTATCTTCTCAACTTATATGGTGGCAGTGATTGTGTGATTCCGCTAGGGTGGAGCCTTTACAGCATACCTGGATGGGTACCGCGCTCCCCCACTAGAGATTCCGATCTTAAGTCACCCTGATGGGTGTTTCTTTCACAAGAGCATCACTTTTGATATAGCATAGTCATTAGTAGAAGTAATTTGTTCGTTTAAGGGTTTGTATACATTGTGGTGGTGGTTGGGTGGAGTTTGAGTACTTGGTGTTCAACAATTATTAAAGCAAGAACGAGCTTAAACTATTACCTTGAGTAATTTACTTTCTATTCACTTGCGGGCACTCGCGGGAATAACTTGCTCATTGAGAGTCTCGTGGAAAAGAGTGAACTCCTAGGTCTCCCTCGTTTTTCGCTTTTTGAACGCCAACATTCATGTCCTAAATGATGTAGGAGTGACCTCCAGTTCCGAGAAAATACTCATACGATACAAGCAAAGAGATATTATTGCTGCAGGCAGCTTTTGAATAGTCATATTCTAGGTCCAACTTGATTCTTTAGTTGTCCATAATTTAGCGCCAAAGATTATGTCCTGACTGACCAAGATGAACTCAAGTGAAGCTCCACCTAGTCAAAGGACTTATCATAACTCCTTTGAATCTATCATGCATATCATTTTGAACTGGACCACTTGACCTCGACTGCGGGGTATGAACACCCAACTTTCTCAACTTTTTGGGGGTGGGGAAATTGCCCCCTCTTCCAGCATAAACAAATGCTCCTTATCTCCAATTCACTGCTCTGAATGCTCTATCCAGCACTGCTTATCCCCAACAAAAAGAGCTCTGGACTCAACAAAACTGCGGGGAACAAAGCTGGTGCTTCCACTCCTCAATTTCCCGCAAGCTGCACACTTGAGCCCCATTCACCATTTCCAGCATCATTCGTGGTGGTTCAGCATTAAATTAATCACCTTAGTCTCCAGTAATCTCTCAAAAGTAAAGCTGGATGTCCAACCCTTCATTTCCTCCTCCTGGGTTGAACTTCCACACCTAAAAGCCCGCATTCCACCCCCTTTCAAAAAATCAAGAAGTGAGAAGTGTAACCGAATTTCGTCAAAGCTATTCATTGGTTCGGTTACAAAATCCAATGAGTGGCCAGAACGCAGATTGTAAACAGTCAAGCGGTGGCTTGTGATACAAGGATGGTAACAAACTAGTAGATGCCAGTAAATTACCAAAATAAAAGAGGGGTAAGACAGATGAGGGACTGATCGAGTTAGTTATGATTGGAGGATAAGAGAAGTGGAAGAGATTCACTCAGGGCTCAGAGGTCTTGGGGAAGGAACCTGAGGAGACAGAGGCGAAACATAAAAACTGATAATATCCATACTCTTTAAGAAAAAAGAAGGAACCTTATTTTCAGCTTTCCATTTTCAGAAACTGTAGGGACCCATTCTTTAGGAGAAAACTTGACAGGTGAACTAAAAGGACAAGCAAGTGTGACTCTTCCAAGCATCAACATCCCTTCCAAACTCCTCTGGCAAAATCACACGTCCCCAGCTACATCTCACCTATAATTTCATAGCATCAAGTTCAACGCAAGCCTTTTCAATATGATATATCCCCTATCCACTCACACAACCACATCATCCCCAAAGCCCCCTCATAAGTAAAAACCTACGAAAAGACCCCGAAACTGGAAACCCAAGATCCCATATCCCCAAATAATCCAAACCCACCTCCCAACACCCGCTCCATAGCCCTAAGACTGTTACAATTAAACTACAAATCCCACACTCCCACCGCACAAAAAATCCAGAAAAGAAAAGAAGTAGAGGTCAACGGCATTCTCGTTCCACTGCCACACATAAAGCCTCAGCACTCTTCACGCACCCCACACCCACAACGTCCACACTCTTTTCGAAACATTTGATCCCACAAGATTTGGGGAAGACTGATGATACTTTCATTTACATACTCCTAATCTACACTATCCCATGGATGCCATCCATCCCCTTACCACAACCCCCTCCCCCCAGATAATAATAAAACAAGAGCACCCGCTAAAACGCAGCAGGAAGACAATAATAATCACATGCCCCACACCTTAATTCATCGAGGTGTGTGGCCTTTCATTCCCTTTTCCCATTTCCTGTTCATATCTCGTTCCGGGTATCATGAGCCACATCCATATCCATAGCCAGGCTCGATGCCCACTCGTAATTTTCCAGTCCCACTGAGGATCGCGTTCTCGCGATTGTGCAGCGTATTGCCTGTTCGTCGAGCCCTCTCAGTCGCTCGTCCTCGTATAGACTTTGCCGCGTGTGTTTCCTTAGCCACCCATAGAAACCATCGTCGACATGGGATATCGTGTTTCTAGTGTTCCTCAATATTCGGCCGAGAAATACCTCTTCTGCTTACCCTTCACCTGTTGCGCCATCATATCCGGCGGATGGACATGATGCACAGCATGCGGTCGATAAATAGCATCAACGGGCGGCATCCTGATAACCATTAGCTATCTCTCCTGATCTTTCTTCTCTTCTCTTTCCCTTTTTCTCTTTTTCCCTCCTTCTCCCTTTTCTTCCTCGTAGAAAGAGAATAAAGAAAGGATTTCAAAACTCACCAATCATCAACACTCAAAGGAAAATACTCATACAAGAATTCCGCATTCTCAAGCGGACTCTCTGAATTGGTCGTAGCACTTCTCTTCTTCCTCGGCTTATCATCGATTCTTGAGTCCTCAACCGCAAGCGAGAGATCCAAAGGTGCAACTGGAACTTTCCTCTTCTTGCCCTTGGTATCTGAGCCCTTGACATCTGAGCCCTTGGTATCTGAGTTCCATTTTGGTATAGGCGGTCGAGCGCTTGAATTTGAGGAGCGAGCAGGTCTTTGGGAGGGTTGACTGGATTCGGCACTCGAGACGGGGGCATTTGAATTTGACCATCCGGGGAGATCCAAGGGTTGCTGTGGCTGGTTAGTTTCTTTTGCTTTATGAGAGACACTATCGCGGGGAAAGACAAACTTGTAATTGGTTCAAAGCATAATTTTTCAACGACGTATTCGGCGCCCCAGGGTCCGCATTGGATTGAGGAGTTTGTGTTGTCTGCGCAGTATCACTCATAGCCCTTGCTGGGACATTCCTGCTACTGTCGAAATTCCGTGGACTTCGACCCCGAACAATAATTGGCCCGCTCTTGATCTCGGCCAAGTCCACCATATTCCCCGTTTCAAGGGTTGCGACTAAGTGGATGTGTATCGTATAATGCTGCTGCACTCCTTTCCTCCTCCCGTTATTTGCAGTCGCCTTTGAAAATTGAAGTCTCTTCCAGGCAATCGGAATCGACACAGCACCAGGACTCGATCCCGGATTTATGCTCACATTCAGAGGCCAATCTGGTGGAGCCTCCGCCGTATTAGGAGCGGCTCTCCAAGGCACCGAGAGAAGCCCTGTGACCGCCTGATCAAGACTCTCTCGCGCAGAAAGTCTCACGGAAAGCTCGCTGATGTTGAGCTGCTGTCCCTGCTGATTAAGAACATGAGAGATATTCCTCGAAAGAGCAATATTCCCCGATAACTGGAAAAGGTTGCGTCGATAGCAAGTCAATTTTGGCATTGCCAATGACTGTGCGCCTACAAAGACATTTTCTGCGACAAAAAACATGCCGTATAGTTCTGCTGACATCTGTGGGAAGGTTTGTCCCCTAGCATTGAATACTGGGACTCTTATGACTGGCTCGCTGAAACATAGAAGTTTGTTGTCTTGTACCAACGTGCCGCCTGGTCTGAGGTGACTATTGGAGTTATTATCATTATCATTATCATTATTACTACTTTGTTCGATGAGGGAACCAAAGGGATTCGAGGAGAATGGGTCTTCGAAGAAGGCATCGGAGCCTTCGAAGGTGGGATTGAAGGGGAAAGAGGGGACATTGGAGCTCAGGTCGTCTGCGTTGTGATTGTGGCCACTGTAAAAAGTTCAGCATTGTTCTAGGAATTTCGCCTGTCCGCGAGTGGGAAGGGGACTAGAGAGTCGACGAGGTGATGGATGATAGATGGACTGTTCTATTGCACTTACAACATGTTCTCCTCGTCATAATCGAAAGCATGATCGAATGGATCCATCTGGCCCAATTCCAATTGGGCTGGGAAGGGTGTGCTCAATGGCAAGAGGTCGTTTGCGTTCGAGGTGGACGAGGCCATGGGGACCTGATCATAAGCGCTCATAGCTTGTCCCCCCATAGCTTGTCCCTGGCCATGGCTGGCAAACTGATCTTGGACTGGAAGTCCGTCTTGGGGGTAGGATGTGCCCAATGGCATGCGATCGTTTGCATTCGAGTTGGACGACGACGCTAAGGGCACACCGTTAAGATCATAACCCTCCATCGTTTGCCCTGGCCCGTGGCCGCTGCTGCTGGTGCTGGTGCTGCTGGCGACCTGATCTGGAAGTCGACGTTCGCTGGGGAAGCAGGGATGCAGCTTCTCGAGGTATTATCGCAATGATGCGTGTGCGCATTATCGTGCAGCAGTAGAGAAGCTGCTCTGGCTGGTGGGGGGGAGGGGTGGTGGTGGTGGTGGTTGAAGTGTGCTGTGGTCTGCCCGCTCAGGTCAGAGGTGTTGAAGTTGTGTAGCGCAACTGCTTTCAAGAAACCAGAGTGGCTTTTGGGGAAGGAGATAAAATATAAAATATAAAATCCCGCGAGATGGTAAAAGTAAATGGGGGAGGCAGCAAGTAATTGAATTGGATGTATATTGGTAGATTGATGTTGTCTAAATGGGGTAGAGCAGGATACAAAATGTTGTTGTAGAAGTTGAGAAACAATTCATGAGATGAGGGTGAGCCTCTCCACCTTTCGAGCCTTCCAAAGTTCAGGTTGTCTCCCGTCGGTGCGGTGCATATGACATGGCAGGCGGTCCTGGCATGGCGCTGGGGAAGGAGCGTTGGGGGCTTGATTAGACTTTTGGTCTTGGGGGAGATAACCAGGAAAAGGCCGTTGATTGCAGGGAAGGTGCGGAGTTGGAGTTTCCCCCACGAGCCCAAAAAGGTCCAGAGCACTTGCTATACCAGATACTTGATATCAATAACCCATTTTCTATAAGACTGAATAAATATTGAATAAAAGAATTAGACGATTAAACATTAAATAATTAAATCTTCACGAGTAAGTCCCTTTTTGTACTTAATTTCATCCTTAATAGAAACAAGCCCCCTTCTCTCTCTTTCTTCCAGGGTGCTTCCTTCCCCTTCCCTCTCCTCTTCCCGCTCCTCGCCAAGCTTTTGTCTCACCCCGCCTTTCAAGAGCTCCCTCGGCCGTTTTCCTATCAGTCTCTCCCGTCTCCCAGGGGCGCTACTGCGGGCGATGATCAAGTAGATCATTCCATGCACCCTTTCTCTTTCTAGAAGGCCAGGAGGAGACACTTGGCATCTGCCAACCTTCCCTTGCGTTCAACACCATGAACTTGATACTATAGGTACGGTACGGTACTGTACTGTACTCTCGGCTGTCAATCGAGCATATCATCCTCTCCATCCCTTTGTTCCTCGAGGCGCAGCCCTCCGAATGCTGTAAGCAAGTTTCAAAGCCCGGGAAAAAACTTGGAAGGATTGCTATCTCATGCTGCCTGGAATGGATGCTGTAATAAAGGAAGATGAAGACGAAAAGGAAAAAATATTCAAATGAGGCCATCCAATTCATACCATGCCCTATCCCAATCGCAAGCGTCAAATGGTCTTCATTATATGCAGTAGAGACCCCCAGATGACTCCGAAAAGAAAAACAATGCTATGCTCCACCGACCCCATTAACCATCTATGCATGCCACCGCTACCGCTGCTCCCAGAAGACTGCTCTCCTCCGCATACACCAACTCCACGATGCCCCTCTCAGCACCTGATGCCTCAACCAGCGAATCTAGTTGTCCTTGACACGAAGTCCGAAAGTTGGGATAATTCTCCAAAACAGACCCGTTGTAGGCCACAAGTGTGTGCAACGACTTGTGCGCCGGAATCCCCTCGGCCTCATTCCGAAGCTGCCACAATCCATGTGTGCCCGCAGCGAGAACACCACTCGCTCGATACGCGACGTGAGAGGCGATGAGCCGAATCACCTGGAGGTCTGCATGAGAGGGTGGATGCGTCGTCGGGTGGCGGGAGAGGAAAACTTCAAGTGCGCTTTCGAGGGCAGGACTCGGGTCGCTATGAGAGGGAATGGTTAGCTTTGTGTTACCGCAACACCAACAGGTAGGTACGCGCGACTCACCACTCCATAAGCGACAGAGTCTCAGTCTCGAGAGAGTATTCCTTTTCTAGGCCTGGTGGCATGACACCACCCAACAGACCCGCCGTCTGTATACCTTCAACCAGTACCAAACGAGCAATTTCTCCAAGATAACCTCCACTGACAAAGTGTTCCAGTGGTTGGAATTCGGGTCTTGGGTGGACCGCTAACAACTGCCTGTCCCATCGGGTGTACGGCAAGATACCGCCACCAAACATAGACAGCTCCGTGTTGACAATGACATGCTGGGCTTCTTTATGCCAGCTTGCAGGCCGTTCCCCGAATTTGGGAGGAGAGAAAATGTGGACTGGAAGATGCGCTGCTGCATTCACACCAGTGCCAAGAATGAGGGCAAAGCGAGTTGTTTGATCCAAATATGCTTTGGAAAGTAACGTCGCTGAAGAATCATTGACAATGGCATTCAATCGAACATTGAGACCCTGTTTGGAACAAGACGCTTGAATGAGATCCCCGAGGTCTTGCCCTATCAGTCCATGAGCTGCCAGAAAGCCCTTGCCCATTCCTTGAAGAAGACCACTTCGAAGGGAAGTTTGTCTGATATATGGTCAGCTGACTGCGAGTAGAGTCAAATTCAAAGGGCAAACTTACTCAATTGGAAATGACCACGACATTCCCATTGATAATGGGGTCTTGGACATGTCGTGTCCTTCACTTTGCCCAGCTAAAGTCTCCCCCATCCGCTCGGCCATCCAATCGAAGAATAGGACGCCCTTGAGTTGTTTGACATCGTGGGTGATCTTGAAGGAATCCAGCTTCAGAATTGAGGTCTGAAGTCCTTCCTGTTTCCGGCCCGAAAGTTCTATCAGAGAAATTCTGAAAGTGGAACCTCCGACATCCAGAGCGAGAAAGGTTCCTCGTTCATTCCCCGTCGGGAGTTGGTGATTGTACGAGGGTAACATATTCTGGGGATTGTCCAATAGACTGTCCCCCATTTGCGACCTCAGTCCATCTGACAAAGCTACGAGATTCGATATCTCTCTGGAGTTCTTGAATTCCCTTTCAACCTCTTTCAGAAAATCCGACAACCTCTTCCCTTCATACACATCGTCCCCGTGCCTATCAGCATTGTCACCCTTGATAGTCGAAGGTGAAATCCAAATGTTGAGTATGGTTTGGAGAAGGGACTTGGTTCTCAGCAAACTTCGAAAGATGGCAGCAAAGAAGGCCTGGCGTACCTTGTACATTGCAGAAATGAGTGGCTGCATTTCAACGAACACCGGTCGATACATATAAGAGGTTCTTGTAGGTTGCGGCAATGTGCGGCGCGGCTAGGAAGATGTGGTGCTGATCAGCGGCAGGTTGCGCTCTGCGTACCCTGATCCAAGTTGCATGTAAGAGATTCTAGATTGATGGATAAGTGGATGGATGGCGGGTTAGGTTAGAGTGGAAGCCAAGGTTTTGTGGGAGTGACGAGGGGGGAAGGAAGGAAGGATGTATGTCTGTCAGACAACAGATGGAGAAGGGAGGTGCGGGCGAAGATATAATTGGATCTGTGGTTGGGAGGATTGAGGCGGGAGTAATTGGAAGTATGAAGTACTGTAGGTAGGTACAGTAACATGTAAAAAACAAAAAAACAAAAGATAAAAATAAAAGATAAAAAGGTACCCGAAGAGGTATTAAAAGTGGTGCTGGGCAGGTGCAGATGCAGGTGGTTGAGGTCCCATGTCCCTTCCAAGTTTGAGGATATATATATACCCGACAAAGTAGGTAGGTAGGTAGGGTAGGTAGTTAATGAAGAAGAAAAGCTTATTGCGCCATCACGACCAAGCTTGGAAGGGGCTGATAGAGGCTCCCGTACTTCACGGTCTATTGGCGAGTAACGTAAATAGTGTGAAGACAGGAATGAGAGATGAATGGAAGCTAGGCACCTCAGTGTGGACATCAGGTTGGATCGGATTCCATACAAATCTTGCGTGGTCACCTCGACGGACCAGAGAATTTAGATTTTAATTTTTACTTCCAAGTGCAGACGGACAGATGGGATGGAGATGGGCCTCAAGCTAACCTGGAAGAGATCAGATCCTAGCCTCCCCCCCTCCCTTCCCTCCGTCTTCAGGGACACCTCACCTGGACACTGGCTATGCGATTCACAGGGGTTCAGCAGAAAAATCAAGACTGCGAGTGGAGGAGTAACAGCGGGCAATCCAGACGTTGAAACCGGAGGGCAGCGGAGGGGATGTTGTTGGTGGAGGATGGGAGAAATGGGAGAAGCAACGTTACCTACACCTGCAATACTGTACTCGTACAAGTACCACCCACTCATAAAAAAGACCGCCCGCGTAAAGCACAAGCCACAGATGGAGGTTGTTAGCGCCTTGGCGCAGTGGCGGGGCGGGCTGGAACTGACCCCCTCGCGTTGGTCAGTTTAAACGCGAGATGGACGGGAAGACCAACAACAACACCATAGGGCTGTACCTTTACAGCTACATTGCCACTCCAGCTGGCCAATCTCTATCATATGTAACCTTCACCAATCGTCGGCCAGCTCAGAGCGAGTGCTTCACAGTTCTTTCTCGTCTAGGATGGACCCCATTCTCGAATTGTAAAGTTCAAAGATACCAACCAACAACCATAATCATAATCATACCCCACGAGCCCCCCTCACCTCATTATCGCCTCCGCCGTCCCAGCTACGAGTACCTCCGTACCTTCACTTGCCCCGCTATTGCTCCCTTGCGTCCTTGGGTTCCTCAGAGCAAGCCTGCCACGAGTTCCACCTCGATGGGATCTGTCTGTATCCATCTCCATCTCCACAACCACAACCACAACCACCTGTGATTGTGGACAGTCACAGGTACAAGTGGACCAGGCTAGCCTTGCCCAACAATAACATCCAGGAGATATCTACTACCCGCCCATCATGGCACATGGAATCCGGCTTTGGGCGGATAGAGTTTCGAGAATGACCGATTTCGATGGGTGCGGCTTTGTTATCCAGGTGAGAATGGGGTGTTTCTCGGTGACGTTCCATGCACTCTGCCCCAGGTGCCATATCTCAAGACTCCCATTGCCCAATAGAGAATGTCACATGTGTCAGTGATTAGCATCCAGTCCAGTCATGAAACAACATGATACTTTCTTGGTGGAAGTCTGCCATTGCCCCTCTATGTATCTTTCTTCATTTCCGCTTTCCGGTCAAGATTCCTATACATTTCATCATACAAACCACCTCTCTCTCTCTCCCCCCCCCTCATATTCTCTTCACTCTCTCTCTTGTAAAACAATCCAATTTTGAATCACTGAAACTGTACCAACCACCTACCACTCGACCACTCTACCACTCGACCACTCGACCACTCGACCACTCTACCACTCTACCATCCTACCATTCTACCATCCTATCAAGATGAGGCTCATTATCAGAGAAGACCCGGCTTCAGCCTCTTCATATATTGCCAACTACATCATCGGTAAGCTATTACCATCTCGCTCCACACGTACATGTCTCAGACTAACACCCTCCAGACAGAATCAAGAGCTTCAAGCCAACTCCCGAACACAAATTCGTCCTCGGGCTCCCAACCGGATCTAGTCCCGTCAGCATCTACAAAATCCTCGTCGAGAAATACAAAGCTGGCGAGATCTCCTTCGAAAATGTCATCACATTCAACATGGTACGCACCTCGCAGCCTTGCATATATTAGCATGCAGCTAACACCATGCAAAGGATGAATATATTGGCATTCCACGGGAACATCCCGAGAGCTACCACACATTCATGTACAAACACTTCTTCTCCCACGTCAACGTCCACCCCTCAAATATCCACATCCTAAACGGCAACGCACCTGATCTCGAGACGGAATGCGTTCAATATGAAGCAGCTATTAAAGCAGCTGGTGGCATTGATTTATTTTTGGGTGGAATCGGACCAGATGGACACATTGCCTTCAACGAGCCCGGTTCGTCAATGGCTTCCCGTACCAGAGTCAAGACTTTGGCATACGACACCATCATCGCAAATAGTCGCTTCTTCGACAATGATCTCGACAAAGTGCCCAAGATGGCTCTGACCGTGGGAGTACAAACTGTCCTC
Source organism: Hymenoscyphus scutula (assembly GCA_001399465.1). NCBI lineage: Eukaryota > Fungi > Ascomycota > Leotiomycetes > Helotiales > Helotiaceae > Hymenoscyphus > Hymenoscyphus scutula. The sequence continues at coordinate 61,431 of LKTO01000002.1, forward strand.
GAAGCCCGAGAGGTTGTCATCATCATCACAGGCGCGCACAAGTCTCTCGCCCTGAAGAAATGCATCGAGGAAGGCGTGAACCACATGTGGACCCTCTCATGTCTACAACTCCACCCTCACCCCATGATCGTCGTCGATGAAGACGCGACCCTCGAGCTCCAGGTCAAGACGGTCAAGTACTTCAAATCCATCGAGGCTGTTGCTGCTTCCCAGGGTTTCGAACAGATTCTGCCTAGCAAGTTCCGCACTGGCCCCAGGACGGCTAGTAAACAGGTTGAACCTTTACCTGTTGCGGAGACGAAAGAGGAACCCAGTATTTTGAGCCCACAACCTGTTACGAGCACACTTTTGGCAGCGCCGGCGACGGAATATCCTATTCGAAGTGTGACGCCAGATTTGATACTTGATCGCATGGGGAGCAGAATTGCGGCTTTTTAGATTTTATTTGGGGGAAACGAGGGAAAGGAAAGAGGGTGAGGGGTAGAAATTGGCGTTCCTTTTTCATAAATTGACTTACTACCTTGAATGACTGACTGACCTTTGCGAGAAGAGATACGGGAGGATAGCGATATCAACAAGTTGTATAGCAGATGAAATAAAAAATTTTAAATAGAAAAGCTTTGGGATTGGTGAGCTTGGCAAGGCGCACTAGGGATAACGTGTGTGGTGCTGGGAAATTGTGTATATATGTAGATTTTGATAGAAATAGAAAGATAGCTTTATATTCGTTTTCAATTTGCGTTATTTCGTGACAATTTAGTTTGAGGAAGAATTTCAGTGGTCACTTCTTCCATGTCAGTTCGTGCACGGAGTACAACTCACTCACTAGGTACCCACCCCACCCTTACAAGTTACCTAGACCGAGGACAATTTCTCCGAGTACACATGCACGAACTTCAGAAAAGGAACGGACAACTCGCGTTTGTGATATTCATGATTTCTGATTTCCTTTCTACATTTTCGTCTGAACGATTTGTCTTCTAATAGTTTCTCTAACATCTGTAATATCTAACAATTTAATCTCTTCCAAAACCACATCTCATATAACCTCACTTCCCTCCTCTTTTCTCATCATAATTCCCAAGAAAATGAATCCAACTCCCCACTCCTCACCCACCTTCCTCTCACTTACTCTCCTTATTATAAACACAACCCCCAAACTTCCAAACCTGATCCACCACCAACTTTTTCCCCCCAACCTCATCAACCTCTTCGGAAAGCACAACTAAATCCGCATCGGCATCGCTCTCCAGACACCCCTTCACACCTTGTAAGCCCAGCATGGCAGCGGGCGTCGCGGTGACGGCTTTGAGGGCTTGGGGGATGCTGGTTCCCGACCAGTTGAGGAAGTTGGTTACGCATTCAATTAGGGTTATTGAACTGTATTTTTGTTAACTTAATTTTCAGGGGGAGATAGATAGGGTATAGTGAGGGGATGAAAATGGTAAGGGTAATATGGGATAGGGTATAGGGGTATGATAACTTACCTCCCAGCAATTTTCTCCGTCCCCTCCAACACAAGATGACTCCCCCTCTTAACAAGCCTCTCCCCATTTCCCCACTCATAAACCCCGTCCTCCAAACCTACAAGATGCATCGCATCCGTCACCAGAATAAACCCTTCCGGGTGCGCGTTGAAGGCGATCTTCACACTCGTGGGGTGGAGATGTATTCCATCGGCAATAACCCCAAAATACGGTCTTGGTAAACTTTCCGCTTCCCCCAGAACCCCAAAGACACCCGGATTACGATGATGTAAGGGACGCATCGCGTTGAAGAGGTGCGTGATCATGGTTGCGCCCTGCGAGATGGCGAGAGAGGCTTCTTCGTAGGTTGCTTCCGTATGACCTATGGAGAAGATGATTCCCGAAGAAGTGATCTGAGGTATGAGTGAGTTCATGGAGGCGAGCTCGGGTGCGGCGGTGATTTTGCGGATTCGTGGGGGAGAGAGTGAACCATCTTCGTTGAGTGTTGGGTGCATGTTGGAGGGGCCGTACATGCACTCGAGGTCTGTGAAGGAGGTTGCGGGGACGAGGACTTCGAGGGGGTGGATGCCATTTTTGGTTGGGTTTATGAAGGGGCCTTCGCAGTGCGCTCCGAGGGATTCAGCGCCATCTGAGGCGAGTCTTTGAGCTCCTGAGGGGCCGAGAAAGGGGAGGGCTTCATGGTAGACTTCTGGGAGGGAGGAGGTGAGGGTTGGGAGGTAGGAAGTTACTCCTGTTTGGACGAGGGACTTGTTGACTTGTCGCAGGAGTTTTCCGTAACTGGAAGGCTCGTCGGGAATGGTGGAGAAGTTGAATCCAAAGGCGCCGTTGAGTTGGACGTCGAGGAGGCCGGGGGATATTATTCGACCTCCTAGGTCGATAGTTTTGTCTGGTACTGCGTGATCCCCGTAAAATGCTTCTTGACTTCGCACGATTTTTCCGGAGCCGGTGCTGACCCAAAGGTCTTGCTCTACTAACTCATCTCCCTTCACCAGTCTGCAATTCGTAAACTTGGTGATGGTATCGTTGGTTGTTGGGATAGCAGAAGGCATAGTGACTGAGATGTGCAAGTTGTGACTCGTGGGAGAAGTTCTGAAAGAGGATTTGATTCTACCGTGGTTACACCACGATCTACCTGAGAGGACTACATAATGGATAACATGAAAACTCGACGAGTTTGCAGACTTGCCTTCCTGATATCTCTCGCAAACCATCACCTAGCCTCCCTTGACCACTAAGCCGCGCGCGTTTGCAGAGAGATAACACCACCATTCCACACCATGACTCGACTTCAAGGTACAAGAGTGGAGGGACATGGCGAAAGGGACACCTTGGGAGGCAACAAAGGCAACAAACACCGAGAAAGTGTGGAGGTGAAGGTGGTAGAAAAAAGACAATCGACGTGGAGTACGTTGGTTGTTGGTGGAAAATGTAACGTCTCATCTATCCGAGATCGCCGTTGATCGTGGCCAGGCGGGGGGGAACGTTGTTTGGGGGACTGGAAACCCTTTCTGTCAAATCCACCATTTTACGTTTCCTTTTTATCTTGCGACGAGACCCAACGATTGATACATGAGGATAGGTAGCATGGTACCGGTATGCGGGGGAAGTGAGAGATGAGAGATGAGAAATGAGAAATGATGTTGTTGGATGGTGTGATTGCTACAGCAAAAATGGATGAAAGCAGAGAACAAAAGCAGGACCGAATAGCTCGTATAATGAGTTGAGAATGGGGAAGGTTGCGATTGTCTCGGGCTGCCCTTTTATGATGATCTTTCAACATATCTGCAGTGGTACAAACCACTTTACAGCGATATTGAAGTGCAGCTGGAAGAAGTGGAAGAAGTGAGGTTGTTACATTCGGATAAGGGCGGCTACAGAAGATTAGATTACCAGGTACTTCTACAGGGGGAAACAAATGTAATTCGCCACCACGGCGCTGCTTTTACAATGATATAACAAGGGTAATATTGTAAATTGAAACGATTTAGACTATTCTACTATTTTATATATATTCTATTTATATCCTTAATATCTATATAATATTACTATATTATATATACTAACTCTCTAACCTCTATATCTATAATAGAGCTCTAAGCTTCTAAAATAGCTACTCTTAGCCTTTTAGAGTTTCTATAAACCTTAGAATCGAGTACTTATAGAATATTCTTTATTCTATTCTAAAGAGTCTTAATAGAAGATAAATCTAGAGAGAATAGATAATAGAAGATAGATATAACCTCTCTATTAGCTATATATACTAAAGTATATACTATATTATATTCTACTTCTCTATCTTATTAAAAAGAAAGCTCTAGATATAGATTTAAAGAGTTATAGAGGTAATTCTAGATAACTAGAAAGGTATATTTATAATAAGTTTTTTATATAATTATCTTCTAAGTTATAAGAAACTAAATAAGTAGTAGAGTATATAGACGTGATAGAACTACTAGTGTTCTATTATAATATAGAATAATCGATGCCCTCCTTCTGCCTCTATCTAACCTTCTAGTTATATAGACCCCTTGAATACCTCTTTCTATCTCTACATTTCTAAAAACATTTCTAGTATCTCTAGCTTCGACCCGGTTACATGTAAAGACCTCTCTACTAAGACCTCTAGTTGATCTAGCTACCTTAATCTTAGTCTCTTATATAAGTCTTCTTCTAAAATAGTCTCTCTTCTATATAATATTTACTAGATATATATCTCTAGAATATCTATCTAATCTTTCTTTACTACTTATAAGAAATATAGTCTAGAAGAAAGAGCTTAGATAGCTCTTTTTTTCTTATATACTACTATCTTTTATAATATCTTAGTTATATCTAATATAGTTTATTATTAAGCGAGCTACTTCTCTCTATTAAACCTCTTTAATATATAATTACTTAACTATAATATATTTAATTAACTAAACTACTTAGAATCTAATAAGTTATTTAGTTCTATAGACTCTTAATAAGTTTATATATTATAACTAGTCTTTCTATAAGTACTATATCGTCGTCTAGAGAGCTATCTCTTCTTTTATCTACTCTCTTTAACACGCTTATCGCGTCGAGTCTACTTCTCTATCTTCTTTTAAGCTAATATATTCTATATATCCTCTATAATAAGTATACTCTCTTAATAGATTCGAGTCTTTTTAGCTCTCTAACGTTTACTAAGAGCTTTATTTACCTAGCGAAGAGTTTAAACTTTAGCTAATAGTAAAGTTATCTTATAAGCTAATATCTCTATACTCTTAGCTAATATAGCTACTATCTTAAAAATTAGTATTAGTAAGCTTTCTTAATAAAGTATAATACGATTTTTAACTAGTATAGTCTATAGGTTAGTATTTATAGAGAGGTCTATAGAAGATATTAGAGTCTATAACCTAATATTAAGCTTAAAAATAACTATCTATAGATTAAAAGAGACTAATCTAGCTCTATAAAACCTAGCTTTAGTATTTTAAGTTATTATTAACTAATTATAAGCTATATAGAAAGCTAAAAAGAACTTAATCTTTATAATATAGTTAATATAAGTCTTAATAAAAAGCTTAATTTAACGTCTATATATACGCTTAAGAATACTAAAGTATTCTATATTAAGTAGCTAGGTAAGATAAGATAAGTAAGAAGGTAGATAGAGAGTTATAATATTATTAGCTATATAGTACTCTTAAAATATAGCTAATTTATAACTCTTATACTTATCGAGGATAAGTATTTAATATAGACTCTTTATCTAAGTAGTAGTATACTTATTAAAGTATTATATCTATTCTAGGCTCGTCTTATTATTTATCTATCTATTACTTATAGATTTAATAACCTAGTCGTCTAGAAAGCCTTCTTTAGTATACTAGTATAACGATTCTTAAACTAACTAAGATAACTAAGTATCGCTAGAGTTTATTACTTATAAAGAGGTTTAATCGCGAACTAGATATTTACTCGAAGGTAAACTTATTACTTAACTATAAAGCTATTAAGATAGTAATAATAATATAATATTAAGTTAAGTATAAAGCTTCTATCTAATAGTAGATATACTAGTCTTATATAGAACCTTCGTTCTTATAATACTAGTCTACTAGTCTAGTTGCCTTATCGCTACTAGACTAGTAGACTAGTCGCGCCGTCTAGTAATCCTTATCTATATCACGTGATTTATAACTAATAAAACCCTTAGATCGCTTAGCTAGCCTAACCGATCCTTAAATACTATAAGAGTATATAATAGTACTTAATCTATTAGAACGTCGTCTAGTCTTTACTAGTTATATATATATATATAATTTATAATAACTAGCTAGAGAGATAATATTTCTCTTAGACTACTAAAAATAGAGAGATTTTCTCTTCTTTACTATTAATATAAATAATCGCTATAGTCTATTCTCGATTATCTAGCTAATCTATCTTATCTCTACTATATTAATTAGTATATATAATAACTATAGCTAGACTAATAATATCTATTATAAAGTCTATCTTATTAAAGTTATAGAAATTATAGTTCTAGATTCTATATTTTACTCTTATATTCTCTATAAGCTAAAACTATATACTACTTTACTTAGGATCTTTATATAAGACTCTTTAAAAGTTATAAACGCGATTAAAATATATCTTTAATTATAGTTAATATTATATAAATTAATATATCTAGAGCTTTCTAATATATCTCTCTTCTTATAATTCGAGTATATAATTTACTATATCTTAAATACTAGTAAGCTAGAGCGTAAATCCTTATATATCTAAATCTAGTATATATCGAATAATTACTTTCTCTTCTATCTTAGTTAGCTTATAATAATTAGTAGTAGTTTCGTTATAAGAGATTTAGCTAGCTATTCGATAAGTAAGAGTCGTTCTAGATATATTATAAAGGTTAGTAGCTTTTTAAATACTTATTTTTTAAAATAATCGAACTACTTCTATAGCTAGAATAATCTAGGCTTCGCTAGTATAAATCTATATAATTTATTATAGAGAAATTATATATCTTAGATAGTAGATATAGAAGTAGAGAAAAGTAGCTTACTCGATAATATAGCCTACTTAGTAATAAACTATATTAACTCTTATTACTCTAAAGGATTTAATTCTATTATTTATTAGTCTAATCTAAGTATTCTATAGTCTATCTAAGTCTCTTAACTCTATTTACTTTAGAAAGTAGTAGTTTTCTTCTTCTTATAGCTCTAGTATATTCTTCTTTCGCGAATACTATCTAAATAGTATAACTACTAATATAGTTTATTAGCGAGTCGATTATATTATCGAGTCGATTACTAAAAATATATATAAAAAACGTTTATATAACTCTAGTAAAAATCTATAATTCTTAATTAAAATTAATAAAATTAAAAAATTTACTTTATTACTATATAAATAAGTAATTTTAGAATTTTAGAACGCTTACTAGTTATAACTAACGATTCGCTTAAAATTACCTCTATATTTATTAAAAAAAATTATTTCTTTAATAACTTAGTAGTTATAATTAGTTAGTATCTAAGATTTCTACTATTACTTATATATAATATAATAAAGTAAAGTTTTTATTTTTATTAATTTTTATTAAGAATTATAGATTTTTACTAGAGTTATATAGATGTTTTTTATATATATTTTTAGTAATCGACTCGCTAATATAATCGACTCGCTAATAAACTATATTATACTAATTCTTCTATTTAAGCTATTAAGAAAGTTCTATCTAGAGAATATTATAAATAAAAGAGCTTTAGATAATCTATTTAATAAGATACTTATAATAAGGTATATTAAGCTTAATATATCTACTAGTAGTATACTTTTAAGAAGTAGATTAATAGTTTAAGATATAATAGATCTATTTATATATAATTTATAGAATTTAGAGAAGAATATTATCTACTATCTAATCTATATTATAGTATAGAGTCTATATATAGAGTCTAATATCTCTAGAAGCGATATAAGTAGATGTCTTAGAAGTAGAGACGTTAATAATTATTTCTACTATAATTATATAATAATAGAGTATAGAATACTTATCTTAAAAGTAGTCTAAATAGCTAATATTTTAAAGTTAGAATAGCTGATTTTAGAATAGTCCTATAGGTCAATACCCCTGTAATTCTAGGGCCTTCCTGCTGATCTTACCTCTGCAGTTACATTTGTTTTCACCTGTAGGTAGTACTGACTAGTAGATTGGAAGTGTAGACCCATTTTTCTTCTCCGCGGCTAAAGACAGGTCACATGATGCAAACCCATCCTCGGGGCCAACAGGCGAGCAGGCGAATCGAATCGAACACTGGAGGCGCGAATGTAAGCAAGCGCCAGTGTGTGAAATGCCTCTAAGGTTACCTAGTCCACCTATTCGCATCATCCATCTCGTCGATCATCAAACCTCTCACAATTCACATCATCCCATACACACACATCCCCCTGTCTTGAGACCTTGAAAGGTCCCTTCGCTTCTGAGCCGCCTCCATCTTTCCTGCAGAACAAGACACCCAGTTGTGAGGCTCAACGTTGACGGTCGAGTACACGCATCCATCCATCCATCCAAATACTCTGCATGACGGAGACGTTACGCCGTGGCTGGTGCTGGACACACCCTACCCCTTCCTTGTCTGTATGCGAGTGAGCATTACGAGTACCAAGAGCGTTTAACGGAAACGATCCAAACTTCCCCCGGTTGGCTTTGAGTAGCCCGCCACAAGCAAGGTCACTTCAGACGACCTACTCCCTATACCACCAACCTCAAACAAGGAAAGATGGGGGCTCCCGAGGATGGGTTGGACCCGCTATGGAATGAACTCGATTGGTACGTCGCTTCACATCTATTCTCTTCCGGAATGGTGCCGAAGAGTATCAAGATCAACGTTGTAATGAGACTTGAAGACAGCGAGTGACTTCATCGATGCATTATCTGTTTATTAAGGGGCCATCTCAGATGTTGTATAGCACAGCATTTCATGTTCAGCTGCGGTGCTGCAATGACTTCGGGTCTTTGTGCCTACCACTGGAAGCAAATCTCCAAGCGAGCAAGTTCTAACTTGTCAACAGGGCGATCGGGGCTATGTTCTTCATGGGATTCGATGGAACTGAAGTAACACCACAAATACGTGCTTTGATTGAGGAACATCACTTGGGCTCCATTCTTTTGACAACCAAGAATTTGAAATGTAAGCCAATCAGTTCTTCTGTGTCTGTTTGCAGCCCTCGCCTAGAGCCAAGTGGAAAATCTCCAACATAAGCTTGCATAATGCAAATGATAATACAAGTCATCATTCGTCGGATGAGGCAGAACACGTCTGCGTGCTTATGCGAACCCATAATTGCTCATCATCTCGTTCCCCCAGAGCGCGCGGTTCGACTGAAGCAGACTGTGCCATTTCCTGACTCCTCAATTATACAGCTGCTCAACAAACTGCAAGTCTCGTTCAAGAACTCCAAACCATCGCCCACAAGGCCGGTCACCCGGTCCCTCTCCTGATCGCTGTGGATCAAGAAAATGGCGGCGTCAACAGTTTATTCGACAAGGATTACATCTGTCAATTTCCCAGTGCCATGGGAGTGGCGGCAACAGGAAGTCTTCAACTTGCCTACGAAGTTGCTAATGCCACTGGAAAGGAGTTGTTCGCGGTCGGAATTAACATGATTATGGGTCCAGTCCTTGATGTTTTAACGAATGCACGACATCAACCTCTTGGAGTTCGAGCAACAGGTGATGATCCCCAAGAGGTTTCGCAGTATGGAATTGCTGCTATGAATGGGTATAAAGATGCTGGTATTACGACTTGTGGGAAACACTTTCCTTCTTATGGGAATTTGGACTTTTGTGGATCGCCGCTCAACATGCCTATTATTACAGAGACACTGGAACAGTTGAGTCTTGGGGCACTTGTTCCGTTTCGAAATGCCGTAAAGGAGGGATTGGGTGCAATGATGGTTGGGGGTTGTGCCATCCAGAATGCTGGTACGTTCTAAAGAGAACGTGAGCTGTTAAATATACTGACAGGTTCTAGATATGAGTGTTATGCACGCTTGTTTGAGTCAACAAGTCGTTAATGAGCTTCTTCGAGCCGATCTCGGATTCAATGGTGTCACAATATCCGAATGTTTAGAAATGGATGCTTTGAACAAAGATATCGGTGTAAGAGGCGGAACTGTCATGGCAGTCGAAGCTGGCTGTGATCTCGTTCTCTTGTGTCGATCATATCCAATACAATTGGAGGCAATATCAGGCATGAAAATCGGCCTCGAAAACGGTATGATCACAAGAGACAGGATCAAGCTTTCTCTGAAGCGTATTCTACATCTCAAATCGCAATGCACCTCCTGGCCCCAAGCATTGAACCCAACGGGGATTAAGCAACTGAGTATTCTACACCCAACTCATTTGGCGCTATCAACAAAAGCATACGATAAATCAATTACTGTTATGAGAGACAAAAGTCACGTTTTACCCCTCTCTAACGCTTTAAACCTGGAGGATGATCTACTGCTGCTCTTGACACCTCTCGTCAAACCACTACCAGCATCAGCAGCTACAAGACTCATCTCGGAGACCAAGGATGCTGAGAGTGAGCACGATAAAGCTCATCGGTCTTCAATTATCAGCGGAGAAGGTGTGTTCCGAGAGCTTGGTAGAGCTTTGGCAAGACAGCGACATGGGAAGCTACTTCATACATCATACACAGCGAATGGTCTTCGTCCAGTTCACGAAAACTTGATCAACAAAGCAGCTACCATTATAGTTGTGACAGCTGATGCGAATCGGAATATGTATCAGACCGGATTCACCAAACATGTTGCCACGTTTTGCTCGTTGTTGACTGCGGGCGGAAAGAAGAAATCATTGATTGTGATTTCCGTTAGCTCTCCATATGATTTTGCAATGGATAAGGATATCAATACATATGTTTGTACCTTTGATTTCACTGAAACGGCTATGTCTGCTCTGGTTCGAGCTCTGTTCGGAGAATTTACACCTTCTGGAACTTTACCTGGAACTTTACGAAAGAGTATGAAGGTGACGAAATCCAGGCAGCATTGGTTGGTGGAAGGATTTGATGAGAAACGGGACCAACAAGGTCTTGAGGAACTGATCAAGACGGTTGAGAAGAACTCAACTTCGGATCGATTCTGTCCGTTGTCTGGTGCTAAGGCTGCTTCGTTTAAATTGGTAAGTTGCTCGACACCCAGCCATCTAAACTCTTCAGCTAAGGATATCTAGTCGTCGGTCATAGGAAAAGACGTAGAAGTTGGGGCTGAATTCCATTACGTTGTACGAAATAGCAGTACACAAGCCTTATTCGGGTTCTGTTCCACCTACTTCTACAACGGCATAGGAATGATGGGAGCCATCTTCGTCGACCCCGCAAAACGCAATCTCTCAATCGGACACTCTCTCCACAAACGCGCCATTCGAGGGCTCCTTCAAAACCGAGATATCCGAAAACTCCAACTCGGTCTTGGTCACCCTAGTATCTACCTCGGTATTCCCATGGGTGATCTCTCAGAAGGAGGGAGATTAAAAAGATGGTTCGCAAACAACGGATGGGATATTTTATCTCCTCGCCTCCTTTACACCCTCACCATCCCGGAAGTTGGGAATTGGGAACCGCCGGAAGGACTTGTATCCTCCGTTCAAGGAGTGTCTTTTGCCTTCGATTTGATTCATGGACGTGAAAATTCCGACTCAGTACTACACCACGTCCGCACAAACGCCGCACCGGAAGTCCTCGCCCTCTACCAATCCGCTCTCGAGGACTTGGCGTGCGGTATTGTCCGCGCTAAATCTCCTGTTGACGGCACAATTGTGGGAAGCATCATTATATGTCGACCCGAGACTCGACTTTCTAGATACCTACCGGTTCTACATGCTTCTGGGAAGCGGATTGGTGGGATTCTGGCGCCGGTTATTCCTGCTAGTCCGCAGGCTAACATTGTTTTGCAAGGCTTGACGCTTTTGGGGATTAAACAGAATAAAGCACATGAGGCGGGGGCGTGCATACTGAATTGGGTGCAAGGGGAGCAGAGGGATGTTTTGCTTGCGATGGGGTTTGATGTCTTGCAGGCGTGGGAGGAGTTGAGTTGTGCACCGGGGAAGGTTGGTTGATTTTTTTCCTCCTCCTGTTTTGTCATTTTCTTGGGGGTGGATGGAGTGGATGGTTTTGGGAGTCCTTGCTAACTGTTTGTTATAGTTCAATGAAGCGAGTTTAGCCTAGAGATTAAAACAGGATGCAGGAGGAGGTTTTAGGGAAAGGGGGGGGGCGGTTATGATATTAGCATCGGTTATAGATGGTGTAATTTTTACCTTTCTTCTGGGTTTGCCTTTGTTGTTCAGCAACTAGGTGATTTTCATTTTTGGGGGTGTGGCATGAATAAGCGGTTATGATGTTGGTTTCGGTCATGGCTGCTGGTGTTATATTTACCCTTCTTCTCTATTTGCCTGGCTGTTTAGAGACTAGGTATTCTTCTTTTTTGGGGTGGTTGGAGGGATGAGAGGAGAAGTTTGAGGTTTCACGTAATTTTTTTAGGATTATTACATATGGTAAGCCTGTCACTGCGTTTTATGTGAAGTATTTTCATTCTCGTCGATTCTCTGGTGGTGTAGATTTTTGTTTCGCTTTCTCATTTTGGCATGGAGTCTGTGGAAATGTTGGTGATTACTTGGGGGTTACTCGAGAGCTACTCGAGGGTTGCTGGTGAGTAACGTATGGCTTACCTGAGAGACAGTTTCCAGTTTACCCACGAGCAACTCGTGGCTTACCCTTATTATATTGACAGCTTATCTGGCACCGACAAGGGGACTAAAAGTCTTTTGAGTAAGCTGCGGCTCACTCATAGCAGATCCGCAGTTGTGTAAGAGTGGCGTAGGGGAGTAGGTACTGGGTAGCCTGAGTTGGATTGTATCTACTCTGTAGCTTTGGAAGTGGTGAGGGAGTGGAAGGGGGGGTTTCTGGAACGCCTAGCCTATCTGGTGAGGAATTTTCATCAATGGAGGCAAGGAGGATCTGCAGATACAAGGTTAATTTGAGGATTTCTAAGGTTGCGCATAATCTTGCGGAGATGGGAAATTGTTAAAGGCGTTTATTGTCCTGCGTATGGAAGGATACTTTTTAAAAGGAAGAGATGAGGACTGTGTGTTGCCTTGAAGCTTCGAGTTGTTGGCATTTATAACACTTCTAAGGCAGGCTTGGAAATAAAGAAGTAGGTGGTTGGGAAACCGAGGAATAGTGGGGACTGAGAAATTATCTGGATGAAGGGAGGTTGTCTGTTGAGGATTGAGAGACAACGAGTATTCTTTGGCGATGAAGCGAAGCGTGTTACCTAAGCGAAATGTTGTCTCTCCATAATCAGGTACGCTTCAGCGTGGGGTCACCCCGCCCCCAACACATCGCTTTATTCTACCGTCGCTGGCTAATTGGCTTCCTACCTTACCAATAGTGACCACTTATATACATATGAGGTGTCATTGGAATCTCTACTGGCTGCGTTGTAGATGCGGAAATAAACCTCAACTCTGCATTTCCCGACTGTGGCATGTTCGGGACCTTGACAACACACCCGGCGTTCTCCTAATTAAGCCAGGTGCAGGCTACGGGCCAATGGACTTCAGAATGTCAGATCGGTGAATCCCAAAAGATTTTTTTCGGTGAAGGAACATAGAGTCCATTGGTCGAAGAAATAAGCCACGGCAGCCTCGAAATTCCAGACCGCTTAGATGATGCCCAACCCGCCCAATCTCAACTTCTCAACTTATGGTATGTCAATGGGATCTCAATGAGGCTCTCCTAGAGATAGCGTTAGAGGAACTTTGTGCTCGCATAACTATGGGTCTCACCAACTCAGCCCCGCGTAAACAAAAGATTGATCGTTTTCGACACTTCGGTGAATCTTTGTCTCGTGAGCGATGAGCGATTCTTCGGGAAAGAGAAGTTTCCCCAGTTATTACGCCAATCCCAATGGCGGTAACTCCAGCCTGGGGCCTTTCGTTGCAAATACCTACGAACCTGACTATTCTGAGCCCGTTAGTTCAGGACTGAGGAATGGCCCCCGCCATACCAAGCGTGCTAGACAGAGCTCACCACTCAGTACAAACTCTCTCATGCCACCAATTCCCAGCTATATATCCCGCCCAAACGATTACCTCCCAGAAGCTGGAAATTGCCTTCATTGGGATGCTTCCTTCAATAGTTTCCCTTCTCCCAACTACTCTTTGATATCTTCAGATTCGGCAAGTATGCAATCGGCTGAACCATCTTCTTCAATATGTCAACAGACTCCTTACAATTCTCATTCAATTGGCGAGCTTTCCACAGTAGACAGCAGTAATAGATTAGCGAGCACTCGGCGGACTCCCCCAATATCAGGCACACTTTCAAGTGTGAGCAGTCAAGAAGAGGAGAGAAACGCAACTTCGATTTCCAATGCTTCTTCGCCAGCTGACGTTGGTGGCGGACTAGTAATGGGAGACAGTTTCAGTCACATCTTGGAGGAGCCTTGGGAGGTTATTCATGGCCAGAACGAATGCCTCACGTTAAATCATGTTGAGGCAAATACTTCTGACAACATTGGACTGGATCTTGAAGATTGGTCATTTCCGATCAATGCAAATAGCCCTCCCTGGACACCCCGAAACCTTGGTACAAACTTTGTGCAGCCAATGGCAGAAAACGACTTACTCTCGACAGATTTCTCACTTGGGTTGGAGTTTCCCCCCACAGATCCTTTCCAAACTGCTATGAGGAGACCCCAAGCGAACTTGGGGGGTGACTGGTCTTCTAACAGGCTCTCCAGCACCCAAGATTTCGGAACTGTCCCAACTGTCAGCTGGACAAATATAACCAACGACAATTCCGAATTCGGAGTGCAATGTAATTTTGGGACAGAGGGCCCAACACAGGCTCCTCAACTCACTCCTAGTAACTCTACCGGAGAGGATAACAACTTCAACGAGACCCTCATAATTCGTGGGTAAACCATTACGTTTTTTGGGGCCCATGTGCTGACAGCCAACTAGCAAACTGGACATCAATTCCAACCGAACGATCAGAAATCCTCTCTCACATTGAAAAGGGGCCCTTGATGGATACAGATTTAAGTCAGCCATTTGGTGAAAAATGCCTTGATTCTCCACAATTTTTGGATTCCGCTTCTTCGTCGCCAAAGGCGCATCACACACTAGAATTTGGACCCGGCAATAGTTGCACCACTGATAATGCAAGCACCTCGAGACATCTTTCACTTGATACCTTTTCCGAAACCCCTTATGTTATTAGGCACAAGTTTTCCAAAGATCTATCCAATCCAAAGACGATTACAAGCCCCCCTTCTTCGGATACCCTCGTCGTCCCAAATACACCAGAGATCCGAGAATTTCTGGCCAAGCGGAGAAGGAATCCTAGCCCACCCTGTAATGCAACGGGACTGGATGGAACAACTTCGAGGATGGTTTCAGATTTTGAGAATACATTTGTCAAGGTCAAGGATGGTTTCACTGATGCCAGCAAGGCACCACAAAAGTCGAAGGTGTCAAAATCAGGCAAAAGGACTGGTCCGTTGACGAAACTGAAACGCGATAAAGCTAGAGAAATGCGTGTAGATGGGGCCTGTCTACGATGTAAATTGGCAAAAATAAGTGTGAGTTCAAGACATTCGCTTTGAGTTCGGTTTACTAAGTTCTTTTCAGTGCACTTCTGGAGAATTCTGCGTTGCCTGTATTAAGCATCTGCCACTGTTCCCTAAATCAATATGTTGTAGACAGCCTTTCAAAGAGCTCGCTAATCTCTTCCTCCCTGGTAAATGTGCTTGGAATCCCTTGTCTCTCCTAGCTTACATGGCACAGATCGAGTGTTGCGTCGATTTAAACAGCCTTTTCTAATTCAACCAATTCAACCCAACCAAGTGTCGACAGTAGATGACGGTCAATTCGAAATTGATGTTTCGTCTGGTCCTACATATCCGCCAATTTCAATCACGGTTCATGCAATAGGCGGCAATGAAGGTTTTTTCAGATTCAGGAAAATCATGACTGACCCCGGCAAAAAGTCAAGTTTCGTCACGTACGATACCGTCCCACTGGGAATTCCGGTCCATTATCCGACACAGGAACTGAGGCGTAAGCTTTCGGACCATATAGAAGCTATTGTCGAGGGAGAACGTAATCATGGTGAGGTTTCAATGGACAATACATCGCCGCTAGCTTGGGATATACACGAGGCGTTGTGGAAATTGTACCGCGCGGACCAACAGGTAAAGTGAACACATTTTTCCTTCTCTGCTCAAGACTGAATTATAGCAGAACGAATTCCTTAAAAAATTGTTAACATTATACGCCATGCAATACTTCATGACGAAGAGTATCTCAATACGGCCGGGACTTTCGGAGAGTGCTTTGATGAAGAAATACGGGCCGTTGGAATTCGACACGATCAGTCCAAATCTGAGTTTGATCAACATTCAGCTGAAAGTTATCATGGCGTCTATGATTACAGAAACATACAGAGATGTCCTGGGCGAACTGGATAATATTCTGCAGCGAAAGCAAAGGCAATTATGGGCACCAACGTTTTGTTGTATCCTCATTCTTTGTATGTGTGCTGAGATGGTTGAAACCAATAATGATCTGCAGGTTACCCGTGCTCTCCGTGGTGCGACGATACCTTCCAATGGGCATGACCAGAGCGTAAGTCGTGATGAGAGCATAAAATTCTGCGAGCAGCTTGATGGGAAAGCTATCAGGAACGCCGAAACAGGTTTTCACATAATCTACGGCAAAGCAACGATGCTCAAGAATGGTACTATACGAGATCATGGATTCAACCCAATACGCCATGGAGTGGAAGTTGCGACAAGAGCAAAGCTAGGCCAACATGTGGAAGATTTCATAAATAGGATTTGTTCTCTTGTGATCGAGCATCGTATGTCATCTCTTCTATATGATATTTAATGTAGTTGCTAATTTAAACCCCGAGAAAAAATCCTATCTGCCGAAGCGACATTATCTTTTAAAACCGATCGTGATGTGGTGGAAGATCATCTGATTTTCCGTAAACACAACTCCGGAAGACTCGTGTCTAGGTTCATACAATCACTGTTATGATGTGGGGAAGTATGCTTTTGGTTGAGTGTGTATTTCCCCCATGAATATGTAAGAGAAGGTCGAGGATGTCGGATTCTGCAGGAGTTCGTCTAATTAAGGGGCATCAAATCTTCCTTTGGTGCAAGAGACTTTACTTAATTTCTACTAAGATCATATTGTCATTCAAAGCTCATGGATCGCGTTCATTCTCGATTCTGGGGTCACTTTGTTTTTGCTTTTTCAGTCCTGGTTTTTTCAAAAGAAAGCTCAACACGTTCAATGCTTCCACTCTACTAGCACACCCACAAATATCATGCTTTATCGTAGCTTTTGCCTGATGGGATTACTTACAAGCATTGCTTAGAGCGGTCAAGCGAAAATTGATCTCGATGGTAAAGGTAACCCACGCTTGCAGCCAGAAACCTGTTTGGGAATTTCAACGCCATGCATATGCGCAAATCAATACTTCTAAAGTCTAAGGATATTCCATTGGCCGGATCCAGAACTTCGGGCGAGTCGGGGCGTGTAGTGTGTGTGGTGTCTTACCATATTCCAATGAGAGTGGAATAAGATGGCATCATTCTGCAGTCCAGATGTAAGCGAAAGATTTTGCCAATCAATTGAAAGAGTTCCAAATTGTTTCCTGACCGAGCCCCTCTGAATTAGTCGACCGAGAATCACGATGCTGAGATTTGGCGGTAACTTCGGCAGTTGGAAAATGTATTGATTGATGCCTTGACTTCAAGGCAAGACACATGGGCATATCCCCTCACGACAGCTCCTCAATTATTTGTGAACTGCAATTGACCACCCCCCAAATTTGAAACCCTATTCTTACAGACTGTTGAAATCTTTGATCAATGCGGCACCAGCCTTATAAGAACCTTCGTCCTTCCACATAATATTGCCGATCCGATAATGCCAAAATGCCTCCTCAACTCCTAACAAAACCAAACCCATCCCAAGCAAAAACCAAAACCAAACTCCCATTATTTTAATGCAAACCAGCCAAGCCTGCAATCACTTCGAAATGACGACAGCAATCTGTAATCTCTCGCCTATCCTGAGGACCCAATCGAGCGCATTCTGCAAAAAAGTCAGCTTTGGCAAATGATTGGCAATGAGCCAAGGGACAAAGAAATTGGGAGTAGGGAATAGGCAGATCAAAACCCCGACAAGTCGATGAACGTTTCTACCATCCACTCGGAAATTTATCAACAAAATTCGATCGCGATGAACTGCAAACGCCCTCCGCATTGTGACGATTATGGCGAAGCCAGAATCCAAGTATCATCCAACTGCTACTATTCAAGAAAGGAATGCTTCGGAACATCCCGAAGGTTGAATGGTACCACTTGGGGGGCCAGGAGAGCGGGAACAGAAGAGAGATGAAAAGACAGGAGAGCCCATCACGGCTCCGGGAAAGAAGATGGACATCTCGAGGGTGCCGAGCCAGGAAGGTAACTACATGAACGACCACAGACCCAACAAACAATTCATCATGGATGATGAACACTTCAATGCAGTGCATCCATATTGGTGGTATTGAATGTCGTTCGCATGTAGGTACCAAAGGCTCGATTTGAGATTCAAACCCCACCCATTCATATGGGGCTTGGAATTAGGAGGGAGAACGGACGACAAGACAGCCAAGTCGAATACAGGTGGCCCTTACCTGTGTTGTTACAAAACTCTCCTTCATCACGGTATGCCCGGCTTCTTTGCAATCAGTCAGCACGGTTCACATCACGGGAGCCACCAGGAAGATCGTTGATACTTACTAGTCATCATCGTTGGGCTTCTTGTCCTCTCCCTTTTTCGAAGGCTGCGAACAACGTTAGCTCATCGTG
Source organism: Hymenoscyphus scutula (assembly GCA_001399465.1). Classification (NCBI taxonomy): domain Eukaryota; kingdom Fungi; phylum Ascomycota; class Leotiomycetes; order Helotiales; family Helotiaceae; genus Hymenoscyphus; species Hymenoscyphus scutula. The sequence goes on from LKTO01000002.1 coordinate 79,856, forward strand.
GTTTCAACAATCACAACCCCGCTCATCCTCTGGTGGTCTTACAACCACGTGATACAGGGGGCCGCCAATAAGATACACAATCGCCCAAAGAGTACGTACCGAACAGCTTGGGAACATGTTGAGTAGAGGGTTGGGCGTGGGCGTGTGCGTGTGCGTGTTCGTGTGTACGTGTGTGTGTGTGTGAGCGCGTGTGAGTATCCGGTGGAATATAGTTCTGGATTTAACAGTTGCTATTACAGATCCGTAGGATCGAAGATCTTAAGTAGGATATGGAGAGATTGTGAAGTGGCGAAGCAGTGGAGGGCAGTGGAGGGGCAAAAGGGGGCAATGTGATAAGGGCAACTAGGCAAAAGAGAGGGGAGTGCTTGGTAAAATTCTCTGGATTGGTTCTCGGTGAAGGTTGGCGACGAAAGGCCCACCCAAAGCCGTACTACTTTCGGTCTTTTGATGTTTGGCTGTATCGTCTTGTTTCGTTTCAAGCTCGGGTTGGTGGACTAGGCGGTGCGAGCTGTTATGGGGCTTATTGAGAGTATTTTGATGCAACTTATACTGGCAAGTGACCCCATTTCCTCCCGTAAACATCCTTCCTTTTTGCCTCCACTTAGCTTCTTTGTGGCGGAGGCGTTATGCTTTCGTCAGGGGAGCAAGAACTGGATCCTCGGTGGTCTCAAAACAGAACAAACTTTGGCCGGAGCTTATGGAGTTGGGGAACGGAGGAAAGGAAAGCAGTGAGTTCTTTTTTTATGATTCAGCTTCATGTAGCCCACGTCCTTCTTGCTTCTAATTGTGGTCATATTTGGATGCAGAGAATCTCACTTTGAAGAGCCGGGTTTACATCTTTCTTCTGTGCTTGAACTTTTTTTATCTAGACTTCACCAGTGAAACAACGAATGCAGACCCACTTTATCCGCAGGAGCTGGCTCTGTACTCACCGTTTGCTTTTTGTTGAAGTCCCCTGAACGGGTATCGTGGCTGAGAGTATCGCGGATGAATTCTTACCACGTTGAAATCCGTTCAGGGCATGTTGCGGTGCTGTGTCAGTCTTTCTAGCTGAAATCCCCCTCCCTGAGCACAATGAGCATGTATGGGAATAGAATGATTCATCAGGCACAGGGGTATTTTTCTCTGTGTGTTGTGGCAAACTCTTAATGCTGCGGAAACTGTTGGGGTGGAGAAATGAGTGGAATATGCCCAAGGCGATAAACAGCCTAGCCTTCTGCCAGTAAGCCCTGAAAGCCAGGCATTTTCCCAGGCGAACTGATTCTAGAGCAATAGTTCTCTTGAATAAGCCTCACGAGTATGTAAAAAATCACAGCTCATGAATTGAGTCTGTGTTTGATTTTTTTTGTTGGGTATTAAACCAGTCAACCAATTTTGTTTCATCTGCATGTTCAGCTTCTTCCGCATGAACTCATTCCTGCGTCTGGATTGACCTTGAAAGAAGTATGACTTTAATAATTTCCCCCGAAGTGTTCGAAGTGGGAGGGGGGAGGTGTTTCGCTAGAAGTACATTTCCACAAGCCAAACCAGAAATCTTTCTGTAATCATCCACTCGTTCAAAACTATGTACGGTACACCAACTTTTATATGAAGGCGACAGAAGTGTTTGTCATCCCACTGCGACGAAGTTCCGCAGTAACCGTCTGATCAATGCGTATGGCTCGTACATCCATCGATTGGGAGGATTTCGCCTTGCAAAAGAAGCTTCTTTTCTGGTACGGGTGCCTGGGAGTCATTCTTTAGAATCAGCTTGATAGCCTCGCCTTGGCCATACCGCAAGTCTACCGAAATATCTAGTTTTGGAAGGCTTCGGTCAAAGGTCACACAAGCAAGGGCCGAGGTTATCTCCACAACATTTTTGTTTTTTGCAATTTGGAAATTTAGATATTAAAACCTTCCTAGAAACGACTTTTCGCACGTCGTTGCAGAAATAAGGTTAAGCTTCAACTGCCGTGGGTGGCACAAGCGACACAACTAACTTTCCAAAGGAGTCTTACTTTCGCTAAATCATTCACCTCCCGCCATAACCCTTCACTCATAGTCCGAGGTGCTTTCTTTTCTTTCGTTTTAGAAGTACGATCCTTTCTTTCAATATATGATGTTGATTCTATCTTGATTAGTACTGATTTGGACTCGTCTCGGAATAATTCCGAAGCATCACCGAGCCACGTGAGCTTTTTTCTTGTTTACAAGGAACCAGTTTCTGAAGTCGCTTCCTGTATTTATTTATCTTCCCCGTCCGTTACTTTAATTTACAAGTCTAGAAGCATGTTGTAGGCGTGTTAATGACGTCCAAACTAGAACCGTGGTGGTATCGGGCTGAGCGGATCCAATAGAATAACGTAGGGGTTTCACTCTTCGGGGAAGGAAACAGTCGGCTGGCTGGACAACGCTGGGGCATATACCTCTTCGCAGCAGAATCAAATTATGCAATCTGTAGATGAAATCATGGTCGGCAAGGAAGATCAAGGAATCTTTCCACTTGAAAACAGCCTCTTAATACCCAATCAATTTCAACAAACCAACCATCATCAGATTCTTCCACCTTAAGTTATCTACCGGGTCGCTGCTATCCGACGAAAGTGATCCAGAATCCCGTTCTCCGGAAATTATATGATTACAAAAATTCATGAACAAAGCCAGACGCTCTTGTTCGCGGTCTTCTGCAGCTTCAGCCGTTCCATGTTCCCAAGTGAAGATACAGGAAAAGTGAATTCTTTATATAAGAATCTCATATACGTACCAGGTTGTACTTTGGCAAAACATTCGCACTGTAAATGCAACGATCGATCATGGGACCGGAAAGTGTTGTCATGTTGGGCAGTAGTCGTCGAACCTTTCGGTTTAATGCTCCTTTAACTATAATGCGATCCGGGGTGGTAGCTCAGAAATGAAGAGTGTCGACTGATGATCTTGTAGGAGAGGAAGTGAGATGATGAGACAGAGTTGGAGGAAGGGATTGTTAAGCCCTTAAATACTTTTTACTTGGAGGCGGCCTTGCGTCTTTGCCTGGTAACCACGAGCCCGACTGACCAAAATAAGTCTTGCGGGTGTGCACATCCAGTAGAATGGCAGCACACCGAGTAGAACGGCAGTTGGGCCGATGGACGTTGTTACCTTGATCAGGAAACCCTGGCTCTCGCAACACCAAAAGAGACTGTGTGTTGTGTTAGCAATAGGTTGTGCTGTTTCTCAGCTCCCTGTATGTCATGTTTGTTTTCGCCCCCCACTGGGGTTTGTTACGCGCCCTGATAAGCACATATATGTTTTCCTGCATCTATGGTCTTTAAGTGCAGTAGCTGAAGGCACGCTCGCTGCGGGGTTTTCTTATTTTCAACCAAAAGTAGTAATATTTCCACTGCGCGCTGGTATTTGTATTGATTTGCATTGTTGTTTTGACCCTTGTGATGATTTTTCATCAGTGGGAATGACTTCGAAAGAGTCTTCACTGCCAGTAACTGCTAATAAAGCAGATTCTTACCATCCCTTGAATATCTAGACTTTCTCAGCGGTTTTGGTTCAAAATCCGCCAGATGAGCAGAATGAATCCCCCATCAGGCTCACTTGCCTTTTAATCAAGAGGCTATTGTTTTTGCCGTGTATGTGACCAGTAATGCCTGTATTGTTGGGAGTTGGTTGGGGAGAAGGCTCGGATTTTTTGGGCTACCTAGGGGGTCTGCAGTGGAAGGAAGCCTTGCCGTCAACCATGGTCACGAAAACATGAAGAGCTGCCTGACTGTTGGGGTTTTCGAGATTTACTACTTTATGAATGCGGCAATTGGCAACTCACCCCCCCTCGCATGAAATAACGACGAGCCGCTGCTGTTGTGATGGGTGGGTATATTGTAGAGTATTCCAGATTCAAAATAAGGTTGTGATTCTTTTTCCTGAAAATCCTCTCAATTTGACCTCGGAGCTTGAATTTTTCGTTACCTTATCTTTCAGAACTACATGGAGTGAGTTCAGGCCCGGTGAGCTAGAATTCAAGTTGGTTATCCCGATTGTCTTTGTGAGCGTGGCAACTCGTCAGAAGTAATGGACAGGCGGCATACCCCACCGCCAGTTGCAATTTAATTAACTCACAAACCGGGTAACAGCCTATTCCGAAGCGCTTGGTAAATAAACAGTAATTTACGAGGGGAGGCCGACGCCGACTTGTTGGAGGCCTTCCAACATGAGCATGGCTACTCAGCAGGCCGAACGAAATTTGTTTTGGGAACTTCGGTAAGACGAGGCTCGCTTATTCAAGAGGGCACGTGAAGGGCGAGTTTCGGAACTCTGATTTCTTCATGGATGGTTCATTTTCGTGCTCAATTGAGGTCATCATTACAGCAATAAAGTTGCGTGGGTAAGCCTGGGCTGCCGTGGGTGGCACGACCGCCACGGCGCTTCCCAAGTGCTTATTTATCTTGTTTCCCCGCGTAATGACCTCGCCAGATCGTTTTTATCCGGCTTCTAGGTGTCATCCTATTATTTGTAACTTCATTGTTTGCTTTCTTCTTTTCTTTTGAGCCAGGTGTTTAACAAAAATTGATGTTCAATTCTTCTAGCCTCGATAGTACTTCGGGTGAGTTTCCTTCTTTGTGTACAAGTGAAGCTTTTGAAAGAGCAACAAGTTGTTTTACGAAATAGTAAGCTTGCGATGCTTTGTGGTCGCTTTATTTATCTTCCTCATACGCCAATTTCAAAATTTCCGACGCAGTTTGGGAGCGTTTGAGTAAGTTTCTAGAGGAAGTTAGAGAAGTTGACAAGTCTCCTACTTATTGGTAATGTATACCTTGATCAAGACGGAGTGTGGCCATAAGCCAATTTCTATTTTGTCGTTATTTATTTCAGTATAACCAGTCAATCGTCCATCTTGTATATTTTTGACATAAACATACCAAGTTTCATGTACTTCTACACGAACTCTAAATGGAAGTAGGGTTGCCGCATATTCGGTATTCGGCAAGACGGGACATGGAAGCCCATGCTGATTGTTCTATGGATATCGTGGGTTCTGGGTCGGCAAATTCCATGAGGTTGTTGTTCAGAAGGGGAATTATCGGGGTATTCTAGACAGACCACCTGTTTCATCCACAATTAGGGACCTTTGCGTATTTTCCCAACTCATTAACTTATTTCCACTACTGGAGTGCCTTCGAATAAGAATATTCCTAACATCGGCGGCTGTCATCATGACACTTGATCTCGGGATGGCCGACCTCTCACTGGATGAAGTGTTTCTTTGCAGAATTTGTGTACAAATCTGATGTGCTATTTAATCATTTGTCAAGTTTTACGGACGCTAAATATTGATTGAGATTTAATAGAGACTTCGCAGTAGATTCCCTGGAAGTGGTCGTCTTAGCCTTTGAATTCAGAAAATCCCAGCAGGAGGTACAGACGAATCGAGTCGAGCCCGCACGGGTAAAGCGTGGGGACTCAGACGCACAGTTCCTTCTGCAGCCTTCTCCCGAAGATCTACCTCCGCCAACTCGAAAAGCATAAAGTATCAGAAGAGATCGGATGAAACCGAGAAACTGAAATGTGATGACCTACGCCTTGCCGGGGGCCAATGTCCAATGAGCATTCTCCATGAAAACCTCATATGGATATGGCAACATGTTTTCCTATCTAATTTCCCAGGACTCTTGTTAAGAGGTTTTGGTCCTGGTAAAAAGTGCTTTTAAGGATATTTTATACAGTTGTAAATACCGTTTCTGTTGGGGGTCCCATATTAAACAAGTGTTTTGGGACTTTACAATGGGGTGTCTAAGTCGTACTCCCCGTCACTTGGCAAGTCAGTGTGGAGGGCCGTCTGAATTGCGGAAATGAGGTTCTTGGGCAAGCAAAACATACTGCCGCCATGATCACCACCACTAGTCTCGGATGTAAAGTACAAATAGCCCTATAGCCCTCCCTTCTAATACCCTTCTTTCTTCCTCACCACCGGTTCTCACACAGTCGTTCTACACTACATTCATTCAGCCCACTTTATACATTCTTTCAATCGTAGATTCGATCATCACCAACAATTTTCTAACAACACCTGAAACCTACATTCTTTCCAACCTTTTAAAACCCACTCTATCTTAAATCCATCATCATGCGTTTCTCCGCCTTCACCGTTGCCACTTGCCTTTCAGCCCTTTCTATCGCTGCCACCATTCCCGTCGAGGTTCGCTCTGAGGTCGATGCACCAGTCCAAGAGAGACAGTTGATCACCGCGCTCGTCACTGCTGCCCTTACCGCAGGTGCATCCACCATCGGTACAGAAGTCACCATGGCTGCTATTAAAGCCGCCACCGGTCTCATTCAGAATATTGGTGACTGGGATAAGGTAATTCAAATCTCCATAAACTACCACAATAATGGAATTCTGACATTCTATTTCTAGGCTCGTCAAGCTTTCACCCAAGAGGCTACTCTTCAAATGTGGAAGGCCAAGCCATCAGCCGACATTGTAGCAGTTGCTTGCTACAACAAGGGTTATGATGTTTCTGACCCCACCAAGATCTCTGGTTTGGTTTCTGTCGATTTCAAGTTGGGAGCTTTGCACACCGAGTAAGTCAACACTTCTACAACTACCTTGAATTCCAAAAACTGACTTCTGGCCTAGCTATGACTGCATGTACCTTTCCGGACCTGTCAACTTCTGGACTCGCGCTGAAGGAGGATTCCAAAACCTCTGCTACAAATATAACAAGGCTTGCACTTACGACGGCGCCACTGGAGATCTTAACTGCAAAGCCGCATAGATACAACTTAATTGATAATGTTCGTGTACAAACTTTTCTTCGAGAAAGAGAATGACACCCCAATTTTGGAGCTCGGATTACCTGCTGGGATAATCATACCAGGCTCCGTCGCAGCTGGCTGGGCTAGTGATTGGGCGCCAACGCCCTATTTTACGAGTGCGGTATTGTCTTCTATTCTACTTCACATAGATAGTGATAATCTTGGTGCATAATCACATACTACTTATTTACATATTGCTACCGTGACACAACTATAAGTGCTTTTCTTACGTCTCTTCTTCATGATGTGAAAACTCGAAATCCATCCAATTGGGGCTTGATATTGATTGAATCATTCTGCTTTATGACAATTGACGAGTTCAAAAAGATCCAAAACTTGAAAGTAGAGGAGGGTCTTTTACCGTAGCTGTATTGGCTTCCAGCATTTACATCTTCCCCCTTTGATCTGAAACGTACACTGAAAAAAACCCTAGAACAAGAATGAAAACTCTGAATAGGCCACCAATATTGCCTTTTCAAAAGTCTCAAACAGAGGAATTTTTCGTGCTGGGTTATTCAATAATTTAAAATGATGGGTAAAAAGACACGGCTAGGAATCTCCGCTGCTTAAATGAACTCCTGAAATTAGAGCTAATGGTGGACTCGGAGAACCTGCCTGTATATTTCGGAGAGCGTGTGGCGTTTGTCATACTGCTAAGAGAAACAAGCATTATTAAACGCGCATCCTTTGGCGAACACCTAGATTAAAGATCACTCGAGGAAATCTCGTGTAATTGTGTGTATCATTCCTAAAGGATTCGAAGAGTCAGGGTTTTATATCATATATTCTCCAAAGACTCCTAGAGCAATGCTTTCGGTTGTCTGAGGTAATTCCCTACAACAAATTAAAAAGGCATTCGCACAATAATGCATACTTCCCCTGGTTAAAACCCCCAAAACAAGGGGAAAAGCAGTTTATCCTGAACCATAAGAAACCCCAGACCACCTCCCAAGACCTCAAAGCTTCGCCTTGAAGCCTCCCTCGTAACCTGCAACAAGTTCCTCAACCCTCCCCGCAACCCCAAAAGAATAAATATACCCCGCCCCCTCCATCCCATAAGCATGAACCACACCACCCACCCTCTCAACCCTCACTCCCCCCTTCCTCCCCGGTCTAAACCCCACAATATCCTGCACATCCCCTAACTCCACATCCCCAAAAAGCCCCTTCGAAATCCTGTTAACCCTCGCTAAAATATCCGATTTGAGAGAACTATCAACCTCAATATCCACTCGATCAGATTTCACACCACCAATAATGACACCCCCCGAAAGCGGACGAGGGATTACATAGGTATATTCTGTGCCTTCTAGCATGAATAATTCCTTGACATGCTGTGTTTTGATAAACATTGTCTGGCCACGGATGGGGAGAACTGAAGGGTCGTTTGCGAGATGTTTGGCGCCGACGCCGGAGGCGTTTATGAGGAGTTTGGAATTTGTGAGGGTTCTTGCTTCTGAGAGGGAAGTGAGTTCTTTTCTGATGAATTTTACGCCTTTATTTTGAAGTTTTGCTTGTAACCATGGAAGGAAGATGAGGGGGTTGATTGCTAGAGAAGTGTATTTTACTCCGAATTTGAGTCCTGAGGGCAGTTCTGAGGAGGGAATGAGGCGGTAATCTGGCATTAGGGGTTTATACCAGATGTCTTGATCTGTAACTTTGGTATCGAAGTATTCTGTCATTGGATACATTTGTACACCACTTGAGGGTTCTTCTTTGGCTAGTTTTTGGTAGAAAGAGAAGGAGTCTCTTTGCATTTTCTGGAGGGAGAGATCTGTGGTGTTTTGTGGATGAAATACAGCTCCTGCCCTATTGTCTTCGTATCAGTGATTTGCTCAATGATGGGATCAGGAGGTTACGAACCATGGACTTGCCCATTGTGAACCCAGATCTCCAGGCAAATCTCGAGCGACGATCGTCACTTTGTACTTTGGAGAGAGAACATAGGCACAAGCTAGTCCCGTTATTCCCGCACCGATTATAACGATGGATTGTGCTTCTGACATGAGATGTTGAGTTAAAGTTGGAGGTGGCTCCAAAAGTGGGGAAGCAATATTCGTGGGTGAAGACTGAGTTCTGAAATGTGATTTTCTTGAACAGAGAGTTCAGTCTGATGAAATAGCAGAGTTGGACATCTTTGAGGTGGTGGGTGTGTTCTATGAGTCTTTCATGAGCCTTCTCGACGACAACTTGAAGGGCGAAGGGCGTACGTATTCATCACGTGGAACAGTTAGACTTAGTCAATCGACACATTTCAGCAACTTCAAATTATAGCTGCGTACAACTCTTCTAGTATAAATTGAACCTAGAGTAGTGGTGATGAGACGGGTAACTGGGAGATTTAAGCTGGCCTCATGCTGGGTGCACCCCCATTCCTAAGTAATTTGCCACCGAAACATGAGAGAATAATTAATTCCTTGAGAAGAATCTCAGTCCCGGAATACAGTAGAATAATTGCTAACTTTTTAAGAGCTTTTGTTAGGGGCTGTTGCGAGTGGAGAATCGTATAACAACAACTCATTCTACATGTCTAGTCTCGAGTGACTTGATACCAGACTATCAGATATAATAGTTAGACGAGGAATGTCTCTGTAACCTTATCTAAGAGCAGCTCCAAGGAGGTAATGCAAGACTACAATCTCTAATTATCCAACCAGCGCTATAAAATAATCACAAGTTTTCACTTCGCCTCAACACCCACATAAACTTCATAGAGAAAACATTTAATAACCACTTGATACCCTTTCCATCTCTTTCGCCAAATCCCACACTTTCCCAAGCCAAACCCCTTAACCACTAAAAACCCCACATCATGCCATTCCAAGAAATCATCAAGAGAGAAAAACCAAACAGGCAACGACAAGCATCCCCCCTCTTTCATCTTCCCTCCCGAACATACCAAAGAATCAAAGAAAACCATCGACATCGAGAAACTCTCTAAAACCAAAAACCAAAAAACCGAAAACAATTCACAAATCCAAAGTATCCTTAACCACAAACATCTTGTACAACAAGCAACTCCAACCCCCCCCCCCTGTCCCACCCGTTACACCATACAATGTTCTCATCACATCCACACCAGTACCACCCCACATCAAGAACGGCCGAGTCAATCGCGCGGGAGGGGGGGGAAGGACAACCCTTGACACCAAAGCACAAGTGCCGAAGTAAAAAGTACCACCCCCATCCATTCCACCACCAGCAAGGTTCCCCAAGAGTCAGGAAAATCACCTACAACAAATGGGAAAAGAGAAAAGAAAAAACAGAGCATATGCACGTAATAGAGCCTTAATAGACCCCTGCAAATAAACATCCGAGTTAACTTGACCAACTCGCAGAAAAAAACACGAGGTGGAAAGGAAGTGGCAATGAAATTTGTCTCACAAATGATATCTATCTCGTATTCATCTAGCTCGTGGTGTATGTCTGCCTTCTGCTCCAATATATGGTCTTACTGTAGTAAAAAGGTAGAGGAAAGGGATACAACGGTCTCATGCAGGGTTGACGATGGAGATGGCGGGGGTGAAAACGGTAGAACAGGCAGAAAAGAGAGATCTCACACATTGTCATACGTGACGCAAAGAAAAAGATAGGAGGAAGTACTGTGTGTACCCTCATTCGTGCCGCTGCACGAGAAATCGTGTACTTGTTTGTGCCCTATAAATACAAGCGAGACTCGAAACCAAATTTTGGGCACGTCAAAAATCAAACCGTCCCGGTCGTTGGAAATGCTCATGATCATTTTTGAGAAAACGAATGTTTGTATCGGACCGTCTGCCTGGTGGGGATTTTCAATATTGTGGGACCATTTCCCGTGTTGTTGGACACTTGTGCAGTGAGAATTGGACTTGTAGTTGTCGAGTGAAGGTTTCAAGATATGTTGAACGTCGGTGTTATTTGTTTGTGTTCTACTTCTTCCTGCATAATGCCGTCAGACTTTGTGTCGTGGGAAAGCACGGTTCAAGGTCAGGCACCAACGGGTGTACTTATGAGAGCAACCGTTTGTACTTCTTTGCTCCCTCGATGAGATATAGGTAAATCGACGCCAACTAAGGATACACGTCACCATATCCCGCATCAATATTCTGACTTTACCGACAAGAGAGCTTTCTGGTACACATGGCGATCCCTTCTGTGGTGGCCCCTAAGAAGACAAGCGGATCCGGATCATCCGCAGAAGTTTGGATGGTAGCTCGTTTCCGTCACTAAGCACTACAGCATTACATCGTGCATGATGACGAATAAAAGAGCCTCGAAGAGTGCCCAACACGTATCTTCCTCTTCTTTACCTCCAACCACCGACACGCCCTTCATCCCACCTTTCTTTCCGTTCCCGGCGAGAATAGAAGGTCTTCTTTGCTTCTCGATACCTTCTAACCCACTCGACAACTTCCTTCTCGGTAGCCGTATCGCCATCGCCCTCCAGGAAGCTCTCTTCCAGAGCACGACATACCATTTCTTGTTCCTGTACTCCCTGGCTAAGCTCCTGGTAGAGGGAGGATGGTGCAAAAGGTGCCAAAGCACGATCCATATCTGATTGTTTCTGCTTCCATTGTCGTTCCAATGCATGGGTCGAGAGAAGCTGTGCTTGTGTGGATGACCTCAAGTGGGTAAGACGTGCTTCCAATTCATTTAGATGTGAAGCAAGCGCAATATTCTCATCCAAAGCTGCTTGCAAGGGCTCTTGGGCGGATGCAATGGATGGATGAGCAGTTGAAGTTGAATGAGCTAGAGCGGGCAGAAGACCAGGTTTTGCCAAGATTTCTGCGATATCTTGCTTTCTGGAAAGCACGGGAAGTCAGTTGAGAGTTTATCATGTGGACGGCAAACGTTACGAACGATTTATCCTCCAGGATTTTGGGAAGCCATAGTTCCCCGGGATCTTGAATTTGTGGTTCTACTGTGACTTCATTGAATCGGGCCTGCTGTAGTGATTGGGAATCTTCCGGACCTGGTCTATAAGTGCCGGCGATGTCTTGTTGTGGTGGGGGAGGAGGTAAGGGTTGTGTCCCAGCAGGTGTGCTACGTCGACTGACCTCTTGACTGCTTGGTTTTGGTGGAGGTGCAGGTGGAGTATTAGGATCGAAAGATTGTGAGTTCCGGTGCGGTTGGTAGGGGGGGAAAGCCGGGGAGGGGGAGGACATGATGACTGAAGGTGCGTATGCGGGGAAGGTAAGACGGGGGCGAAGACGGGCGAAGGCTGGAGAGGAGAAGACGAATAAAAATTGTGGAATCAGAGAGGTCAAAACAACGAGTTGAAGGTCGATCGACAATGAGGTGGTGGTTCAAGAAGTGGTTGCGTGAGGCGTACACCGGTAAGAGCCGTCCGTTTCTTGGTGTTAGGCAGGTAAGCACAAGGAATTAAAGTGATAGATCGAGTGCTAGTACGAGTATCGTTTCCGCTCTGCAGCTCTGTACAGTAGATGGAGTGGTAATGTTGATATTTTTATGAGTTCGTAGATCATCCATATCTCTCTTAGAGGCAACTCTAACCGGATGGATGTCGCTTGGATGTCTTCTAAACCTTTCAGAAGTCATGACTAAACCAACTGACAAAAACGTGACTTATGCCAAGAGACTCCGCTCCGCTCACTCACCTCATATCTTGGCATTGATATCCTCTTATCGAGTGAATCACAATCTGGCTTGGCAAGGAAATGGAAGCTCCATTTGAATTCTACATTTCTGGAAAAGGCAAACAACACCAGCCGCTTCCAACGTTCATACAGCAGCACTTCCAAGGTTACCCAACGAGTACAATGTGATACGAAAGGATTTTCCGGTTTTCCAATGTTCAAAATAGACTCATCCCTCCTCGATTCAAGATCAGCGGGTTTTCGCCACCGCCTGAATCGATGCTCTTGCGCACCAGTCGGGCTTCATGAACATTTTTGTACTACTCCAACCAAACTCTCCACATCTGCAGTGTGCGATCAATATCAAACATGACCCGCTCACTCACCGGAGCCTCAAGCACCTCCCCTCGACTCGTCTTTCCTTTTTTAACTTTCCATGTTGACCTCGCTTGAGTCTTCTATCTATTCTGTCGTCTAGTTTCATGTGTCGACTTCCATTTACTACTTATTACAGCATTTACTAATGCTGCTGCTGCTGCTGCTGCTGACGCGCGTGAGATGGATGAGCTCCAAAGGGACGATGGACGGTCTCGACCCTCCAATTCCGACTGGCTTTCCGAGGAAAATCTTGGGGTTTCTGGGCCTTTTCTTGGACACAACTCAAGCTTCCTTCCTCCCACGCGGCGAAAAAAGGCCGAAAAGGGTCCGCATCATGCAATTCTGGCCCCTATTTCGCGCCTCTTTCTGCCGATCACCATTCTCCAAGTTGGGTAACTGGGTTGAACCTCGAAAATATTACCCGAATTCTATGATGATCGTTTACCCTACGGCACTTGGTCCAGTGAAATCTTACGCAACTGGACACTCGAGTTTGCGTGTCGTGTCAACAGCTTGAGTGGGGTTTTCGATGGAGACGGAGAATGGGGTTGGACTTGGGGTATGGAGAAGTGGGAAGGGGGGGGGGTTGTGACTGTCACCCTCATTCCGTGCTCGTTGTCACTCGTTGTCGCTCTCGCTCTCGCTCTTCCTTCCCCAAACTCACCCTGTGTGTCTTGCTGTTCATCTGACGAGAACAGATACATCAACAGGAACAGGCACAGGCAGGCACAAACACCGCCTACCGAACAACATGGGCATGGGAGGAAGGGTGCGACACACCACATTAATCTATTCTTGCGAAGAGGTGGTGTTGTGATTGGGAATGGTGTGTGAAGTGCCTGGCATTTGTAACAAGTCCTTTTTCAGCGGCGAGGGGAAGGGTGTTGTGGTTTCCCATACAGCCCTGCTACACTGGGGGAACCAATCTAGATGTCTAGGTCCTGAGATATCCCCAAATGTACGGAGTAGCTATTTGTGAGTTCTTGGTAGCAAGTGCTTCCGGCGTAGAGGCACGGGGAGGAGCGTAGAGAAAGACGAGTGTCAACGAAGTGATTCCACCAACAATGCACGCTACGAAGAAAACACAAATATGTCCATCTAGAGTATTTTTGATGGATCGGTAAACCTGCACTCGGCAGTTCGACGGCGATATTGAGGACCCTCCAAGCGCAGCTGGTTATGGAACTCAAAATGGATTTGCATTTCCCTTGGACTCCCTCGCAGACCAGTCAAGTTGACGGTTGAAATTGGAGTCGTAGTGCAATGGTCTAAAACCTGGAACTCGGCCTCATTATTGCTCCAGCTGTTGGGCAGGTGCTAGAGATCCACTCAGCAAGCTCAACACGCATTCCATTTATCCAGCACCCGGATTTTCTCCAGGTTGTCACTTCTCCCAGATGAGAGGTCTTTTGCCGGCCTGCTCCTCCATATCCCCCTCTTTCCCAGCGACACCGGTACATACTGTTGAACCACTGGGGAAGCAGGTGGTTGCGATGGTGTAGGCGCGCCGCGACCCTTAGGGGTCTGGAGTCTCGAGTCTCAAGGCGGTATTTCTGTGAAGAAAAGGGCCGCCGGTGTCGTGTGTGTTTTTGTAAGGGTGCATCTTTGAGATAGGAGCGGTGGTCAGCGCAAACGGAGGAAGGGGGTTTGATTGCCCAAGACGTCTTCGGCGAGTTATGAGTGCACTCGGGCCGTATACTTGAGATCAGTCGTAATCAGCAGCAGTGAGCTGTGAAAGGCATTTGCCACCTAGGGTGGAAAAGACTAGAAGGAAAGAAATAAGGAAGGGAGAAAAGACTATTTCTATTGGGCTGAAGTGCTGATAAGGATAGATAGAATTGATAACATCGTGGATTCCATAGGGCGAGGGGAGGAGACCTGGGTGGGCTTGGGCTTTCGGGAAAAGCGGCGCTGAAGATTCTTAAGCTTTCTTTACTTTATTTACACTTGACCAAGCTTCAAGCGGTGGTTGAGATATCCGTTCTACGGAATTCGTACAGTATGGAAATTCCGGAAGTTCTTCCGAGAATTTCCACAAACCAGAACCACACCCACCAGCAATCATTCTCCTAAGTAGTCTCAAAGTAGGTCACGTACATGTACCTCTTCATATTCCATGCTGCTTTTCTCCTGCCTTTCTCCTGCCTTTCTCCTGCCTTTCCACGGGCGGGCATACCAAGGTGGTTCGGCTGCATTGGATCGTTCCCAGAGCTGCAACGCTGCGGCTTGACGGTCAAAAACAGAGGGCGTCTGGGCGTTTCCCCACAGATTTTCTGAACGAAATAAGGCCGAACCCAATCAGCAGTGGGACTACTACGGCTTCACCACGGCGGACACCCTCTCCAGTCTCCACTCGGAAAAACGACAGTGAGCCCTGGGCCCTGAGGTGGACCCAACTGAAGTGTCTCAGCACGCACGACCGCCCGCTGTACCCTCCACCTCCCTCTACCTACCACCACCAACCACCATACACACTACCCGAACACTACTACCACCACCACCACCACCACCACACCTCGTCGACAAACGCACTCATTTCATCCCTCAACCACCACCGCGAAAACTCGCTCCAAACGACCCCCCACCACCACCACCACCACCACCACCACCACCACCCGGAATAGCTTCATTCGATAATGAGAGCCACATATAGGTAGAACTCGCCCAAACTCAACCTCACAGAGACGCTTCCCCCGGAACCCATTGTCCGTCACCAGCCAAACCGCCCGCCCCGTCCCAATCCGAACGTCTCCTGGGCTATCACAATCTTGAACACAGCCCAATATCCAAAAGTCACCAAGTCACGCTCTTTTATCTCCCACTCGCACTTGCACCACTTGCTTGCACACCCTCACTACCGCTTCCAAATTCTCGCATTCAAAGACATCACCGCCGCTTGGGGTGACTGCCGGTGCCCTCGAAACCTCACCATCGACCACCTCCCTCGCCCTCGTTAATTATCCTCGAGGACCACCATGTATGCCTGAGCATTGACTGTGCGACCACGACAAGAAGAACATCGATTGCCTCTCGCGCAAGACCAACGGCCTTCCCGCGGCGGAGTGTGTCGTTCCTCGACATTGATATGCTGGATGCCCCTCGACCCTCTCTCAGTCTGCGACCGAATGGCATAAGGGCCCAGTGCAGAACACCATGGACCCTCTACACATTACCGAGTTCGCCTCGGAGCGATACTTTAGTAAATTAAGGCAATTGAACGAACCTGTCGATGCCTCGTCGTCCTCTGTCCCCGCGACGCCAGAGATCCCCCCCGAAATAGCACAACAATCGACATTTACCCTACCCTTGGGGAGACAGCGAAGTGCTGATAACGAACATGCCGCTCTCGTCCTCCGACCGAGCGAACAAAAGAAACGATCGCTGGGGCATGATCTCACGGGCTTAAGAACGTCGAGGCGTCCTAGTTTTACTGGTGGTTTTGGAGCATTGCGATCGAAGGTTACCGTCACTCATAAACCTGCGACCATTATCGAACATCATGAGGAAATTCGGGCGCAGGATCCCCACGCCCCAATCAGGTATGTGTAAAGTGATTTATATGTGACAATAGAATACTGACCGTATCTCAGTATCACTCTGAGCGCTCTCTTTTTGTCTCTCCCCACCGAACTTCAAGCGCAAATCATTGCTCCTCTTCCTATACATACCATTCTCGACCTTCGTTTGGTGTCCAAGACTTTTCATACCTTGGTCACCCTTAATGAATCTTCAATTGCACGATACCATATTTCTAATACCCTTCCACAGTACACATTACGCTTGTACCCAGTCCCCGAACCGCAACTTATTAACCTCCATTACCTTTGTGGTATATGGCATCGACTACACGTAGCATCGAAACTATCGACCATGATTTCAATGCAAGCGAGGAAAGAAATCTTTCTCAAAAACACCGAAGTTCAACGCCTCGAGTTTGAACCAATGTATCGACGGATGTGTCAACGATTGCTACCTCTTGTCTTTACTCTTTTCCATTTCTTCGAGACGTATCGAGAGCTTCACATACGCCATCTGAGCTATGGTGGCATCCCGTTACGGCACCTTCCCTACACCTTGAATCCCATCGAGAGCCAAGTCATGTCAATGTATGATGATCAGACATTGCTTCAAGTCCATCAAGTATTTCCTTTGGTTATCTCATCCTTCTCGCGGAGATTACGACCACCTTCGTATGTTGGAACTCTCGAAAAGACCCTCAAAGGCTATCTTAAGGATCGGCCAGCGGATGAGGTCTACTCCGCAATCATCTCTGTTGGAGGGCTACGTCAAGCCCAGAGGTTTTGGGAAACCAAAGGGTACAACAAACGACGAGAAGCCGTGGATATTTGGTATGGTTTTGTCACCAAACTTCCGGTCGAAGCAACCGCACCCGCACCAAAGCAGACCAAGATGTCTCGATTGGCGACATTTGGGAGGAAGAAGTCGGCGCCAGTGGTTGAGAAAGCGGCATCCGATAAACCAAGTGGGCACGATGCAGAGGTTTGCAAGGAGTGGTTTTGTGTGAAGCCGTCCTGTCTGGCCGCTCGAAGGCGGCATTCAACCGACAACCTCGTCTTTCACAGTAGTCTTGCGAATGGGCCACCCATGAGTCCGCTAACCCGAAACCAACTCGCACAATTCATCCCCGACCAACCACATCTGAAGGACATCTGGATGCTCACGGCAGAGGCATTAATATTGGAGCGTCAGATTGTTTCACGGCCTCAAGATATCAAACGAAACACTCAAGTCCTGTTGGATTTGATTCGTGATTATGGAAATGATGGAGTGGAGGAATTTACGCCTCCACGTCCAAGGGAAGTTAATATGGAACAGCAGGAGGGGATGGGTGCCCCAGGGGGAGTATCCGACTAGCGTGCATGACTTGCAGCATTTTAACCGGCGTTTATATGAGCGGGATCGAATTCGTTTTTTGTTTTGAAATTCATTTGAGTTTTCCAGGTTAATCATCTACCACACCATTTTTGTACGAAGGATCGACATCGTTTTTTTATTCATCATACCGAGAAGAAATCTTGGGGATACACAAAGGGGGCGTTTTTTGCGGGGATTCGGATTTTTTGGGGATATCACCATTGCATTTCTACCGGATCTTTTCTTCGTTGAGCGGGGCTTTTTTTTACATCGCTTTGCTCTCTCTTCTTTTTTTCTTACACGCATATCGATAGACCATCTCTTTTGTCCTCGTTCTTTGATTTGGCGAAATATTTATGTTATGAAGACTTGGAGTTTATATGGGTTGGAAGGGGGTTTGGTTGATTCGGTAGCATTTTAGGATGTGGATTCTTCTAAGTTGGTTCGAGTGCGCTGTTGTTGGATGGGTGAAAAGGATGTCATCTCTGTTGAAGTGGATGGGGTTTTCCAATATTCGGATGAGCGAGATTCCTTTTTTTT
Source organism: Hymenoscyphus scutula (assembly GCA_001399465.1). Lineage (NCBI taxonomy): Eukaryota > Fungi > Ascomycota > Leotiomycetes > Helotiales > Helotiaceae > Hymenoscyphus > Hymenoscyphus scutula. The sequence goes on from LKTO01000002.1 coordinate 98,005, forward strand.
TTTAGGTTGAAAATATAAGATATTTACTTCCATGATTGTTTTTTTTTTTGCAGTATGATGTTCATATGTGTGTGTACGTTGTTTTGAATTGACGAGACCCTCGCCTTCTCGCTGTCTCGGGAAGATAAGTTTGCTTCCGTGCTAAATCTCTCGCATCGACGATCGTAGGATCGACGATTTTCTCTTCCGCACCTACCGGACCCTTTTGTGAATCAGAATCAGAATCCGAGGGTTCTGGCATACAAGGGATGATATCTCGGAGGGGGGGGGGGGGGGGGGGGGGGGCATTTTTCGGTTGGGGGCCAAACCAAAAAAAAGATGCGTCATTTCGTTTGTGTGGCCTTTCGCTGTGTCAAACCCCCCGGGGGGTCCGACCGGGGATGTCCTTTTTTTGGGTCAGTTTCTGGCGATTAGAAGGTGTCTTGTTGATTGGATGGAGGGTTTGAATTGTTGTTTGTTGGATTTTTTGAGGATTTGAGAGGTGGATGTTGGAACCAGCGATCTCTGTTCAGGCTCGGCAATCTGTGTTACTATTTTTAGATCATCGATCACTCACCAACGACTTTTTGAACCTCTAAAAGTCATTCGCTTGTCCATGCTGTACTACTCATTCAAAAAACGGTATCGTCGGCTGAAATAAAAGATTTAGATCGAATGTAGAAGAGAAGGGGCTCTAGTCACGAATTCCTACAACCCCCGGTGTAATAAAAAAGCTCTCGGAAATATCTCGGCGAATTTACGACGGAGGAAAGGAATGATTGAGGTGCAAACTATGCAATTCTCATCGAATCTTATTCTGCTCGAATTTGTTCTAAGAATAATTTCGAGAGAATGGCAAGATTGAGGCAGCTGGAGCATGCATTTCACATCCAATTAATAGAAAGTGTTCCTGGATATAATCGAGGTTTTCAATTTCATCTACAATTCGTATCTCGGTATGAACCATGAGCTTGCATCATCTCCATCCCAGTCATCAAGCCCATGTCTCCATTATACAGTCGTAAAACGGCAAGCCCGCCCGATTCTGTTGTATTTAGAAAATCAAAGGCAAATCAAAAAGAATCGAAAACATAACCCCTTTCTCCACCAGAATTCGCAATCATCATATGCCACAGCTCTCGAACCAGCAAAGATGCCGACCGAAGCCAAAATCCCATATCGGTACATTGTGAAGCATATCCGTGGGAGCGTCTTAAGAAATCAATTTCCAGAAACGCATCTCTCATTTTTGTGCCAGTTGGCGTTTACGGATATGGGAATCCTGACGACACACACCCTTCTCACAGGAGTTATTAAACCAGCCCATACGAAGATCATCCATGAACCAGATCTTAGGTTGGCCTGCAACGGTAACGCTGACACGGAGGACAGTAAGATCCTTGAATCCATGACCAAGAGTAATTGGGACCAGAGAACAGTTATCAAGACCTGGACAAGCAGGCACCTTTTGAATGTCGTGAGCAACGTCTGTGTTGTTTCCTGCGGCGGAATCGTAGCGCATGCCAGTAAACTTGAAAATACAGTCAGGACCTTGAGAGTCGCAACCCACGGAAGCTCCATAAAAGTTGAATCCAAAACACCCTGTTTGACCGTGATCTCCATTCGCAATATCGCCGGCGAAACCACTGTCGGCCGAATTTGGACCTGAAATGGGACTTGAAAAATTCAGAGTGAAGTTTGGTACAAACATCGTGAGTTGTGGTGGAGATGATGGGAGGTATGGGTCAGTTGGCGGAGGCGCGACCTCAAATCCATTGGACCAGTCGAATTGGTGATAAGGACTGAATACAGGCTGTGGAGTGACAGTGTTTGGGTCTTGGTCTCCAACAGAGAGAGGTGGGATATCATCGAACTGGCAAATATTAGCACTGATTTGATAGGTCACATATTGAGTCAACTTACATTTAAGCCAAAATCGCCAATCTCACCACAAGCAGTGGCAGATGCAGATGGGGCTGTAGATGCCGATGTGGAAGTTCGGTTAATCTGTGGAACGGAGGTGGGAATGATCGTAGGTACTGCACTGGTGAAGTTGGAGGAAGCAGAGCCAGATGAAGTCGCCGTCGAATTGGTTTGGCTTGTTGTCCCCGAGCTTGAAACACTGGTTACAAAAGAGCCTCTACTTGGAATTACGGTCGTACAGTTCGATTGAGGAAAAGTTGGTGAGGGTCTTGAAGTGACGGTGCCTAAAGCCGACGAGCCAGTAGAGTAAGCATGACCGCTGATTGCTTGAGAACCAGTAGAAGTAGCGTTGTGGTAGAGCGCACTTGAGGTTGTAAATTCATTGAATCCGGACTGTGCAGACATTGTGGATAATAGAATGATCGGGAAACTAGAGTACACGTCAGGTGTTGGATCACTTGTCGCGATGGTAGCATCGCCTGAATCACCACCGAATCCAGACTGGGCGGCGAGGCCAGATGAAGTGGCAAGCTTCGCCGTCAAAGTAGAATAAGGGAGAGCGCCAGATGAAGCGGTAGGTCCAGTGTGGTATGGCGCAGCTGTTCCATTCCATCCTCCTGGGCCAGTCAATGTGAAGCTTGGGGCAGTTGCGGTCAATGGCGCGGAACCTGGAGCAGACAAGGTACCTGTAACAGTGACTTGTTGAGTGATATAGACGGTGGTTTCGCCGGCAGAGACAATGGTTTGGCCTTGAGCATCGGTAGAAGTGATAGGAACCGGCTCGACAGTCAAGGTTACCGCGTTAGTCAAATAGGTAACTGGTTCGGAGGCAGCTGGGGTTTGACTGTTCAGGTAGACGGTTGACCCGCCGGTGACATAGTAGGTGATTGTAACATCTCCTGGGCTTGCTCCAGCAGACGGGAAGGGTTCAGTGTAGGAAGGTTGGTGTTCGTGGTGCTCCGAGGCAGATAGCTCTTGGGCACCAATATACACAGTGCTGGTTGGCGCGTCGTGTACGGTGATAGTCGAGGGCTCCGACGACAAGTAGATCGTGGTGACACTGGGAACAGCAACACAATCTGTAGCATCAACGCTGAATACTGTTAGATCTCGAAACCAATTGAGGCCGAAGCGTACTCACGACGACAGAGCAGGAGCGGCAGCTGCTTGGGCAGCGATAGCCGCAACTGCGAAAGCCGTAACGCGCATGATGAAGCACGTCTCTTTGGAAAAAGAAAGTGCCTCGATCTTCAAATCGAGGTATCTTAACGAATGTGATCAAGGAAAACGGGCAGGAGATGTTTGAGGTCGAGAATAAAATGAGCGTGGGAGAGGAAAAAGAAAGAAAAGAGGGCGACGGTGTTAAAAAGGAATCGGGGAGAGAAGGACGAGGTTGGTTTTGTAAAGGGATGAGATGAGAGGGGAGGGGATGGACAGACCTGAGGCGGGAGATTGCGTCGACACTGTTTGTTGACGTGACGTCGATAGGTAGGTACTTACTGGCGGTGGAAGTGGAAGTGGAAGCGAGCTTCGCGACAAGACAGAAGGAGCGACCATTACCTCACTTCACCCAACTCACCTACTTCAGCAATCTCACTCCGGTACCTGGATGGTGTTGGTGCTTGCTCAGAAAAAGGTCAAGGCAGTCTTCACCACCCCCTTCCTTCCCAACCTCTCGTCGTTGTTAGAGGCAAAAAGCTCCCAGTCTCCAGCTTCCTTTTTCTTCATTGGGTGGGGGCAAGGGTTTGGTGCCATTTGATCAGTCGAAAACCACGAGCAGAGAGATTTCAAGAGGGATTTGTATGGTACTCAGGACTGGCACCCAACCTTTTCCTTCTGCTTACATTTCGTCCAGGCACCGCCATCTCTGTCCCACTGGACACACTTGTCTACAGCTACAGCAAAATCAAGTTCGCTGCGCCCCTAAAAGATTATAGATGGCTCTATCCTCGGATGCCCGCATATCAGGCACTCTCGTACTTCCCTCCCGCCACTTTTGAGTTTCAGCTCAGGTAGGTAGTACTAGGTACTAGGCACTACCCAGTCTGGCAGTTTGGACGGTCGAGTACATGTGGAATGATATGAGACGCCCGGGAAATGAGGCGAAGCTTCCTCCTCATATAACCCGTTTTGGGGAGACACAGTACAAGTACGAAGATGGTGTAGCACTCGTGACTTGGCCTACAACCCAAATCCAGCTTGTGTTGTTCTTATTTCTTTTACTGCTCAGGAGAAGGGTGCACATCTGTCTGGCAGATATAAGCTCCAAGTAGAGTTGATCTTCAAACCCAAAGGACTAATTGCGAGAAGTTGTCAATATTTCCCCCTCTGTTTCATATTGTTAGCTATTGTTCTTCAAAATGATTAGGCTATTTCCCCCAAGTAGCAATATGAAGACTTAGATATTCTTCGCTTCACTTTCTACTGCTCTAGAACAACCGTAAGGCTCGAAAGAATCAACATCCTAACTTGCTGATTTGCTTGGCATTTACGGATCTTCTCTTCTCAGACCACGGTCGAAAGGTAGAGAAGGGAGTCGTTTCCTATCGAGCACAAAGCCAACAGGTACAAAATACGAGATCTTGAACGTTGCGTACATACGCCTTGTCAAAACTGTCCCCTATGGCCAGGAAATACTTCACCAAGTCGTGGTCTGAATTGATTGACGAGTGCTTCGATTCGTCCCATCGTGTACTACTCGTACTTGTCTCGACAGCGGACGGGGACTTCAAGGCTCATCTATGGAGGCTACAGAGGGAGGAGAGAATTAAAGACGCAGAGTAGTGTCTAGTGGTTTTTTGGAGGCCAGTACCACCGTACAGATACTTCCAGCCATAAGGATGGCCATTGATGAATGCGTTGTATTGTGACGGGTTGTGATGAAGGAGGTTCCCCGTGGACAAAAAAAGTGGTTGTTCTGATTTTGTAGGACAATCGGAGTTGATATTTCCAACTATCCGGGTTAATATCAAGACAATATACTTGAATTGCCCTAGAACGCTGGAAACGAAACCCTTTTATTGCCTCCTACCTGGAGGGAGGTTATTCACGTCGTCGGGATCTTCGTGCCTCTGATTCCGGGGCTAAGCTTAAAAGTCCGCGGTGCAGTGACGCAATCCTCTTGGCTGGCTCTCCCCTCAACACCAACCTAAGCAGTCTCGCTACCTGTACCTACGTATCCTCACCGGAGCGTGAACAGCCAGCAAATGTTATTTCAGGATGCCTTCAAGAAATCTCAATGCTGCAGCAGCTCTCGAACCCATTAGGAATGTAGTCAGCGCCTCTTTCCTGTATCCCTTCAAAGGCATCTTGTACTTTTGCGCTCACCGGGAATACTGGCCACTCTTTGGCCGAAGATTGATCCCTTTAACCATTCTCTCCGTCGTTGTCCTCGCCCTCTTGTTTACTTTCACCTATCTACCACAAGCCGCCTTCTTGCTCATCTTTCATGGCCCAACAGCATGGGTCAGCGCGGTGTTCCTTGTTCTGGGGGAGGGGCAAATAATCATTGCGTTATTATTCGAAGGATTTCTGGTTGACGAGACTTTGGTGGATGTTTTTGATGTTTGTCACACCCTCCTCGTTTTTCTCTTTTAGAGAATTTACTACCCCAGGCACCTGCTATTGATTTGCTAACTTGGCATCACAAGGCAACCTTAATCCGCGAAGGTCAAATCTCTCTCGTCTCACCCTCTCGAATCCTCCATAACGATGCACCCACTGCAGTGAAAATGCTTGGGAAACCTACAACTTCTGCCGTGTACTCACCCTTCTCCTTCCGCCAAATTGCCGAATTTATACTCTTCCTCCCACTCAATTTGATACCTGTGATTGGCGTGCCATTCTTTCTGGTACTTACGGGCGCGAGAGCAGGTCCGCTGCATCACTGGAGATGGTTCAAGCTGAGAGGGCTTACCAAGAAGGAGAGGAATAATGATATAGCGAAAAGGAGATGGAAATATACCTGGTGCGTCCTGCTTTTTGAACATTGTACATGGGGGAGTGCTGACAAAAATTCAGGTTTGGAACAATGGCTCTGCTCCTGCAGCTTGTTCCAGTGTTCTCCATGTTCTTCCTTTTAACTTCAGCGTGCGGCTCGGCGCTCTGGGTTGTGAAGCTTGAGGAGCAGAAGAAGTTACTTGAAGAACTCCCTCGGTCGGTGGATGACGATGCTCCACCCGCTTACACTGATAGACCCCTATAGATTATATGAAATTATGAAATTCCTTCAACGTTCTCTCCATGACCCGTCTCAATATGGCTACGATTTCCGTGAAGACAGAATTGTCAATTGGTGAGTTCATTTTGGTCAACCCTGGTTCATGTTATCAATAGGATATCATCACTTCAAGTGAACAAAATCCAAAGAGAAATCATGTAACGCAAGCCTTTTAAACCCCAATGTTTGGAGGGAAGGATGGTTCAGGATGACTCGATTGGCACTTATTATGGCTTGTAGCGGCTTGATTGCCAAAACATCTTCCTGCGATTCCCTCGTTTTAGGACTTAGATTGAGCAGCTCAATTCCTTTCCTGCAGACACGGTAAGTTATGGGTAGGTTGACTCAATAAACGGGGATGTCCCTCCAATGGATAAATTCTGAGCTGTACTCTACATGTTGTCCATGCCCGAATGTATAGAGGATTTGAGTTACTCAGACCGCCGTGATAGAATATATAATGGAGGGGGACGATGACCCGTGCAAGAAGAGAATGGAACTTGCAACGATAAATGCTGGTATATTTTCCACCTCTCCTGACAATTTCTCTTCCCTTCCTTCCCCGCTAACTACTTTCCTAGGTAGAATCCGGAATCGTCGTGGAAGCCAGGCAACCCGCCAACTTAGTAATTGAAAACCTCCTTCTGTTCTACCACAGTGGTTGAGCTCGGCCAGACTTGGAACAGCATTACCACCACTCCCGAACGCGCTTTCGAAATGGGTCTTGAGGTGAAAGCTGGGGTTTTTAGCAGTTATACAGTCGGAACGACCCCAAAGTGCGCTTTGAAGAAGGGCGAGGGGCGAGGGGTAGATAAAGCAAGTTTGTTCATCCGAATCTGGAAGATTTCAATGTTGTTTCGAGGATCAGGGGTGCTAGGTATGCCTTTCTCCAGTCCCGGAGAAGCCTTACGGTTCATGGGTATGTATGTCACACGTGTACGCAACAGTGCGGGGAACCTTAAGAGTACGGCAAAATCCTCTTCCACCTCGCTATTGCAAACGTGCAAGAAAGTGATGGGTATCCCGAAATTCTCGTCCGATTTGCCGGTCAACAAGGCGGCTGGATGTTAGGGCTTATGCTATGATGCGAAGTACAGAGGATTGACTCAAATCACCGCACTTTGGTAGAGTATTCTCTGGATGTTGTGTGTATACTGATGGTCTTGGATTCTCTTATTTATTATTAACGCGTGGCATCTGCTGGTTATTTTGCTGTTGCGTTGTGATTTCGGGGATGCGCTCACAGCATGCCGTTGATTTCCCCATGTTCATTTTTCTCTTTACATTTGGCATTCTATCTGTACATAGTTCGAGGATTTATTTATATCTTGAATTTGGGTCATCAGTCTTTATCATATATCTCAACTCTGCTTATTATGTTTCCAGACTTTTCTATATTCTCCTGGCTTAATTCGCTAAAATTCCAACCAAGGAGAGTAAAATTTCAACAAAGGAGAGTTACTTTATGGCAACGGAGATTTAAATAATCGGAGGTTCATTTTCCCAAAGGGTTTACAAGGTTTAGTCCTTTAGGGAGTGATTCTATAAATAATGTTTTCTGAAATCCTGAACGGTAACTCCCTTCACTCGGTTGAACCTTATCCACTACTTTTTTAGGAAGGCTGTATTGGTTTTTTTGGGGGTGTTTATAACAACGCTCACAGTCTTATCACTTTGACCACCTTCGTGTTCTTAACAAAGTGCAGAAAGGGGATTTCTGGTGTAAAGCATCTCTGTAAAGTCCCATTATCTTAAAGTTGGAGTTTGCTTAGCCTTCTACTGGGCCACTGGCTGGTTGCTTCATGTATCTCGTGTGCAGTTGAAGGGATGTTCGGCTCTTTTTCAAATATCGACTTAGATCTCGTGGCCGGACTTTCTTCGGGTTGTATTTAAAAACATCACTACAGGGGGTATGTCACGGGATCCCAAACTAAGCAAGGATGGAGGTGTGGTTACAAATCATTTTCTGCACTTTAGAAGCGGAAATTGAAACACCTCTCCAGTGGTCACTACTCAATAGAGTTCTAATCGCGGGGTGAGGGGAAAGAGGTGGACGCCAGGCAGTGACAACTATAACAAGACCCATTATCAGGACCATAAAATTGGCATCAATACGCGTCCTCTTGATCGCATCCAATTCAAGATGCATCATTGGTTCGGGGAACTGGTCGAGACCAGGAAGGTGGTCATGATAAGAAAGTAAGACTGGGGATGGTGGTTGAGGAAAAGCCGTAAGGGACAGCCGTTGCGCCTCCAATGTTTTGGCGTCCATCCCCCGCATTTCTCCACGAAAAATCGCAGCTGGGATGTGGAGGCGGCTTGATTACCTATTTACTCCACAAACTCTAACAGATCCACCCCCCAACTTGCGACTCATCTTCATAAAGGGGTTGTGTTGCTCTCCTTGAATTAGAAGCAAAAGAGACACAGTTTGTTCGAGTTTTGTATCGATCGTGTTTACTCATCTTTTTGAAAGAAAATTTCTCTGCTTCAAAATGACAAGCCTTGATTATGGCGGTGAGGAAAAGGCAGCAGGAAGTATCGCTCATCACTACTCCGATAAGAGTGATAATGGTGTCTTCCACCATGAAAAACAAGCGGAACAAACTGCTCACGATGCAGCAGAAAGAGGGCATGCAGCTACTGATCGGTTTGTTGCCTTGAAACCCTCCCCCCAACAAGTTACCGAATGAAAATTTGACTTTTTTTTTCTCGCTCCAGATATGGAGTTGCCCTCGTTCACATCGATCCAATAGCCGAAGCTAAACTTCGACGGAAAATCGATCTCTACATCGTTCCAACAGTCGCGTTACTATATCTCTTTTGTTTCATCGATCGAGCAAACATTGGTGGGTCTACTCATTCCTCCATTCCCCCCAATCTTCTAACAGGACACCAGGTAATGCCAAGCTCAATAATCTTGAAAAGGACTTGGGTCTCAAGGGCTATGATTACAACAAAGTTCTTTCCGTCTTCTACATTTCTTATATCCTTTTCGAAATCCCTTCAAATATGGCATGCAAATGGATTGGTCCTGGGTGGTACATTCCCTCTATATCCCTGGGGTTTGGAATTTGCTCGATTTGCACGGCTTTCGTCCAGAACGTCCACTCCATGTCGGGTGTTCGTTTTCTTCTCGGAGTCTTCGAGGCAGGCATGCTACCTGGAATTGCATACTATATGTCTAGATGGTATACAAGAAAGGAATTGGGTTTCAGACTCTCCTTATATGTAAGCAATATGTTCCTTTCGGTCCTCCTAACTCTCCTAGAGGCTGCTTTCAACGTTTCCCGCTCTTTCTCGACGAAACACACGTTCTAACATGTTGCAGATCGTCATGGCACCACTTGCCGGTGCATTTGGTGGCCTTCTAGCTTCAGGAATTTTCAAACTCTCTCACTTTGGCAGCCTTCACACCTGGAGAATGCTCTTCGCAATCGAAGGAATTATCACCTGCGGACTCTCAATAATATCCTTCTTCACACTTACCGATAGACCAGCAACAGCCTGCTGGCTCTCCCAATCCGAAAAAGACATGGCAATAGCCCGCCTAAAGATTGAACGAGTAGGGACAACTGCAGTCCTCGATAAATTCGACCGCGCCAAAGTTTTCAGGGGGATTTTCTCCCCAGTCACCATGGCCACAGCGATCATCTTTCTTTTAAACAACATCACGGTTCAAGGACTTGCGTTCTTTGCCCCGACCATTGTGAGAACAATTTATCCGAGGAATACTGTCGTTTCGCAACAACTTCACACCGTTCCTCCTTACGTTGTCGGAGCTTTCTTCACATTGCTGTTTCCCTACTTGAGCTCGAGGATGGATAGAAGGAACATCTTTTTTATTGTTGGTGCGCCTTTGATAATGATTGGATATATTATGTTTTTGGCCAGTGATGATCCCATGACGAGGTACGGGGCTACTTGTAAGTTGAACTTTTTCATTCTCTTAACTCCCGTTCCTAAGTATCGAGACTAACAACACCGATCCACAGTCATAATAGCCTCCGGCGCATTCGCCTTCGGTGCTCTCTGTAACGCCCAAGTTTCCGCCAACGTCGTCTCGGATACAGCCCGCAGTTCCGCAATCGGTACAAATGTGATGTTTGGAAACATAGGAGGTCTAATATCTACGTGGTCCTTCCTCCCTAGTGACGGACCAGATTATCATATTGGGAATGGACTGAATCTTGCTACTTCGACTACTGTATTACTTTGCTCTATTGGGTTACTGTTCTGGATGAAGATAGATAATCACAAGAGGGAAAAGAGAGATATTGATGGCGAGCTGGCAGGACTTAGTGAGACTGAGATTCAGGACTTGGATTGGAAGCACCCCGCTTTCAGGTGGAAACCTTGAGTGTTGGTGTGTATAATCTAGAGCTGAGATTGAAGGGGGCGTGGAGACGGATGGTTATTACAATGTGGGTGTTTTGGTGTTGGGGTTTGATATTGAGGTGTTCTTATTGCTAGAAACTACGATTACTTTTACCAGCATTCTGGCCTTAGTTTTTTTTTTTTTTTGTTGAATGACGAGGCTGTAAAAAAGCTGGCACTCCTCCTATTCCACTCTTTTTTCTCGTTGTCCAACTATTTGGACTAAGTTTACCCAAAAAAAAGGGTCGCTTAGGGAAAGGCATGAATTATCTCTGCTCTTCCACTTTCCAAACTTCCATTCCACATCTCACTGTGGCCCACACAGATCAAACTCAACAAAAACCAACAAGCCCCTCCGTATCCAAGACGGCTGCTCAAACCAAACCATGCACCGTTGAAGGTATTGAGCAAGAATTCCTGGGTAAATCCCCGATACTATCTCATAACGCCCCAAACAACCCAAAGACGACAAACACTCTAAACTCATCGACGAAATTGCAAAAGCTGTCGAAGACTCGAAATTAGATGCATGCCGTGAACAACGAAGCCCTGAACAGTAGGCTCCAAACTTTTGAAACGTCAAAAGCGGCACTCCAGGCCCCTTCGAGTCTTGCGGATCAGAGCTAGGTGGGTTTGAGAAAAGAGTTTATGTTGTATGAGTAGTATGAGCCACCTCAATGCCATTTAATTATTCACGTCATGTCCAATAAAAGTATGAGAAGATAATAGTCAGCAGGACCCAAACTGATTTGTGAATGAAATGTGTGCTGTCAATTTGAGGGAGAGATATGAATCACGCCTACTGTACAAAAAGTATAAATAGCTTGCCATCTTCTTTGTCCTTGAAAGTTTCGCAATAAACACTTCGCATTCAAAACCACACACAACTTACTTCAGCTATCACACCTCCCAAATCCCCAAAATCCCAAATCACATAACATATCAGAAACTTTCGAAATGGCAGACCAGGAATTCTTCAGTGCCGCTTCTTCTCGTCCCCAGCCAAGAGAACCAACTCCCAACCGCAAGGGATACGCGACGGTTCAGCCAGACAGCAAAAAGCCAAGTAAAGAACCAACTTCTAAAACCGAGGGATGCGCGACGGTTTGGCCAGTCAGCAAAAAGCCAAGTAGAGAACCAACTTCTAAACCCGAGGGATACGCCATAATTCGTCAAGCCAACAACGAACCAAATATAATCCGCCCTTTATTTATCCACTTAAACAACACCTGAATAAATTCCAATTACTAATACCTGTTCTCGAACCTTTACTCGAAACGAACGAGAGCCCTGGAGCAAAGGAATACTTGGAGAATCTTCAGCAGATCAGGAATACACTTGGAGATTTGACACGCAATATCGAGGCTTTCAAAGACGTGCTCGAAAGTGAGATTAGATTTCAGGAGGAGTGTTTGGCCGATGAAATTGACACTTGAGCGGGGGGAGAGTTGAAAATATGGTTGCGAGAATTTAAGGAGCGTTGATTAGGTTTAATGACATTTGTTATACTGAATGGAAATTTTGTAAGGGCTTGTTTTAAGGATAGCATTGTGTGATATGATGTGAGTTTTTAAGTGAATCTGAATCTGAATGTTCCTGAAGTAGTTCAAGGAGTAAATTCCAAATGACCAGAGACTTTCTGAACTGATGACCTAAGGTTAATTGTTTTCCGTGGAAGCAAACTGGATTCTTCATGATTGCTGTTTGTTTACTGAACTGCTTCTTTTGATGACCATCGAGCATGCCACCCCTCCGCTCTTCAGCTGAACCATTTTCTGGTATTCGTATTCCCAAGACCCATCATCCTGCAAGTATTTGACCAAGATCATTTACCAAATAACTTGTAGAATCATTCCGAGGGGAGTCAACCAACGACTGACCTAGGTAAATTCGTCTACGCACTCCAATTTATACTTGTTAACGTCTACGCCTCTCTACGCCTCTCTTTTACTTGCTCTTATACTTTCTCGCTCCTCGTTCCTCCCTTGTATTTTCCAATTTGTTCATATCGCAATATCTAAAGAAGAAAAAGAACAAAGAAGAGGATCACGATCGAGAAAGTAGAAGATTACGTAGAGTGCTGCACCTCGCACAAGTCACGCCTTTTCTAAAGTGAGAGAGAGGAAAATGCAAGAAAGGGTACGCGAAAAGCCAAGAGACGTTCCATACCTCTTGCATCTGCAGGGGTTCGGGGAAGTAACTGAATAGAACAGTAGCTAGAGATTTGAGAGAGTTAATAATTGTAGAAAATAGCTTGATTTGTGATTGGAATCTAAAGATGGCCTTCCCATTCTAAGTTTCATTAGGTAGCGCTTGGGAGTGGAATTGAATGACTACGAGTGGTAGACATAGCTTACTGTCGAACATGCACACCCAAACATAAACGCAGCATCCTTTAGAGCGTAAAAGAAAGATTCTGTATTCTTGCTAACAAGATTCTTGGATACTCGGATGCTCTACATGCGCCCTTGGAAAACGTACCGCACACAAAGTCTTTAGACTAAGTGTTTCAAGTGTTTCATCTTTTCGTCCCAGCGGTTTTGGAAAGCGCAATAGCAGAATGTGGCAACAGAAATAAAATGAGGAGTAAGCGAGGAGATCCAGATATGTATTGTTTTGCAAGACTATCAGAATCTGCTTCCCCCACATCCATTACGAAGTAATCCTCCACTCCCATCCTTTCTAACTTTTATTGAGTGACACAACCAAGTGTTCCAAGCTCCCCGTTCCATGCCCATTAAAATCAAGGTATCATAGCAATAACGTAGTGAAAAGAACCCCCCATTTATCTACAAACTCCCAAAATTCCTGACCGTCACACTCATATTCTCATCGATTAAGAGATCATGAAATGCTTTCTCGCATCTAAAAAACGACTCCCTTGACTTGCTTGAGATTCTTGACGTTGATGTCTCTCCACATGACCACAGACCCGATAGCCAAGACTAAAACCGCGGTACTGGCAATCAACATCAACTTTTGTGCCTCACCATAAGATGTGATGATTGCGGTTCGAGTGGCATTGCCAATTGGGTAACTCAGTTGAACGACCAAACTCCCATAGATGGAAGTCATATTTGGTAGATCTTCAACAGGAAGGTTCTTGGCGAGTTGCTTGGGGAAGACACCAGTCCAGATGGCAGCTGCAACAGTGGAACCGATAGCTCCTCCAACGGAAGAAAACATACCCTCGACGGCAAGGACGGTGGCAACTTGTTGATGGGTTGCAGCGGCCATGGCAGCCATTTGTTCGCAGATGACAAGGGTTCCTCCAGAGAAAGCGATGAAGATTTGACACATGATAATGTAACCAATGTTGACATCTGGTTGACGGAAATGAATCATGAGACCAACACCGAGAATGGTGAGAGGGACACCGAAGTAGAGAGCGAGATTCTTGAATCTACCAGACCAACGGATATAGACACCGACGATGAGGGAGAAGAAGCAGGATCCGATACTGTAAATGTTGGCAATGTAGCTGGTCTGAGTGACATTGAGGCCATTGACGACTTGGAGGAAAGAGGTGAAGTAACTATCCCAGATGTAGAATTCGACGAAGAGGACAGCGCCGAGCAAACAACCTCCGAACACGGTGCGGTCCGTAAGGAGAGCGTAATCGATATAAGCAACTGGTGCAAAGTACTTCTCATACACAGCGAAGAGAGCCAAAAGAACGACACCGAAGACGATCATGCAGATGATCATAGGGGATTTCCAGCCGAGAGTTTGGAAAGAGTAAAGGTTGAAGGGGAGGAGGAAGAGTGCGAGACCACCACAGAGGAGGAGAACACCAAAAACATCGAATTCGATAAGGTAGTGCTTGATCGACTGGATGGTAGTTCTGCCGCTGTTTCTTGGCTGGATCAATCCGTTCTTCTTTGCCTTGATCTGATTCCACCACATGAGGAAGAATAGAGGCAAAGTCATGATTGGAGTAACAATTGCAAAAGTTCCGAATCCCCATCGGAATCCAGCACCAGACAAGAACTTCTGGGCAATTGGGCCTCCCACCCAAACTGTAGCAATGTATGGGGAGGAGACGAAAGCGAAAGCGAAGGCTCGACTCTTAAGGGCGGATGTATCGGCAATGAAGATTGACATGGTGTAGCTGAGACCATTATATCTGCATCATCTGTTAGTCGGTGACTCCAAGAAAGCGAGAGCATAGAGCTAAATACCCGGTCCAGTAGAAGACTTGAGCTGCAGCGTAGGTTTGGACGTTGTTGCATGCAGCCATCATGACGAGACCCAGAGTCAAAACAAGAGACATGAACAAAAATCCTTGTGGTCTACCCCAAAGATCCAAAATCTTGGCGAGGGGTAGCTTGAAAAGACCACCGATAAGACTGCTCATAATAGAGGTGGTTGCGGTTAAAGAGTGATATTGGAAGGAACTAGTCACATAAGGCGTGAGCGAACCAGTGACGGTCTGGTTCATGGCGTCGACAAAGTAGATGATCCAGATGCTGACAGAGCAGTAGTATTAATAGATTGTCCAATTCTTGGTCCCTCAATTATGAAGCTTCCACTTACAATAGATAGGCGAGTATCAGATGGGTTCTGGTCCAGGTGAGGGTGAGGGCCTCGACATCCTTTACGCCCTCTTGCGCATCAGGGCTGATATTCTCATCGCTGCTTGTGCTGCTGACATCTTGGTGGTTTGCCAGTGTCTCCTTGTTCTCGACGACAAGATCATTAGAAGTCTGGTGGGGGATGGCGGTGCTGTGGTTGACCTTCTCGTTTACCACCTCGGGGTTTCCTTGGTGAGCCATTGTGAAGCTGTTGATGTTTTAATCTCGGGACTCTTAGTTGTGACTTCGCCGGTACTGAAGTATCACAAGTCTCACAAGTCTCACACTGCTGTGATTCGAAGTATCCTTGTTGACCACGAGGAAGGCGAGCTTGGGAAGACTAAGGAAGGAATAGAAAGGCTGGGAGGTGGGCGAGTGTTTATAGGAATGCGAATTTTCGTGGACGGGCAATCAGTGGGTAGCACCGGACAAGGTTTTCGTGCATCTGGTGCATCTCGTGCATCTCGTGCATCTCGTGCATACCTTCCGGGATTCATGTTGCAGGGCCGCCATCTAGTTCCACGACCTGCCACGACCTGCCCCTCCTGGGTGGATATTCATGGATGAAGGGTGAAGTGCTCTAGCTCTCCATTTCTGTGCATGCACTTTTAATTGGTGCTTCTATGGGATGGGGTAACATATTCCCACGGGCAAACGAGATCACCAGAAATCGTCGCGGCCGTCCTCGGAATCCCTTGTGGGTGTGGTTGCCACAACTCTTACGGTTACGGTGGGGTGAATTCAGAGGTGTCGGTCAACCTGCCCCCTGGACCTTCCGATTCTCGACGTAATCCTTCCCATTGGATGTTTAAGCGAAAACATTCACCCACTTTGCGGGGCAGCTGCCACTTACGGCATGGCGTCTCATTTTAGCGTCCTTTTATCGCGCCACTGGTGAAAACTCTGTTTCTTGTCTAATCAGATTTTGATCTGATAAGATTATCAGATGGCAAGATTAGCCCCCTTCCCTCCCCTTCACCCACCAACATCATTCAATCCCACTTCAATCCACCACTCACGCAGCCTCAAGCAGCCTCACGCAGACCCTCGGCCCGGATGCGGGTCTTGTTACGAAAAAGAAGTGCGGAAGCGTGGGTTGGCCCCAGTCAACACCTCGGAAACTCCCATGACTTTACTTTGAAGACGAAAACTCGGTTCGTCCTTTCCTGGGACAAACGCCGCTTTCATCACTTCCTGACCTTCATCTCCTATATCGGAGAAGACGAGGCACACACGGGTGATTCCAGACGCAGAACATGCACCTGTCAAGTGTTGATGTTGTAATTGACAATTCGAAAATAGTAAGATATATTCAAGTCCCAATTCAAGCTTCAATATACAGCTACCGAATGCACGGGACCAAGGGGGGAGAAAATTTGCACCTACCCGCCGTGCACCTGCATACGATCTCACCAACCTTCTCTTCGGAATCCCCTCTCAATAGTTTGGTTCAGTGGGGGCCAGGAAGTAAAAAGGTACCACACTTGGCAACCACTACGCTCATTTTCGCCTAGGCTTACAAGGAATCTAAACATGCTGCATGACCTCTCCCATTCTCCTGGGACTTTACGATTCAAGTGGGTTGTCGTTGGGTCCAAGACAAAAGACTTAGCTGTTGCCATGGCATGATTTACATGATGGTCTTGATCTCGCCCTTAAGCTCATATTTTCTTCTTCAATTCTGAAAGGGCTATGTGGTTGGAATTTGACCACATTCCCTGCAATTGTTTCGCTTTCCAAAGATGGAAAGTACACGAGATCAACCCCCATCGCGAAGTGTTCTGGATCAAGTGGACCCAGCAATGATTGAAAACGAAAGCAAGCGCTATACCCGCTTCAATATCTTAAGACTGCGTGCGTATTCCACAGTTTCCAAAGCCATCGATGTTTCTGGGCTCCCTTTCCAAGAACGACTAATCATACGACCAAAAAAGCAAAATCCGTTATTCTTACGATTTACCTCCTTCCTTTCCCATCTGAGTATCTGATAACCTTCCTTTCATCATACCCACCATTGTCGCAGCAAGTCGACAACGCAGCTTTGAAGACTCGCCCTTCAAACTCGCTTCCAATGCTTATATATCAGTACCATCCAATCTTATGCTGCAAGACCACAACAACGAAAAGTTTGATCAACCGGAGAAGAATAGGCCCAACGTTACACTATGCGGCGGGGTCGAGTTGACTAATTTCCGCGGATAGCTCTATTAATCTCGCTCCACGATTTGATCACAAAATTGTTTTCGAAGCAACCACTTGTAATCGACACGACCTATGGTAGTTGTTTTTGCAATCTCCAATAGTAAACCTGCGGTATGATTCCCCATGGTTCTTTTACTTGAGACCCGAGAGAATTGAAAAACACGTCCTTCGAAGATTGTAAAAGATGAATGGTCTCCTTAAGTTTGTACAGGGATGTGGAATGGTCCTTTGAGAGAGCCCCCTTCAGCAAAACCCTCGTATCATACCTTCAATATGATTCACATGTACACTATTCAGACTAAGGAAATTGTATTCCCTTTTCACGCCTCTCTCAAAAATTGCACTTTCTATTATTCGAAGTACCCCTCTTTTTCCCGACACCCTTCTTTTGTTTCTAGGTAGTGAGTCTCGAAAATTGTTCTTTCGGCGTCCGGGGTCTTAAGTTGAGCTGATAGAACGAGCTAAACTGATACGCAGCAGGTGTTTTAGCTTCTCTCTCGCTATTTTGTGAGTACCATAGATCTATTCTTCCTTTCATTTATCCTGATTCTCTTACAACGAGACTTACTGAGTGTCTATTTATTATACGAGAATCCCTAGCTACTTACCCCAGTAGGAAAGTCATCTGTGGAAGTCGCAGTCATAGTTTTCCCTATAGCTATATGAGGACAACTAGATTGTTAGAATAATTGCATTTGTTTTAGGGAATGCCGAAAATTTAATTGTCTACCTTGAAACCAGCATTGAAAGAAATAAACACCTCCTCATTTTGACTACTTGAGTAGTACTCGGGTAGCTCAGGCCGAGCTGGCTCGGTACTTCGGCAATCAACCGAGCTCGCGTCAGGATAAACTACGAGAGACTCGAATAATACTTTTTTATAAGAATAGCTTCACTTTCAATAAGGTATTTAAATAGAATGTACCCATAATTCGTTTCATAGATTGTATCTCAAGTAACTACTAATACTACACTCTACTATTCTAGAGTACTACTCGAGTAACAGGGGGTGATCACACTGCATTCCAAATGTTGTCCGGAAATAGTCCCGTCTTTCTCGCAACCCCCTCATTCCCGAAGTAGTTCATCCCTTCAAACTCTCAAGTTTAAGCAAGATGGAGGGAACTTTCTCCTCTTCCGTGTTTTATGTGAAAGATTCGGCATGTAATAAGTTACTTCTCTCTGTTTTGTCGTACAAAGAACAATAACTACGGCTTTTACGCTTCGTCCCCCAAATATTCACTCTACAATAATGAAATCTGTGTTTAAATTGAAGGTATATGTCACTTTTAGCTCTTTCAGATATGGATCACGACCCGTGACGAGTAGACATCGAGGCAGCACAGGGTTCGCTTCTTAAGCGACGCCTTTACTTCATGCCTGAAATGGGATCAACAACGTCAATGAGTTCGCAAGGCACGCTTTCCATTTCTCTACTATTGTTTGAAATTCGGGAGTTTACATCCTGTTCCGCGTCATAATGATATTCTATCTCAATTCACTGATGAGGATATTCCCCTAAAACAAGAATACACACCCGAAGGCATGGTAAGCGAACCTCGCTTAGTTTACAACTCCTCGACGCATTGAGTATCATTCACTGTATATAAAGCCCTCCTTTATGATGCTATAATGTTTCTATTGGTCGCTTCTCTTCGGTTTAGTTTCCTATGACGATAGTAAGTTGTCAATCCTTGGAAAGTACTCTGTTATGACGAGAGTTTACTTTCTTGCTACGATGATGTACTAGTAGCTTTAGCTTCTTTTTTGTCTATAAATTGTAGTCTTTGCTCGTCAAGTGCAACCCAAATTCAACAAGACTTGAATACAACCTTTTGGATATCAATCTTAAGCACAACGAGACTTGAACACTGGTTCAATACCATTCTCAAATCAATAGTCCTCTTTCAATTTCTTTTGAAACCATCAAACTTCAACTACTTCAACAAACCAAAATGAGATTTCTAAACAGCTTCTCCATCCTCTCCACCCTTCTCGGTCTCGCAACGGCGGACTTTTAGTAAGTTATTTCCCTCTTTCATATCTTTTTCTCGTCTTCATCCTCGTCTTCCTCTCCGTTCTCTCAACTCAATCTCCCCCACTGACAAAACATCAAGCATCTACTACGGCGGAACCAACACCTTCCTCCTCTCCGACGGCACAGTAGGCACACCAGGAGTAATCCTCTTCAACGAAATCCCCGACTGCAAATCCCCCAATACGGGCTGGCTCTTCAGCCCCGACAACGACGTCCACGGTTCCTCCTGGTGGGCATGCGATGGCTGCGTGCCAATTAATACATTAGCCGACATGCCAATCACCGGATTCGAGCTTTCGGATAATGAGGATGGTGCAGTGACTAATGAGGCGTTGGGCGATATCGTATGTTCTCTCCTTATTTTCTTCACCTACCTAATTCCTTTCCTTTTCCCCTCCTCAACCAGCTAACAACCCCCCCCCCCACAGACACTCTACCCAGAAACCTCCTCAAACCCAACCCGCTTCGTAATAACCTACATCACGCACAAAGGCAAAGAAAACGAAACCATGGGGGTACCGGGGGACCACGGATACTGCGATCGCACGCCTGTCGAGGGAGCCGATATTTGGGGTCCCTGTGATGGGCCGTTGGATACTAGTCAGGGGGTGCAGATCTTTCATTGTGTTACTCCGTTGATGGCTAAGACTTTGGGGAGGAGGGGGGTTTTGGTGGGGAGGAGGTATGTTGGGTAGGTTGGTGTGATTAGAAGGAATTGCGTTTTGGTTTTTTTTGGGTTTATTTGGGGGGGGGGGGTTGGAATTTGGGTTGTGAGTGCGGAATTCTCGGTGGGTAGGGAGTTTCTGTCGTGTTTTAATATTTTGGGTAGCTTCGCTTAGATGAAAAAAAGCGTATTTCCTGGATAGGTTAGAGAGCAATTGGAAAGTGATAGGAAATAATACTTCTCTTATTTAAAAGCTAAGGCAAAACACAAGGTGTGACATGATCCACCCCAACTCCCCGTATAAAAATTAAAATGTTCAGCGATAAAATTGTATTAGCTCTACTCAAGAACCGCCTTTTGGTTGGTTTTCTTCCCATCTGCTTCATCCTCCTCCCACACCCAACTAAACCCAAGAACAAAACACAAAAAAGACAACCCCAAAGACTCATTACCCCCCACATCACAATCCCCATCCCCACCTCCCTTCCTCTCATTCAAAATTCATCACAAATTCATCAACACCCCCATCCCCCCAAACAAAGCTCCCATACCAACAGCCGCAGTAGGCATAACACCCATCGCACCCCCAGCACTAGAGCTAGTACTCACCGCGCCTCCAGCACCAGTTGGAGCATTCGAGATGACAGCTGTCTGTGTGGGAACACCCGAGGTAAGGATAGGAGTCGTGACGGATGTAGCACCGGAGAAGGCGACGGATTGAGTGCTGGCGGTTGGTACTGGGAGTGCGGCTGCGTTGTCTGGGTTGAGGACACTGAGAATTTCTCGTTAGCTTGGGATGGAAATAGGAAGGGATATAGGAAGGAGTGGAGAGACAGAGGGGGGGACAAACTTGTCGATAACGTGGACTACACCATTTCCAACCAAGACATTTGCGAGCACGACTTTGGCTGAGTTGACGAAGACATTTCCGTTCTCGATGCGGATGGTGAGTTCTCTTCCGCCCAGCGTTCGGATGGTGGTGTTTGTCAAGGCACTGCTGTATCCCACCGTTCCGTTGATAACGTGATAGGTCAGGATACTGGTCAATTGCTCGGTGGTAAGAGTTCCAACCGCCGAACCAATAGCCTGGAAAGCACTATTTGAAGGCGCAAAGATGGTAACATCACGGAGGGAGTTAACGGTGTTGACAAGGTTCGCTTGGCTGAGTGCACCAACTATCGAGGTGAGATTGGCAGCGACGGCGGTGCTGGAGACGGATTCGGGAACGGTGAGGACGCGATCGATGATGTGGACGGTTCCTCCTGTGAAGTTCAAGTTCTATTGCCCGAGAATAAGCTTCATCCGTACACACAATTTATGAGATGAACTTACAGGTGTAACAACGGAAGATTTGGAAATCAATCCAGAGGTGATTGTAACATTGTTTCCATTTCTCACGCCCTCAACCCGCTGACCACCCGTCACATTCGCAAAAGTAGCATTGCTTAATAACGTAGGGAGGAACTGAGGTTGCGAGGTGAAGTTGAGGGCATAATAAGTCCCGTTCAAAACGTGATATTGGAGGAGGGCGGTTACTAGTCCGGGAGAACCGGCTGCTGCCCTGCCAGCTGGGGAGGAGAGGAAGCTTTGTAGTGCATCGTTGCTTGGTGCGAGGAGTGTGATGTTTGTCAAGCTTCCCAGGCTTGCGACGAGCTCTGGTTGAGTCGCGAGGAGGCCTGTGAAAGTATGAGTATGTATTTAATGAATCGATGGGAAATATGAAGAGGGAAAGCGGGGGAATTACCGCTGAGTGCGCTCAATGTATTGTTGTTAGCAGCAAGGACTTCAGTGAGACTCTGAGCCGAAGCGAGAGAGCCAATGGCCAACAAAGGGAGAAGGTTCTTAAACTGCATCTTGAGAGAAATTTCGTTTTGAGTCCAAAATTGTTAGATGATATTGATGTCCGAAAAAGCAAAACAAAAAGAGAGTTCACAACCGTTATATATCCCAAATCTCCAAGCTGAAAAGGGAAGGGGGCTCGTCATAGATGTGAAGTCATTTCCCTACTAACACCCGTATAATCCGAGCGCCTAGCACATCCCAAGCTTTTTTCTAGGAAGGCAATCCTGAATAGTGGAAACGCCCATGTGAATGGCCTGATGCCATCGATATCTTGAATCCGATTGCTCCGTAGAGCAAACACAACAAAGGACTAGGTGACGGTTGCAGCTTGGCAATGAATAGCGTCGCAGCAAAAGTTTAGTTACGTGGCTAAGTGCGGGTGTATTGCGTAGCTAGCGCGAGCTGCCAACAAGGAAAAATGGAAACTCAATATCTCTAGCCACATGAGGAGAGAAGAACTGCCTGAAAGCTGTAAAACCCGCGCAGCTGCGTTGCCAAAAGTAAAATCGAGATCCTCCAGATCTGAGATTGATCTAGAAGAACTAAGAAGAACAAAGAAACACACCCACCCCGAACCTCGAAGTACAACTCACGATCGAGCACACTTGTGCTCCATCTCAATTCCATCCACGTTTCGCATTTCATAGTCTGGGCTCTCATCATCCAAGCCAATTTCCCCAGACTACTCCCTCCAACCTCGACTAAAAACCCCCTTTCGGCTCGCCACTAAACCTTGTAGATTTAGGTAAGCATGAGGTGGGATGGCCGCAGTACCTTGTAGATTTAGCTAAACCTGGTAGATTTGCTGTTGACTTTCGTATACAACCCTGAACGCTTGTCCATAATAGTACTAGACGGAAGCTACATCCTCGCGTAGTGGGACGACCCCGCATTCATACACCACCTGCCCCTGCATAGGGTGTCAGAAATCATGGGAATACAAAATACCACTAAATTTAATCGTGCTACCCTCAAGAACAACGTTTGACGGAAATGAAATTTGATCCGAGTATAGTAGAGTTTTGATACTTATCATTAACTTTGTAGCTTCTTTGTCTTTTTGGAGTCCTTCTGTGGAAAAAAAGTGGTAGAAAAAAGGCGGTATTTGAGTATAGAAGTCAGTGGGTTCCCCACGAATCTTGACACCCCTGGTGATACGTTGAGCTAAAATCATCTGGCACGTACACTTCGGAATCATCTCCTCAAAAGTTCTTTTCCTACACAAACAAAGTCATTGTATTCTTTTAGTACCATGTTGTGGGTATCTTTTGTCTCGATATATCTCGCACCACCAGTGAAAATACAATCTACCACCCCTTCTTAAATCAAACGTTTTGACCCCCCGCTCGTCGTCTAGATCCAGAATCAAGGAGAAACATCATTCATAAAAAGGTACCGTGATCCACCACGTTAGAGCTTCCCTCCTGGGAACTCATCCGCGATCTCCACTCCAGGCATATGATCCGGAATTTTTCCTTCAACGAGAGACAGGGCTCCCAAATCTGCCAAGTCGGAATCACCACCGTTCAGTAAGGCTATGCTACTAATAACATCACTTGGTTCCAGGAGATGCCACTTTGCCAGGGTCATCTTCGAGCTTGCTCCAACGGTGACGGTAAAGACATGATCGAGGGGAAGATCACTGCCATTCAATGCGCGGAACATGTCTTCGTCGGTGAAATCATCACCCAGGCAGAGTGTGAATTCCGGTGGCTCACCAACCTCTTGGCCATATGACGCGACGAGTCGTTTAGCAATCTCGCCTTTGTTGATAAATGTAGGACGGACTTCGAGATTGGCCTTGCCGGTCATTACTTCAACATCCCATGCCTTACCCACGGTCTTCTCCAGCTCCTTCTGACACTCGAGGGCGTTGTGAGCCCCGAGTTCAGGATCCGATGGACGGTAGTGCCACGTGAGGGCGCAACGCTTGCGTTCGATAAAAGAGCCTGGTGATGTTGTTAGTTGGGTCTTTCAACACTGATCAATTAGGCTTACCAGGAGTCTTTTCAGTGTATTTCTGGAAACACTCCATAACCTCTTTTTGCCAGCCCATATCAAACGTCTCGGCAAGATTTTCCCATTCCTCGCTACCAGGGTGACGCATAAAGCTACCATGCTCAGCACTAAATCCCAGTTCTGGGATGTGACCAAGATGTTGAGTGAGAAATTCTTGGTCTCGGCCACTAATGATCCAAATAGCATTGCGACTGTCTGATGCCAAAGCCTTGAGAGTACGAAAAAGTCTATCAGAGGGGATGGCAGCTGCTGGGTCCCTGACGATCGGGGTGAGAGTTCCGTCGTAGTCAAACATGAAAAGACGTTTCTTAGCTGCTCTGTACTGTGTTACCAGCGCTGCCTTGTCAAGCAAAGGAGTGGTTACGGCGGCGTTGTGAGCTCCCAAAACTGTCAGAAGACGTTTGATATAACTAGAAGACCAGACCTGGACATTCCTTGTGGTTACATGATGATAGAGACTGTTGTGCATTGCACTCTTCATATCTTCACTCATGGTCAACGACTTTTCGATCGCTTCTGAAACCCCAGTGAGATCCCAAGGATTGATATGCAATGCGTCTTTGAGACTTCCAGCGGTGCCAGAAAACTCGGATATTATGAGAGGTCCATGGTCATCACGCTGACAAACCACGTACTCAAGACTGGTGGTGTTCATACCATCACGAACACTCGTGATAAGGCCGATATCCGCTGCTCGGAGAAGTGCGAGATATTCCTCTTGCGAGAGATATTGGGGATAATGCTGAACTGGCGTGAAACTGAGAGACCCATACGTGCCATTGATGTTGGCTACTAACTCCGCAACTTTGTTGGCAATCTTGTCTTCCTTTTCCTCCTCGACACTGGTGGGGCTTGTGACTTGAATCAAGACGACCTTTTGGTTCCATTCTGGGTACCGTTCTAGGAATGCTTCAAATGCCATGAGCTTTTGCGCAACACCACGAACACTGTCGAGGCGATCTCGTCCCACGATTATCTTCTTTCCCGCGTACATCTTTCTGAGTGCGGCCACCTTATCGTCGATGGCTGGGTCATCAAAGGCCAACCGCTCAACCGCTGCCGCATCGATTCCAATTGGGAAGACACCCACGCTAACTTTCGCACCGTATGCATCGACGCCGGCAATGTCTGAGGGAAAACCAAGAATTCTGGTGCAGCAGGAGACAAAATGACGGGAGTAGCTGTAAGACTGGAAGCCGACCAGATTCGCGCCCAACACACCCTCCAAAACGTCCTTTCTTCTTGGCAAACATCGGAGAAACTCGCTGCTGGGAAAGGGAACATGCAAGAAGAAGGAAATGTATATGTGTGGAATTCTCTGTCGGAGCATGCTAGGGAGCAAGAGTAGATGGTAGTCGTGGATCATAACAACATCGCCGGGTTTGTAGATTTCGAGAATGCGGTTGGCAAACTTCTGGTTCATCCGATAGTAATCTGCCCAGGATTTGAGCTCGGCTCGACCATCGTTGGGCTCATGCTGTTTGTAGTGGAAGAGGGTATACAGTTCCGACTCAGCATATCGTCTCCACCGTGATTGATCCGTAAGTTGTAAATTGCCCTCTGCATCACTATCCGCATCATCTGCAAGCCAAACCGGGACTGTCTTACTGCCCTTCTCGTGGGCCAGTTGCCACTCCAATCGAGCTCTATCCTCTTTACTGACCTTTATCACATCAGGATGTGTTGGTTCGACGGGTTTGGCGAAAGCATCCACGGGAATTGGGGCCGAGCTTTTGTTGAGTGGGGGAATTTTGGAGGTGGTGGTTGTGGAAGGTGGTGTATCCGGGGGAGTCAGATCATCCGCAGGTAGAATTTCCCCTGTCCAGCCAACCAGTGTATGATTCCATGGTGTCTTATCGGAGGAGAGGTGGGTGAAGGAGTCGAATAAGGCAGAAGTCCCACGACGGGAGTCGAGACCCTATACATGACCAGTTAGCTTTGGAATGGAGCATCAATTGGGGACGAGATTGTTACCCAGTCTGCGCCCTTTCGAAAGCGCAATGAATGTGGGATGCAGAATGTTGCTGAGATCAAACCTCCGCTGAGTCCCAAGGATGGGTGGGCGGCTCTGGGGTCAACATCTGACAATGACTCTCTCCTCCCTCGGGTGCCGGCAAAGCTCATTCGACGTAAGATTTCCTGATTTGTTTTCGCACCTGAAGCCGCCTCAGTGGGTGATTGTGCCATTCTGAGTCTGTGAATATCGCGAGTGAAGTATGAATCTTCGGGCACACCGCTGCTTGATCCTGAAGCGTATTCTCCAGCTTCGATACCCGGGGTAACTGGGACGTTCGTCACTGAGGGGTGAAGACCTGGGTGGATCGAGGGCTGACTAGGTGGAAGGATGGGCCGTGGGGACTCAGTCAGGCCTTGTTCTGAGAATTTCTGCACCATGGTGATTTAAGTTCGCGGGCGGGAGCTAGTTGGAGGTAATGTGGGAACCAGGAGATAGTGCGAGGTGGTGATTAAGCAGAAGAAGAGAGAGTAGCGCGCGCAGGTTTCCTTCGAAGGGAGACAATGAAAGAAGGGTAGGAAAAGAGGGAGAGGAGGGGTAGAAGGGGAGAAGGGCAGAAGGGCAGAAGGGCAAAAGGGCAGAAGGGCAAAAGGACCACGATGGTAGCAAAGAGGTCGATTTAATGACTTGGTCCGTTCTTGGTGAGGTGGGAAGATGGGAAGTGGAGGACTTTTTTCTTTTGGATGCGGGCAGGTAGCAAATTGCTATGCTATCATATCACCAGTGCCTATGCCTTTGCCTATGACTATGGCGCACGCTGGCTGTTGACTGGCTGCGATAAACAAAGTGACAACTGGGAGAGATTGGGAGACTGCAAGAGACTGGCAGAGATGGTCTGGGCTGGTTGGAAGTGGGCAGATACCTGTATGATGTAATTTGTATTTTGTCACCAGTACCAGTACTTGTATGGATGAATTGTAGACACAGGTCAGGTGTTGGGTACACAAAAGTAGAGATGTGTTGGGTCTTCCAGATTTTGATTTAACTAGCTGATAACATAGGTAAAGTACTTCTACTTAGAAAGCATGCTCTGAGCGACCTGAGTAGTTTCTAACCTTAGAGTTCCAAGGGTCCTTTTAAAGTTTAGTGGTGAGAGAAAAGGGGGACCTTCAACGTGGATTTTCAGAAGATCATGACGAGGCTCGGGGGAAGATAGGCACATCTTCTCTTCGTTTTCTATGGGCCAAGTTGATGAGAGTGAGGGTGAGGGTGAGGGCTTGTAAGGGCATCGAGATGCAAAGAGGTGGTCGATGTCGAGATGCTGAATACGATAGATAACCTAACTGTCAGAGTAATATACCCAACATGGCCGGATTTTGGCTGCAAAGAGCTACCCATGTAATTATACCATTTCCAATTAAGGATAAAAGCTAAAACATTCTAGAAGGGAGAGAAGACCTCAATTGCCGCTATTGTTATCCCATATAGAAGAGACGAGAGTACTGCACCAGTAAGTACTTGTAGCACGGAAGGTTTTCCGATGGGCAGCACCCGGAACGTTCGAAAGCTACTTAACTCTGACTTTCCCTCGATCGTGCGGACCCTAGCGAGCCTGAGGTGGTCGCAAGGGTGGTTCTTTGGTGGAGGCCGGGGGTGCAGGAGCTGGCCTCCACCTCAGCCAAACACCAGCCAGACACCAGCCAGAGCTCCGATGACGTAGTGACGCATGCTGCTTAAGGGAGGGGAGGTTCACCAGCTGGAGAGGGTTGAAGTTGTCGCGTTGCCCTGCTTGTAGTTTTCTGAGAGAGAATTGGATTTGTACGACCTCTACGAGTATTGGGAGAAGAGGCAGAGATGCAGATACAGCAGCTCGAAGAACATAGTGGAGAAAATCATTGCCAAACAGAGTATCTGAGGTGGTTCGGGAGGACTGAGGGACCGAGTGAGAGGGGTTGTCCCCAAAATCAAAGGAGTGGAGGGGTTCCAGGTTGAAAGCAGCGGCCCTCGTCCAGCCAAAAAATGAGAAAACGCCCCTGTACCAGCCAGTACTCATAGTTGGCCAGGTCCTGCGGCAAGAAGAAAAGTGACACCTTTGACAGGTCTATATTGTACACTTGCAGCTAATTGTAAATTGCTGCCCTGATTGCTCTTTGCCCGGATTTGTAGACGGCCAGCCAGTACTTTTCCCTTTCAGGTTTCCTTAAATATTCAACCCAACCCCACCAAACCCCGAACTTGAACCTTCCCGCCCTAAGAGATAAATATCTACGACGTCAAGAGGAGCTGTTAGCAGAATACCTTAGTACACACCGCACAATCACAATTCTTCCTCCACTCCCACCAAGCAACAGGGCAGGAGGCCATTATTCGCGCGCGGTATTGGTATTGATACAGGTCTTGCGTCAAAATCAAAAATCCCTCTCCCAACCACGAAACCTACTCTTCCTAAGAT
The DNA here is from genome assembly GCA_001399465.1 of Hymenoscyphus scutula. Lineage (NCBI taxonomy): Eukaryota > Fungi > Ascomycota > Leotiomycetes > Helotiales > Helotiaceae > Hymenoscyphus > Hymenoscyphus scutula. Next base: position 126,248 of record LKTO01000002.1, read on the forward strand.
ACAAAATTTACCCGCCAGCCATATCGCGCATACGAATCCTCCCATACTACAGACTTCTCCGTCACTGCACAAGCAGAGAGAAGGAAAAAAACTCCTTCATTCAACGTTTTCGCCTTCTGACTAGCCTACTTTCTCGCCCCGTTGTACCTACGCTACCCTCGCCCCCCTACCTACGCACTCCAAGCCAGCAAGGCATATCGACATCCGAACAACTCGATTCCTTTCTAGCCACCTGATTCGCTCAACCCACCAGCCTAACGGATTCCGCATCCCACCCAATTCTGCGACCATCTCTTACCTCCTCCTAACAACACCACAACCCATCTCTTCTTCTTTCCCTTCAAACACCTACGAATTTGTCTCCCGAGAAGCTTCCACCCTCGTTTTCTCCCCCTCTCCCTCTCCCTCTTCCTTCTTCCATCCCGACCATGGCGGAATTCGTAAGAGCCCAGATCTTCGGGACCACCTTTGAGATCACTTCAAGGTACGCGGGGTCCCCCCCCTTACCCCTCTGCGGAGAGCGCGCCATTTTGGGCAAGGCAACAGAACTAATTTTGAGTCGCACAGGTATTCCGATCTCCAACCTGTCGGAATGGGCGCATTTGGCCTGGTTTGGTGAGCATTTCACTTCTCTCTTTTTGATGCTATGGATTCGTTCTGCTGTGCGCCGTCGGAGCTGACTTTAGTGCCATTTCTAGCTCTGCCAAAGACAACCTCACCGGTCAAAATGTCGCCGTCAAGAAGATCATGAAGCCTTTCAGTACCCCCGTCCTGTCGAAACGAACCTACCGAGAGTTGAAGTTGTTGAAGCACTTGAAGCACGAGAATGTGCGTATAACTGTGGGGAAGGATGGATCGTCGGCATGCTGATTTGGTGCAGGTTATCTCCCTCAGTGATATTTTCATCTCGCCCCTTGAGGACATGTACGAACCGGAATACCCCACATTTGCGAATGGTTGCTCACAAGCTCTACAGTTACTTTGTCACCGAACTTCTGGGGACCGATTTGCACCGACTCTTGACATCGAGACCTCTTGAGAAGCAGTTCATCCAATACTTCCTCTACCAAATCCTGGTAATTACCCCGCACACCTATCCAGCCTGGCAACACTAATTATCTGTTCCAGCGTGGCCTGAAATATGTTCACTCTGCAGGTGTCGTTCATCGTGATCTCAAACCCAGCAATATCCTTGTCAATGAGAACTGCGACCTCAAAATCTGCGATTTCGGTCTCGCGCGTTTACAAGATCCTCAAATGACCGGATACGTTTCTACCCGATACTACAGAGCCCCGGAGATCATGCTTACATGGCAAAAATACGACGTCGAGGTTGATATCTGGAGTGCCGGATGCATCTTTGCTGAGATGTTGGAGGGCAAGCCTTTGTTCCCAGGAAAGGATCACGTCAACCAATTTTCCATCATTACCGAGTTGTTGGGTACTCCACCGGATGATGTGATCCAGTCCATTGCCAGCGAGAACGTAAGATTTGGTAATAGCGAAATAATGGTGGCATACTGACGAATTCTTAGACGTTGAGATTCGTTCAATCGCTCCCAAAGCGTGAAAGACAACCCTTGAAGGACAAATTCAGAAATGCCGATCCCTCAGGTAGGTTGGCAGCCTCGTCTCATCTTCCAATGCTAATTTTTTCAACAGCAATCGACCTTCTTGAGGACATGCTAGTATTCGACCCTCGAAAGCGAGTCAAGGCCACCGATGCACTGGCACACGAATACCTCTCGCCATATCACGACCCTACCGATGAACCGGCTGCGGACGAGAAGTTTGATTGGTCATTTAATGACGCGGACCTACCGGTGGACACATGGAAAATCATGATGTACGAGCAACTTTACGAATACCAACGAGAACAAGCCGCCGAATCTTGAAAGCCGTAGTGTGTTGTCTTCCTCCTTGTCTATTTTACGGTACACTAAAGCTTTCGGGATCGGCGGGGGACGATCGGGTGGTCTTCTGCGCTTGGGAAGAAAAGTCTGACTGACTGGTTTTTGTTTTCTTTGCAGGTATTCCGAAATTCTTGACTATCACCACATTGGCGAGGATGGGCAGCCCACGGACCCTCAGTCTGCTGATATCTTGATGGAGCAAGATCAATTTACGAATGGACATTGAGTTGAATAGAACATTTCTTTGTACTTGTTGCTACTGGTTTGGCTGTTCTCTAGAGGGCTTACGTTGTTCCGTGATGATGAGTACACAAAAATTTACCGGAAAGGTCGTTTCTGAATGGATGGGTTGAGAGGGGGGGGGGGGGGGGGGGGTTAGTATGGCCGAAGAGGTGTCTTATATATTTTTCTTTCTTTCCAAGTTTCTACATTTCCACATTCCTAGGGAGTTTGAGATGTGACTCGTGGCCCGTGGGGAGCTCGTGATTTCCTCGTGTAACTAGGCACACGTGGTTTTTTTGGCTTGGAACTTTCGGGGAATGTGGAGATGGAGGGGTTGGGGGGGGGGAGGGTGGAAATACGAAGGAGGGTTTTTTGGGTAGCTTGGGTAGGGGAGATGGAGACGGAGGAAAGGGAGGGAGAATTCCTTCTTTGTTATTTTTTACGGATAGACGCTTGCGTACCTTCGGGATTTCTTCTGTATAGCTGTAGGATACTTTACTACCCAAGTGTTAGATTGAAAAAGGGATTTCTAATAGGCTTCTGAACTCTCTTCATCTGGCCCTTGTATTAACTGAATGAGAGGTATTGGATTGTTCTGCGTAACCTTTGCTATTGTTACTTCGGGAAATTCTTTACTAGAACCTAGATGTTTTATACTATATTTTTTTCGAGAACCCTCGTCGCTTTGTAATGTAAGAGAGGGTTATCTTTACCTTAAATATAGGAACCGATCTAGGAGAAAGGGAAAGGTGGTGTTTTACAATGACTTAAATACGGCATCCTGAATACACTAAAGTCTAAAAACGTCTAAATCGTAAATCGCAAATCGTAAGTTTACTTAAAAAGTGTTAAATCTTCTAAGCTATAACTTTACTTAGGCTCTTCATACTAAAGAGTCTATCTTATATCTCTAGACTCTTTTCTTAGTAGGTTTCCCTACTAAGAAAAGAGGAAGGATGTCCTTGTTTAATTTATAACTTTTTTCTAGGGGGTAATATTGTAATGTATTTATTTACCTCTACTCTAACTTTCTTATCTTTCTTTTATTTAGATTAAAAAGAACTGAAAATTGTAAGTTTTAAGAGAGAATATAATAGATAAGAAAATAAGAAGATACGAGAGTAACAAGAGAAGAAGGAAGGAAGGAAAGAGAGAGAAGTAAATATTTCGTGGTGATATTCTAACTAGTGTGGGATTGATTACTAGCTCTATATAGCTCTATTTTACCTGTTTTTTCTTCATTTTTTTTTTCTCTCTTCCTCTCTTCCTCTTTTCCTTAGATAGATTAAGAATAAGTATGAGTAACTTCGAGGGTATAAGTATACTACTAAAGAAGTACTTATTCTTAACCTATCTAAGGAAAGAAAAGTAGGTAGCTCTATAGATATACTAGGTAACACAAGGTGTGTGTATATGTAAGAGAGAGAGACAGAGAGAGGGAGAGACAGAGAAAGTAGGAAAGCTAAGAGCATAATAGAATAACCTCTTCTCTACCTACACTTTAAAAAATTTGCCATTTGCGATTTAGTCGTTTTTGATCAGGATACCGTATTAGGTAGAGAATTCCAAATTTCACTCTTTATTACTATATTCGCTTACATCCTCTGGTATAATATCCGTCCTTATACGAGATACATTCGACGATGAGTGAGATGTAGGGGTGTTCACAGAAAAAGTATAGCGTACCTCATTTTCCGGAAGAGTCACGTAATTTGAATAATATGAAAATCAATATTCCATGTTGGAATTAGTAATTTTGTCAAGATGAAATTGCCCGTCAGAGCTTTATGGACACAGTTTTCATGATTTGAAGGTCGGATAATTATGGGAAATATTGGGGCTTCTCACAGGGGCATGTTCTATGAGAGTAACCGTTGTAAGATTTAGAGCGATCTCATAGAAGCAAACATAAGCTCAGCAAGTATTTAGAAGACGGTTCAGAGGTGGTTCAGAGGTGGGGGAATAAAATTTGATGTTTATAGTAATATTCACGACCTGTTGGTCATGTGAGGCATTGGAGAAGGTAAAAAGTTGTCCCCTTTTTCGTCTCGCAAAAAAAGAAGCTATCGCTAAACAACCTGGTTGTTGATGTAAACATTCCATTCCCAACCTACCTGACTCCACCAGTAAAGCAGTGTCACCCTACTCCTCAAACGTCAATCTCAACTCATCGGGGTCCATGCCATAAAACGGCAAATCACGATCGCGACCCAAAAACAAAAAGGCGTCAATTTCAACCTCCGTCACTCGCACCACGAACTCCGCAGCCTGAAGCCGTTCCAGAAAGGGTCGCAAGAATTGGAGCTCTAGCTCAAAGGACTCCCCCACTTGAGCCAGAAACTTTGCTTGAGCTTCTTGACGTTGCTTTTCCGCCTTTGCAAACCTTTCAGAATCCGATCCGTTGGGCGATCCCAAAGTATTGTCCAACCAGGCACTTCGTTCTTGTTCCTCAGCGGATTCGAATTCTTGGAGAGATTCCTTTGTGTATGCGGATTGACTTGCCTTGTGGAACTTTCCTCGAAGAGAGTCCCGAATGGTCAGTGCCTTTCGGTATTCGTGATTTTCTGGGATAATTTCCGACATTGTGTTGGTTTGTTGCTTCTGTGTGGTTGACAGATGGGAGGATAGAGATGAAGATATTTTATTGAACAGCCTGGGGGAGATGCACATTTTATAGGCATGGTATGATGATTAAAGAGAAGTTGAGGCTGAGGAGAAACAACATAAATTGTTTTCGTGCTCTTTATGATAATGTTACCTCGTAAGACATTGTCCTTTGCTTACGGGACATTAATCGTGTGTTGAAAGGAGGCACGAACTCAATTGGGAATCTGGTCAGACTTAGGCATACCAGTGGAACTTTCCATGGTCCATTGGCACCTGGAAAGATTCGCTCCTGGAGCGTTTCAGAGTGCTTTTGATATGGCATGGAATCTCACAGACTTTCCTGGTTGGTCAGAGTTGTTGACTAAGTGAGCATAAACCAAGGCTGATTTTAGACTATATAATTTTTACTAAAGAGTATGTGAATCGACTTGTACAAGGCTCTCCTAGTGGAATATTGAGTAGCAGTAGAGTTGAGGTTAAAGCAGCGAGTTGAAAATGAGGGCCTGAATACAGTTTTTAGGCCTGCACCAATGCACTCCCCCTCCGTCTTGCATACCATGGAATAGGCCATGGCATAGGGGGTACAACCTGGAACTTTCCGAAGTACCATGGAATTTCAGCTGCCTGAGTCTCAGAAATTGCAATGTGAAGAATTGCAGCCGTTAGTCAGTCCGAATCATCACTCCTAGATAACAGTAGAAGCTACTTGTGCAAGGATAGTTCATTATTTACATCGAGAGAATGTAAATATTTTCGGTTTCGCCTCAGTACCGGTGGTATTCAGCAAAAAAATAACACGCTTTTTTCAATGGACTCACTGATTCTGTTCCGTTCAGAGAGATGTAGATTTCCGGGAAGGGATCATGGTGATGTTGATGGGGATTCAAACATCTGGGGAAAGAAGCAAATTTTGAAATGACTGACAGGGTGTTCAACCTACATACAGTACTGCAATGTTCTAATAGCACGAGACTAGAAAGGAGACTAGGTCAGGGTACACATAGGACTTATGAGAAAATCCGTAAACCTGTCAAAACTACGTATATCATGAGCTCTTTCAAAGGCCTCTCGTACTCGATTCTCGCTTGATGATCGCAGATACCCCATTGCCACTCGACCTACCTACTTGCGACGACCAAAGCCACCTTACAACCAGAACTTCCAGAGTCGCTGCGACAACTCACGAAGATTAAGCTGGAAGAGTACAGGAAAACGAATTTTTTCCTCGGTTGATCATGACCAAGTCTAAAATAAAGTGAACCATCCTATACTAAAGATTATGTTGGTATAGTTAAGTTAAACTGATGTGACCAGGAATTTTGTAAGATGAGGGACGAGGACGAAAAGAGGGGGCGTTGCCCTCGAGGTCGAACTTCCGACTCGACACTTCTCCACACCTCGTGAGTCAACATTGATTTGTCCACCCTGAGAGGACATCTCACCAGGTGCATCCTTCCCTCACTTGCCTCGATGTCGACCCAACCCCTCAGAGGAGAGCCACGAACCTTTGTTTATAGTCGCTCCTTCCTTCGGGTTGGCGACATCTCCCCCAATATTTGGTCAGCTCGACCATACCTACGGCTACGTCTCGATACACCGTCTCGACAGGACCTTGACCTAGCTCTCCTCGCTCCTTCTGGCTCCCAGCCTTGATATGGCTTGACCTTTAGCTCGACACCGAGGTCACCTTCTGGTTGGAGAATGCCCAACCCACAACGACCATGTCGACTTTTGAAGAGCCTCGAAATCAAATCCACTCACCTGCTCAGTTTTCTCTTATCCATCAAAGAATATGAACTCAGGTCACTAACCAACCGGGAAAGGCGGGAGGTATACCAAGTAAGAATTGATGGATTGATATTTTACCAGTAACAAAAAAGAGAGGGATATATACACTTCCTTCTACCCAGCCCCACCATCCTTCCCTCCCCTTCAAGCTTATGTCGAGTACCAAAATAAAGTCGCAAAATACACAACACCACGTCCAACAAAAATAAAGAAAAGTCACAAAAAACGCCCAGTAAATGCCAGAGGCAACGCCAGCCGCCCCCCAAAACAAGGAAACGAAATCGCTAAAAGTAATTTTTCTATACCCAAAGCTCGTATTTGCAAAATATACAAAGAGCATGTAGACCACCAAACCAAACCAAGGGGAAAAAGTGATAGTGAGAAAGAGGACGAAACAATTCAATTACCAACTAATTTCCTGCTAGCACGTTTAATGATATCCGCAGCTTTAACAACTTGTTTCTGCGCCAACGTCCAATCTTTCGCCTCAATAGCGTCACGGATGGCCGGGAAGTACGCTTCGTCGTATCCAGACCACAACTGTGGTCCGAAGACGACGTGTTTAAATTGTGTGCGATTGGGTATCTATTCATGAAATTAGTACTTTCCTGTAAAATTAGAATGGAGATGAAAAGGGAGCTTACACCACCGCCCTCTTCCAGATCCAAGAGGTGAGTTTCGAAGTTCGCCATCCTGGTGTTATGACTCTGCCTATGTGCCGCCAAGATAGCGCTCTCAAAGCCTCCACCCCCAAGAACGATGGAATCCCATTCCTCCTCCCATTTTTCAAAAAGTCGTGCATCATTTGCGAATTGGAGCACTGCTTGGCGGAGAGGCTCGATAGACCAAGGGTTACCCTCTGAATTGGCACCTTTGCCACCTACGAAGATTTCAAGGTCTTGTGTCCATGCAATCAAAGAAGCAGAGTAAGCGGCGATATCGAAAGGCATGACAAGGCGATCAGAGTATTCAAGAATAAGAAGTGCCCAAACTTGAGCAAGCATTCGGTGATATTGAAATCCTGGATCACCAATTGCAGCCATCCACTCGAAATTGTCGAAAGCGGAGTGGTAAGGGAAGCCTGGACCATCAAAGCCAAAGTCGAGACTGGATGTACCAGCCATATCTTGAAATGCCACATAGTCACTGCCAGCACCTAGCCCCTCGAGCTTCGCTTGTCGTTTATCCCACAACTCTCGCAGGGTAGCATTTTTGAGAGGATCCGTGACTCGGTTAAGGACTCGGAGGAGAGACTTGTTGAATACTGGACTCCCTGCTGCGCGGAAATCTGATCCGCCCACACCAACATCGACGTTCAGATATGCGAATCCATCTTGTCTTAATCTATCCATATCGCTCTCGACGTATTCCGTGGACCCAATGAGATTGTACTCTTCACCATCCCACGAGGCAAATTCGATAGTGCGAAGAGGTCTCCATCCCTTTTGAACGAGGTCTCCAAAGATACTAACAACCTCGAGCATAACAGCAGTCCCAGATCCAGGATCTGTGGCCCCATAAGCCCACGAGTCACGGTGGTTACCAATGATAATGGACTTCTCCTTTTGCTCAACTCCAGTGATCTTGCCCATGACGTTCCAAATTGGCTGTTCCTCGACCTCATCTTGGTCGTTCACAAGATGAACCACAGGCGACGATAGATTCCCAATCCAGTACTCGACATTGGGAACGCCGCCTGTCCACCCATCTGGAACTGCTTGCCCAACTCCCTTGATAGATTCCAGGAGAAATTTAGCATCCCCCCAAGAAAGCGGGATACTTGGAATATTGACAAGTCCTGGATTGTTTTCTTTCGATACTCTCTTGGCTCCCTTCAAACTAGCCCAACCAGGTGTAAGGACATCTCCTACGACCCAGCTCATTAAACTGACTGCCCCTCTTTGCACACCGTATTCCGGCATAAATAGCCCCTGTGGTGCTACACTCCCCTTTACAAACCCATCGTCGGCAGGATCACTGTATATTATACACCCCACAAATCCAGCGTTTTCCGCTGCTTTGATTTTCAGAGCTCGATCTCCCTGAGTCCCATAGTACCGCACTAACGCAATGGCGCCCTTGGTATCAATCCCGCTATCGTACAGTGTTTTGTAATCTTCTCTCGACCCGTAATTCACATATATAAGCGGCCCCTTCACATCGCCGCTTTTCGAATGTCCGTGGAAGACTGGGGTTTGCTGCCTTGGGGGATCTGTGTATATCGGATCCTCGTCGATTTTCGCTGACCATGATACAGCGCCATCCGCCCTCAGTATCTCGACCTTTCTCCCTCCCTCTTTGGGGAAATTCAAGTATACCCCGAATTGGTCTTTCCTCACTTCCTCCAGGCCAGCATGCAAAAAAGCTTCTTCGACGTACTGTGCGAGCACATAATCTCCCTCCGTTCCAGCTAAATGATCATTCTCCGTAATGACCCTCAAATGCTCCTCTATCCTCCCAGCATCCGCAATATTTTGAACGTGTATCCTCACACTCTCCGGGTCAAACATCTGCCCCGCCATCCTTTGCGCCGCATTCGTAAAGACATCACTGACGAACAGCAAATAAACAACCGCCATAACCAACAGCAGGGCAAACATCCTGCCCAGAATAATGCAGAAATTCGCATCAATAGTCGGCCACCCTATCCTCCCTCTCATTCCCTCGGGAACATGTAGATTGATCTTCCACTTCCATCGAAAGGGTAAATGTAGCGATTGCGAAAGACTCGATATCCGCTTCCCCCAAGCCGTTTGGGGCGAATTCCTTGGCTCATCCTCAATATCCAACTCATCCATCTCCCTCCTAACCCTTGCCTCCTCATCGTCGCTCTCACTTTCTCGCGGTTCCGCATCCTGATTGAGAAATGTGCCCTGCTGTTCGTCCAAAGACTCGCGGTAATCCTCAACAGAGGGGGGAGGCCGGTACCCCTGACGACGTGTTGGAATGGGTATGTGGCCATCACCTACACTTAGTAGTCCCTCTCTCTCCGCCGGAACCGCATCTTCATTCGCTTCATTATTGGACGCAGAATTAGGAGTCGACGTCCGCGAGGATGACCCGATGGCTTCTTCGTATGTGGGAATTGGGAGGGGTTCGTATTTATACGGTTTCTCGTCGGACGGCATAGTGAAGGAGGGGAGCAGCCAGGTGGCCCTCGATGCTCAGCGGGGGAGTTTAAGGATAGTAGGTAGTTCGGCGGAAAGGGGTTCTTGCTCGTCAGACCCGCTGTATCGAGAGTCGCATGTTGCGATAAAATGAGTGGTGGTTTACGTGTTGGTTTACTCCTGAAGCTGATGCTCGTTCTCGGCGACGAGAGGCACTTGGTGTCTCGGCTGTGAGGCTTGGGGCTAGATTGTATGATAAAACACCAACGGATATGCAGGGAAATCTGTTCAAGAACTCTAAATAAAGTGGAAGAATTGTATTAATTGACTTCTAGGTAATAGACCAATGACTAGACTGGGAAAACTTCATCCAAGTGAATACTGAGATCGAAGTATGAATTTTGAGAATCCATTGGTCATTGAGCTCTACGTACTACCTAACTCCGGCGGTCACCTGATTACTGTTTATTTATAGGGGTCCAATCTGGAATCAATCTTCTCAATTACAAATAGTGTTCTCTCAGGCTATCTCCCAATCGTCCACACATCTTGAACCTGGTCCGTCCTGAATCGTTCCACTCATATGCTCCTGCTGGGTATATACAGTCCCACGTAGCTTCGTGTAACAACCCTCCTTCGCCCTCCAAAATCTTACATTGAACCAGGACCTGGATTCCCCTGACCTTCCATGATATATGGGCTATTACTCTCCATTGACCTTATTTGGGCGCCGCTGTAATAACACCTTCATACTCTCTACTAGCGATCAACTCTATCGTTCGCTGGAAATGACGTTTAGGATGATCCATCGTGGCTGATTCTTGGTTGGTTTGCAGATTCGAGTGGATTAGTTCAATGAGGCCATTGAGATATTTGGTCGTGATCTAAATACGTCAGTTGTTGCATTCTACTCAAGAAAAAGTGTGACTTACCGCCTCGTTCTGTTGATCAAAATAGTAGACATAGCGGTTGAGAATTTCGACAAAGAGCTCAACGGATACGGCGGTATCCATGCATGTGTCTGCAACACGAAGAGCACGTTGTAGGCATTCCAGAACCCTTTTACCGTCTCGGTAAAGCTGAGATATATTAGCGACGCTTTACAAGGGGTTGTTACAAAACGTACATTCTTCTCGCCCTTGCCCTCGTCAGTCTCGCCCTTTGCAGCCACAGGGACAGCCCACCACAAGTGACTCGCAAGATAAACTGCTCTACACTGATCGGGTTTTTTGAGTAATTTGCTTCCATGTTGAGCACACTTCGTGATCAACGCGTCGTAATTTTCTCTACTGAAGTTTCTACTTTCATGTAGTGCTCCTGCAATGATGGCGACTGCTTGGAATTGGGCTTTCGAGTCACTGATTTGCTCCTCGTAAATTGTGAAAGCTTGCACAAAGAACTCGTAACTGACAGCTTCTGGTCCAGTTTGGTCCGCAATCTGACCAGATGCAACAAAAAGGCGTATGCACAATTCCGCGGCACTTGGTACGCGAGTGCTCAACGTGGAAAGTGATGCGTGGATGAATTTGTAGAGAGCTGATAATTGGGTCTCCCAGTTGTCGTCGTAGTGCTCTCTTGCTTTATATCTCCTGGCAAGCTTCATCGCTGCTGTGATCAACGCTGGTGTGGTGAACTTGATGCGCTCGTTGCCCTCCACGTACGCTTTCCTCGTCATCTGGAGGAGTTTGAATTGCGTGTCGTTGTTTTCGCTGTTGATTAGATGGACTATTCGGGCGAGCCATCCCTGTTCCTCTATTGTCTCATCGGTTTCCATTGCTTTCCGTTGGTTTACGCCCGGGTAGCCTCCAGGTTGTTGACTGCCCTCCTTGATCAGAACTTTCAAGATCTCCAACACGCCTTCAAGAGACGCGAGTGTGGATATTTTGGTTTGATTACGCTGTAAGCTACGAGCTACCTCACCCGCCACAGCCCTGCGTGTGGGGTAGGTTTGGGAGTGAAGTAATGGAATGTAGGTTGGGAGCGAGAGAGCTGTGAAAAGAGAAACATAAGACTTCATCGGCGCTAAAAGAAGATTCAATAAGTTGGTTTGAGCTTCTGGGGAGTGGAGATCTGCACTGTTGGCGTGCTGCTTGACTTTCTGGTTGGCATAATCCAAAATTTGATCGACATAGTCGAGACGTTCTGGGTAGATGTTCAGAGCAAGGTTTGCCAGAGATACTAAAAGTGCCGTGGTATCTTGAATTGGAAGATGTTGGGCATTGACCAGATTCATAACTTGCTCAAAGAATATCTCGTAAAGCTTGATACTATCTGGTATACCTGCAGCCTTAGCATCTTCTGCTCCATCGTTTCCATTAATGGGCTCGGTTTCTTCTTCTGTTTTCGCATCAGAAGGTGGGGTTTCGGGATGCACTGATTCGTCCTTCTTAGTTGAATCTTCGCCATCGCCATTTGAAGTAGCTGGGGCTCCTTCGCCATTCGTTTCTGTTGACGCTTCTGCCGCTGGAGGAGCCTGTTCGGGTTTTTTCTCTCTATCCAAATCAATCTTCTCTAGGAGTTTCGCGATTGCTTCTTCTTCTCGCTTCTGGCGGTCTTCTGGTTGTTGGGCGTCTGTTTCGCGTGCTGCGTATGATGATAACCTGTCCATCAGTGCAATCACAATCACCTTGACATTTACATGAGGGTTAAGGCGGGAGACCGCTGCTAAGAATTGGTCGAGGGTGTGGAGGTGGTATTCGTCCGGGAAAACCTGGGTGATGACCTCAAGAAGATATTCCTGGGCCAGTACATCTCGGCATTGCACAACCTGTTCCAACAATGGTTGCAAGATGGCATTTTTGTATGTTTCCAAATCCACCAAGTGGCTCAGTCGAACAAGGTTATTACCGACGAGCAATTGTAGCTCTTTCCGCTCTTGTGTCCGCAGTTCCCTTTCTCTCGAATGTCCCTGGTGTTGTAACCGTACCCAAAGCTTATTCATCTCCACAAAGTTGGTCAGAGTAAAACTGATTGAATCCTGTAGATTCCCCTCTGGGCCATCGCTATTTCCGGTTGGGCAATTCTCTCGAGCTTGCCCGGACAGATAGTATCGCAGAAAGAGGCCCCGCACTGGATGTTGAACTCCCCTGCTCATTTCCATCATATCTTTCATAATCTCCTTGACTGGCGCATCCGGGATCGACATGTAAACAGTCCCAACCGTTATCATCAAGTATAATCGAGGTATAATGTTGCCCGCATATTGAACCAGTTCGTATAGATCGGCTAGATGATTGACTGGATGCGAATCTTTAAGGTAGGCAGACAGGTGTCGCAGGGCGTCGAACACGCCCATGTAAAGTTCATAGTATTGCTTTGGCCCTAAACTACTGGTTCGCAGTTCGGAAACGAGGGTGGAGCTACAGATGGATGGTCAGCGAAATGGAACAGCTATGTCAGTTGTTGGCGCAGGGCTCGCGAGAAGGAGACCATCCAAGAAGTATCGTACCTGCATTTCAATGCGTCCATGAGCTTTCCCGGCGTCTCCAAGCATTTGCGCATCAGATGCGTCTGCTGCCTTACCACTGTCAACGCATCTTCTAGCAATCTGGCTTGGTCTTCCACTATCGGAGGACTGGCCATGTTGACGAACTAGGGCTGAATATTTGCACAGTGGCTTGTAGAGCTCAATCAACACTCATCGATGTTGTGCGGGCGAGGTTGGAAAATGGCGATGTGTAGGTAGTCTAGGTAGCTGCTCTAGGTGTTGATGGCGATCCTAGGATGCGCTCGTGGAAGTGTACGGTTGCCGTCATCAGCCACCACAGCCAATTTATTTCAGTCCAAGCTTCACAAGTCACAAATGGAAATTTCAAGAGGAAGACAGCTTTTGGTCTTGTACATGTAAATTAATTATTATCTATCTAATGACACATCAAGGCGTCAATACATTATTGTTCCCCAAAAACCCATCCAACGCCAATTTGATATGCTGCGCTTCCCAGCTCTTGGTGCGCTTATCTCTTTGTAATGTAGTAATGCTCCAATCCAAAATATACAACAAGGTTGTTCACATAAAAAAATTATTAACGCTCCATCGAGCTTTGTTTTCTGGCGTTTGCTTAGAATTGCGGTCGCGTTTCTGTACTGCCTGGTGAGCTAAGAGCTGACCTTTTGGCATGTACTCAATTCGTTTGTTGAGTTTGACCCCTCCTTCAGAGCGGACAACAGGGGTTGAGGTGGCGGCGGCCTCGGCGCTCGTAGGCAGTGTAGTTGCACTCGAGGAAGTTGCCTGGGCATTATCTGGAATAGATGTGCGAGTGGAATTTGACCACGCAGGGTAGGTTGTGTGCCATTGTCCATTATCGGATGATGCGGTTGAATATGTTGAATAGGTAGAGCTGCTGCTGCCGCTAGCTTGAGGCGTTGCTGTTGTGGTAGGGATTGACTCCGAGGAGGATCTAGTCACAGATGTCGTCGAGAGAGTTGCAGGACTCGAAGTGCTTAAGCTGCTTGTTTCTGCTGATGTCGAGGAGGGAATGGGGATTGGTGTTGCCGACTGCTTAGAGGAAGTCTCAGCAGGGGTGGTTTCGGCTGGAGAGCTTGTAGGACTCGATGGTACTAAACTCGACCGGATTGAGGTAGTTGTTGGTGCCGCTGAAGTTGGCTCGGAGCTCGAAGGCACAGGTGCTGGCACCACGATTGTGACTGGAGGAGAGCTGACGTTGATGATTGAGTATCCTGTCGCAGTGACGGTAGTTGGCGAAGGAGCACCGGTAATGGTTTGCGTACGATCGGGTCCTTGCACGATTTCTGTTGAAGTTATTGGAGGTAGTGTAACTTTGCTGGTTTCGACGACCGTCTTTGGTGGACTAGTCTCAGTTTTGACGATTGTCGAGACGACTGGAGGTCTATTGTCTCCACTACTCCCAGGCGTCGCATCTGCTCCCCCGTCGACAGGAACGACTGAGTATGTAGCCCTAGGAACGAGTTCGGGAACAAAGGCATCGCGGGGGGATAGCGGTAACGCTGAGGTCAAAGCAAAAAGACATGAGAGAGAAAAGAGAGTGGGGTTTGAAGTATTGAGGCGCATGTTGACAATCTGAGTCTGGGTAGGAGGGATGTGCAGAGTGGAATAGGCTCAGAAATCAAGTTGATACGTACGCAGAATAGCGATTGAATAGTTGCAGAGTATGAGGAACTTACTAGGAAGCTTACCAGACGATCGTCAAAGATATATGTGTCGATCCATTGAAGTTGTGCCGGTGGCTGGGGATGTTTATTTTTGCGAGAGGTTGGTGTTTGCTCAAAAGTCGGATGGCTGGGAACGCGCAACAGCGGATTCAAGGTCGTCGCCTCTAAGAGAGCGCTTATCGTCTTAATTAGAAACTCCATTGGTGTAGTTCACAGACTAGCAAGAAGAAAAGATCTGAGTTCCGTACTTCGTATGGGATACGGAGTATTGGATGCGTTCTGCGCTTGGTTTCAGAGGAGTGAGTGCAGGAGGGTGGTTTTTGCCAAGCCAAGATGTCAACAAACTTCACGTGATAATGATAATCTGGTCGGTCCTTCAACACCACTCACCTATCATTCAAACCGAATGGACGGAAGAATCATGGCTTGCGAGATCACGGGGATTGGCTAACTCTCCCTGCCATTCTGATGGACCAAACTTGTCAGGAAGCCTCTTTGGAATAGCCAGTACCTCCATGGGAGTTTTCCCGCAAGATGTTTCAACTTCCGTCATCTATCGTTCGAACATTTTGACCATGTCGATGGACAGTTCATCGTCTCATAGTCTCATAGTCGCATAGGCCATCTTGATTATCTTATCCTTGCTTCGCTGGGATCCCGTGGTAGCAAGCAGGTACAGAGTCATGGTTCCCCATACTTTTTTTCCTGCGCCGGCTCCTAAAATGCCTATCTCGGCCGGCACCTTTCGCCATGTTTTACAGCGTGTACGAACGTCGCAGGTTTTTTTCTTCTTCTGCTTTTTTCTGATCCTCTCCCGATCTATGTTTCCCCCCCAAACCGCGGCCCTTGGCTATTCTGATATTAATTTGGGGGTACGGAGTACTGGTACAAGTACTAGCATTACTATTTGTAAAGGAATGACGCACTAAAACTCCTTAAGCGAACAACCTTGATGGCTTATCTAAATATACTTGTATCCCCCACCAAGCGGAAACGCTTCTTTTCTCCTCTAACAAACTCTACATACAACGGATTTTGACAACATCGGCCGCATAACTCCACTGAAACAATTATTCTCCTTTTCATTGACATCAACACTATGGCGGGCCAACAATCCCCCTTCATGCGTCTACCAAGCGAAATCCGGCTTGAGATATACAGTCTCCTCTTCAACGATAAGAATCACAATACCCTCGAGATCCGAACCGAAGATCCAGAGATATTCAAGCGCCAAGAAGGCCAATGTCGAAGTTCCTATCGTGTTTTGGGGAATGGTCTTGCTCGTCAGAGTCTGGCAACAACATACCGTCTCATCTCAGATGTAGATATACATCCTTCCATCATGGGCGTTAATCGCGCAATACACGAAGAAGCCTCCTTCCTCCTTTACAGTCGGCACAGCTTTAGCTTTGGCAAAGATATTGAAGCAATTGTACCATTTCTCTCGGACTTGACAAGTCATAGTCGACCCCTCATCAACGAAATAACTCTCTTCAAGCAAGGTTCCGTATACAGTCGCGATTTCGATAGATGCGAATGGAGCAATGCCTGTGATTATCTTGCGAAGAATATGCAGTTGGGAAGTCTGAAACTCGTAGTGGAGGGAGGGAAACCAATTCTTGGGTGGGAGGGACTACCGGAATACTCCATGTCTGATTTTCAGACGCTGTCCAGTGTCAAATACGAGGCATTGGAATGGGTATGGGAGTTACTATCGATCAAGAGTATTCGAAAGTTGGACGTCGCCTCCGAAATCAAACATTGCCCTCCGTCACATTCATCTGCGATGGCATTCTTCGCAGCCTTCTCAGCATCCATCGAAACGGGATTTGCAGAATTTTTGAAGGCGGAATTACTTCTGAAAGCATGATTGGACGTGGTATTTGGGGATATTTTTCAGTGGCCATCGACGTTGTGCATATTTTTGTTATATTCGAATAAAGATAAAGTCATCTTATTCGCTTTTCCGGAGCTTTGCTTTTGTGTTGTTTTTGGTGAGATGCACTTTGGTATATCTGTATCTTAAATTTCAAGGGTTTGTGAACCATGGGAGTTGGGCTTCAATTTGTAATGGCTTTTGGGGTTTGTTTTTGGGCGACATAGACCTTTTTTAACGGCATCGAAGAGTTAGTGTCAAGTATCAGAACTTTCAAAATATGAATTCATTGACTAGACCCCGAATCAAATGGAGTAGCTACATTCCCATAACCAAAGAGCCAAGCAACGGGAGTTAGTTAAATAGCGGTCAAGACTGACAGCCAGTGGTGCGAGCCACCAACAACAACCTAGAAAGCTAAGCTAGCCTACCGCAATCGGATGACCACTTAACTTGGCGTTCGTTTTAGCCTGCAAAACTAATACCCGTCAACTTTATTCGTCGGGATGACCCACAAAAAGAAAAAGAGCGCCATTTCTGTATGGCAAGCATTCGCTTGCAGCGGCTGCGCCATATACGGGAACTACAAGCAAGTATCATGGATGTTCTCTGGCACATATTCCAAAGCGTCCTTCGTTATCGGGCCAGTTATCGGTGGCGATACTTGAGGTTTTCTTCATATACATGATATTTTCTTCCTGGGTTTTACTGAGTGAACACTTTTCAAGGCAGTCGACTGTCAATACAAATGTCTACAACACCACCAACCACCCGTCCGGACCAACATTCCGACTTCCCACCTCCATCGCTCAACAATAACTCCATACCCGTGAGATCAAAACCAACACCATTGCCAACAGCCTCACCAAAACCAACTCAAACACAACAGCCATGCCGCTTCTTAGACCTCTCAGTAGAAATCCGGCTTCAAATCTACAATTACCTCCTCCCACCCCAACACCACATAGTAACAACACGCATCCCCTCCAACCCCTTCTTCTATAATTCCTCCTTCTCCCCCTCTTCATCATCATCACCATCTCTCTACCCATTCGGAAAACAAGCACCGAGGAGCAATATATCTTACTCCGTGACTTCAACCCCTCCCTCCTCTCTCTTCTCACCAAGAGAAGGAAATAAACTAGAAATCTTCCCAGAAATCCTCAGAGTCTCAAAGGCAATAAAGGAGGAAGCGGAACCGATACTTTACGGTCATCCGGATGTGACATGGGATTTTGGACTGGGGTTTGAGGGGTTACCTGGGTTCCTGGGTCAGAGATCGGAGTTGGGAAGGAGTTGTGTGAGGAGAGTGAGGGGAGCGGCGTGTGTTACTAGGGGTATGGATTCTAAGTTCCTTTCAATTTTGGACTTTATGAGAAATGAACTTGGAGGGGTGCAAAATATCGAGTTCACCATTTGGGGAGAACAATTTGGGGGTGGGGCTGAGGGGGGAGAGAAATATCTTTCTTCTCTTGCTAGTAGAGGAAGGGAGAGCGGGGAAATTGAGAGCGGGGAAGGAGAAGGGAAAAATGGATGGAACGAGAGGGAATGGAGGGAGTGGGGTTGGACTAGGGGCTTTTTTGAGCTTGAGGGATTGAGGAAGTTGATTGTTAGGGAGTGGACACTTGGAGAGAGGGGTGAGAAGGGGCGGCTGGATGGGTGGCTTGCAAGGCATATGATTGTGAATGGGTTGGTAAGAGATAGGATGTTCAAGGAGGGGGCAGTGGTTGAGAGGTGCTTTGCTGTTTGTCTGTGAAGGGATAGAATGGTAATTTGAGGAGATTTAATGGAAAGACTGTGTAACTAGATGTTTTTGGGTTTTAGATCGTAAGAGTGAGCTGATATACCAGATACAAGAGTGAAAGAATTTAGTTAATCGTGTGCTCTGTTAGCTCATTTTTTGGTTGCTATTGTGAGGCTCACTAGGGGGAGTGTTGTTGGTTGTATGCCCTCTTACCCTAACCTGTTGAACCCATAAAATGGCAATAGAACGATGGACTTGCCCTAGGGGAATTGTTGTTCTGTTATTGTTGTCTTTCAGGTGTCTTCAATCCCATTGTCTTAGACAAGCCACAGCCCCATATCAAAGCATCACCTTCTTTTGACGTTTCAAAAAAGGAATGATTGTTTTCTCTTTATCACTCTTGTAATTTTCTTGTTCTCAAGTGTATTTAAGTTCATGGCGAGGAAGACTTGTAGAATCAGTAATTTTTCCGCAACTTCCAATTTTCACCCCTACTAATCTTCACCCTTACCAACTTGTTCGCGCTAGTTGACATAGGGACCGTTTCCTCAAAATGTGCCACCGCTTTGCATTGCAGCATTCGTGTCTTTGTGGTTCCAAGGTGAATGCCTTCTTTTGTTCATCAAGGGACCCCCCTAATCTTGACCTCGTCAGCGATTGGGAGAAAGATATGTTAGAGGAGAACAAGCGTGCGTGTTATGGGAAATCTTGGGTTGAACCAACAAACTTCAAATTGAAGTACCCATGTCTCGACTGTATCAAGTCGGAAGTAGATGCTACTTGTATGCTTCCTTGGCTCACTGTTAATGTAACCAGAATTTACCACGGCCTTGTAGCGGACTCTCATGAGAAAGATTCTACAATCCTTGAGCTCCTTCCCCGGATTGGAGAAACAAAAATTTCTCTCATCCCGGTGGATGACTCAAACTACCTTCAATCCCTTGTTCGCTCTCTTCGATACTTCATGACTTGCCTCGTAACAGAATCCCCTTCCATCAGAGTAAAGGAGATGCTTGAAACGTTCGCCATTCTAGAGAAGTTTTCGAGTACCGCAGTCAGTTTGGACATAGTTATGTCGAGACTTCTAGAAATGGGTCTGCACAAAGACCCTCTCCCACCTCTCTTCAAACCTGTTCCACAATGCGAGCTTACCGAGGACCTCGAGTGTCCCGTTTGCTATTCAACATACTGCGAGCCGGATGAAAACGGGGTCATTGAAGAGCCAGTAAAGGCACCATGCAACCACGTTATGGGCTCCAAGTGTTTCAAGCAGTGGGTAGTAGAAGAGGAAAACGAGACTAGCCCCCTGTGTCGAGCTGAGTTTTCGGAGGACACTCACACATTTCCTATTAGGACGCCTGGTTGGTTAAGATATGTTCGTAGTCTTTAATTTCCTGGAGACTAGCACTATCTATCTTCTACCGTAAGTTTTCTTAATCTAATCTACTAAAAATCTACCAAACCATTTTCATAGTTCTGAAGTGTGATAATACGTGATAATGAAATAGCTTTCCAAGCAGAAACCCCTGTAAGTGACAGGTATAACATGCTGTCAATAAGTGGAAGCTAACACCCCAAGTTCAAGTCTGCCTGCCTAGCTCGCTGCTCCAACTTTAGAACAGTCAACTCCACTTGTCCCACAATTGTCCAGGTCAACAATCCTAGAGTATTTCTGTTGAATTGCCCTAAGAGCTCAGAAAACTAGAGCAACTTAGACAGGCATGAATCTATTCACTGCCACTTTTAAAATCCTTCGAGAGATTGGTTTGCTCCTTTAGACGTGACTTACATGTGGTTCGCTTAATGGGATTCTTGCATTCTTGCTATTCATTTCTGTTCTCCTCTCGCCATTCCGATAACAGCTTTGTCGGTTTGAGGGGAATATCGCGGATCTGGATGTTTCCTACTAATGTTGATAGCCATTACGAGATTGTCATTACCAACAAATTGGGGAGGGAATCGACACTTCGAGATTTATTTTTAATTGAACCCACAAATCTGCCACACAAGGCCGGTTCCCGTGCATGCGCTATCTGCGGGTTTTATATGAGCCAATGCAATAGGATACACAAGTCTACGATATTGTTAGAAAGACACCCCGTGTTCGAAAAGCCTTTGAGGGGCAGCCTCTAGTTGAACCAAGTCTATTCCAGTGGACTGGCTCTCTTCCGAGCTTCTGCGACTGTTACTTCAAAATCAGTCTATACTGGCCTCTATAAAATAATATACACACATCAGAAGTGTAATATGAGGAGACCGAGTTAGTGATGCCTAAATACCTCCTTGTTCTCCTCCGGCAGACGGCCTATTGCTCGCAGAATTGATCTCAATGGTTCCCCGGATTCCCTATCAATTTTCTAGAGTCCTCCGTTTATTCTCTCGAGATTTCCTGACCCAGATTCAGGTAGCCTATTGTATCTATATCCTGTTACCACTACTTCACCAAGCATGAAGACTGCAACATATTGCGCTGAGGAGACTCCAGGAAGGTAGATACAGATTGAGAGATATTTAAATTTTTCCTCCGAGAAGCACTAGCACGTAAAGAGCCTAAAGTTCGAGATACAGGCAGACGCCAACTCCCTCTAATCAAAC
Source organism: Hymenoscyphus scutula (assembly GCA_001399465.1). Lineage (NCBI taxonomy): Eukaryota > Fungi > Ascomycota > Leotiomycetes > Helotiales > Helotiaceae > Hymenoscyphus > Hymenoscyphus scutula. Next base: position 147,233 of record LKTO01000002.1, read on the forward strand.
GACAAGGGGGTGGTAAATTCACATCCCAAACAAACAACACAAGCCGGTGGCAAGTCTAGGCAAGGCGACGCGACGTATCAACTGAGGCAAGATGAGTCCAACAGGGGCACAGACGGACGTTAAAGGGGTCACATTGAGTTCAAGAGGTTTAGATTGACATGAAGAGACCCAGAGTTGTATTTCGACTGGTAAGAAAAGAGTACAAGAGTCCTAAATTCCCTTCTCCCTCCCTCTTCGACCTTCACTCCTTTCCCTTCGAAATTCCAACTGTACCAAATGAGGACAACGAGCCTGTAATAAGTGAATTAGCAGCGTGCTTAAGTAACTATATGGGTGTTGGTGGAAGATACCGTTGCCATGGACTCCAATTGGCGACACGGCCCCATTGATACGAGTTGAAGTCGGTGGGCTGGAAAGGCTGGGAATCTCAATTCTCAGTTGCTCTATGAACAGTCGCACGATCATCTTGACAGAAGGTATTCAAGTTCATCAAATCAATAGAATTTATCAAAGCGACCACCCTGATAGAACTGGACACCCTCCTGCTCCTGTCCAACTCGACCTTCTACTGCAACTGTTAGCTCTGTACATGAGAAAGGAAAAGAGGAAGCAGTGAAGTGGGACACCTCAACTTCGCTAAAGTGGTGCTTGTTTGAAAGGGACGGCGAGTGATAGCTTACCTGACGTGGTGCGGCTTGCAAGAAGATTCAAGAGGACCGCAAGCGCTCACTTGGGAGGCGTCTTCTTCTTGGTAGTTGACCAATGTAGTAGAAGCATGGTTGTTGCAGTGGAGGATGGTTTGGAGGATGATTTGAAATTGAGTGAATCTTGAGGAAAGTAAGGTTGCGATTTGAGGGAAACTGGACCTGTATTTGTAGCCCTGTGGAACCCGTACTGAATGCTTTGGCGAGAATCACCTAGCGTTCACGTGCTATCTTGCGTAATTTGATCAAACAGGCCAAAAAAGGGTTAGACTGCTGAGAGGTAAGATGATAAGAGAAGATAATGACGCGGAAGGAGGCGCAAGGTACGGGAGGGGTTGGTCCCGAAGTCGGGTAGAGGTGATTAGCTGGCGAAAGGCTCGTGGGGTCAGGCGAAGGGGGGGCTCAATGCTTTTGCTCTGCTACAACTACACCCCAGGTGGAAAAAACAGAAGCAGAACACCGAACGGACCAAGTTGGATAGTAGATAGATAGAGTGATAGATAGATATATAGATTTATGGAAGCATTGTGACTCGTCCCAGTCCGGTAGACGCGAGATCTAAACAGCGCTTGGGTTTGGTAGAGCCATCCCCTGTCAGAAGGCGGACGGGGATATGAGCTCCGCTTAATACTACGTGATCTACCGAGTCCTGCACAATATGACGTGAAAATTATCGCTGCTAGGTCATGAGAATGTATATCTCTGTTACGTAGCTTATTGCTTCCCAAATCGCTTGTTCTTCATCAACCAACGAGCTCCTGGTAGGACAGTGCTGCCACCACGAAGGCTGGTTCGCACGGAGTAGCAAGTCTCTCCAGTCAGTACTCCTTACTTTGTCTCTAGGCTCTTTCGTTCTTAAATATAACCAGGCAGACATAGTTCTTTTAAGAAGGCACGATATTCGAGCCGATGGTATCTGATAGTTCCGTCGTGAAATGTGGGTCACGTGAAGTAGACACCCACACCTGGCTCTTGACAAAAGTATTGAGAGGACCGTAAGGACTCGAACATAATCTCAAATGGCACATAAGCAGGAATACTACTCCGGTTTCCGGTCCTGAGTGTGCGGAAAAGAAAGAAAAACAAATGTCGAAGGGCTCCCGTTTCCCACTTCTCCCTAAGCACTTGAAACCTTCCAATTAACAATCGAAGGAAGCTGAAAACAAAAAGACGAGAAATGAAAGAACAAGAAGATAAAATTAACGGCATGTTAGAAATAATGCCAAGGCAACGCATCAAAACCAGCAGCAACACAAACAAGGTTTTATGCTCTTCTGGGAGATATTAAACACTTTACTAATGGAAAAAGTCTCTCTGAAAACATAACTCTTTCAAGACTCGGTTCGCACTCGTCACTCCGAAGTCGATACTGATAAGAGTATCCCTTGGGCGAAATTGTTCTCTTGATGAGTGCCTCGCTCTGTGAAGGTCGTTTCTACCTGGGGAAGGTGGCTCATAAGGTGCGATTATGTGTCGATAATCCAATTTTGGAATTGCAGCATGGGTATAGTTGAAAATTAGGAAGAAGCTTGATAGACTTTCCATTGGAAGAAGAAACATCCTCCAGAACTAATTTCCTTTCGTTGAAAGGAAGGTTCTTCCGCTGGCTATTGAATTTCCGAGGGCTTTGCAGCAAAACTTAAGCTGGACAAAGGAGAGACAATACTCTGCTGAGGAGGTTAGCTGTTCTGCCAAAGCAAGATCTGGAACTGCAAGATATTGCAACGTAGTGGTGGAGAACATTTCTCTCTGCTGGAAGGATACGCTCCTTTGAAGATGTGGTAGAAGTTTTTTGGTTTTGAATCTATTAGAGAGAGGATCAGCACCTGTCAGAGACCCCTTTTTAAGACTTGAGCCCTGCCTGTTGAGTCATTTTCCTGAGTACATCAATATCTTTGACATGCCATGGACAACTCCTTGATATGTTGACTAAAAGCCACTTCCGCAACAGCATACAACTACCTTTCTCCTTCTACTCAGGCTTTGTGCACTCACCTGACTGTTAGACGTGGTATGTTTGCAAGGAGCATGGCAAGCGTTGGGTTGCTCTGTTCCAACTCAATCTCTATTCCAACTCAGTCATCGCCGTGTCATTTGATATAACACATCCTTCTCTGAGATACAAAAGGTACGGATCAAGCAAAACTTGGTGTGAAAGTCGTAATGAACGTGCTTTAGGTTCGTGAGGGGCATCCTCTACGGGGACGCTAAAACTGTCGGAATTTGTACCCTACTACCACTAAAACCAAAAACCACTAAAATCACTAAGATCACTAAGACTAAAACAGACTAACAATATGTCATTTACTCATTTATCCTTCTACATTTACGAAGCCTTCTAGTATACATTAAATACATAGGATCTACTGTTTCCTGGCTCTAAAATTAGTTTGAATTGATGTTGCACTTGACAGAATGACAGGGTACGTATTCCGACAGTTTTAGCGTCCCCGTAGAGGCATCTTTGGTGTGAGGGAAGGTTAGAAAGCCAAGACGGAGTTGGAAAATGTGGGGCCGATTATCGCAAGTTTCGACCAAAGCCAAAAGTTTCAGAATTGAAGCCATTTAACACATTGTTTGCAAGCTGAAGAATGAAATAAGCTCTTTATTACTAATCTACTAAACTGTTTGTAACAGAGAAAGAATACAGCTGAAGTTATCCTAAAATACTTTGGTGACTTTATGTGAAGAGAAGAGCCTCATCCTCTCTGACCAATCGGTTGGCTTTGCGATTTTCTCCGTGGAGCTAGTAAAACTCCCAACGACCACCACCCTAGAACAGGGTGAACCCTTCTTTCCTTCTCCTTTGTCGCAACAATCTTGAACTGCCCAGTCACGTCAAAAAACCAATTCAACCAACCCTACTATCATCTCTCTCTCGCTTTGTTGAGGTGGACATATCAGCGGCGAGAGTCAACAAACTTCCCTTGATATGTGAGCATCAAGCACTGCAGACCTGCGAAGGGGTTGAAGGACAAGGAGAAATCCTTAAATCCAGTTCTCAAAGGAGCCTTTCATAAAAAGAAGAACCTTTGAGCCTCTGAGAATAGAGTGCTCCGATAGACAACAGCTGAACCGCTAAGCTAAGGGCAGGCATATACTGAAAGAAGCGCCAGTCTTTAAACTTCAAATTTCGAGCCTGCAGATATCAAGTCTGGGAGAGGTTTCCCCAATCCTCAACACACAGCTCAAGGTTAATTCGTATATCCTCAACTATTCCAGGGTGGATAGCCCCCGAGAGTCTTGACGATTGCTAATTGAAACTAAAGGGAGAACATAACAACGAAAGAAAGTTGGCCTTGGAAAATCGAGCTTCATTCTCCCAGAGAACCAACCTCATTGTCCAGCGGAATTGGAAAATCATTATCGTTGGATCCAATGCGTTTTTCAATCCTCTAGCACCCGTTGGGGGTTTCAAACCAAAGGGATGATAATTGGCCGCAAAGCCCCCAGAGCCCACCAAAAAGCTGGAAAGAACGCCTCCAATTCGAGAGCCACGAGCCGAAGAAAGATATAAGAAAGACCTCCGGTAGAACTTTCAATCTCTAGCAGCGGGGTTTTCCAAGGATTTTGAAGCAACATGTCTGGTCAATTCTCTGGCACTCTCCTATGTTAAATAATCTGGAATGATCTTGGCTGTTACTCAAGAAGGGATAGAAATATGGTATCTTGAATCTTCTAGACCCTCTCGAGTAAAAGTTGTGATTATTCTAAATTATTTCACGTAGTCTATAAGTGACGGGAATAATGATCAGGGAGCTTAGAAGGTATTCAACCTCTAACGCCCGGAAAGCTAGGATATGCTCTCGGAACCCCAACCTCTCTGCCTCTCGTTGTCATGTCCCACAATATAATGAACACAACCTTCCATTGTGTGGTTGTTGGGTGTATTGATTCGCGCTCTCTCCTCCCACAGCACATTTCTCCTCCCAATATGTTATACCAGACCATCATCATGTATTCGTTCGGTGTACTGGTTCGCGTTCTTGTCTTATCGTTGTATAGAATCTTGGAAGATCTTATCGTCGCGTGTGAAATTTCGTTCTCGGGCGGCTTGAGGTTCTACAGAGACGTTAGATGGGGTTACAATTTTAGGGGAGCTCGGGATCCCAGAGAGTACTTGCAGAGAATCTCCTTAAGTAGAGGAGCCCTCGGATGCTCTTATTTCCGTGCTCAATGTATTGAATCTCAACCGGGTCTTTGTAGAGAACTAGTTTCGTGTGCGAGAGTACTATTCTTTCGAGAGGGCTGGCCGGTGGTCTCAAGGTGTCTATTGTGCCAAGTGGTAGCTCTCTCTGTGAATGGATCTTAGAAAGTGCCCTGGAAGTTGTACTTGTCTTCGCGTCGTTTCCTGTGTCAGGTCGACCGTATATTCTTGGGCCGACTTCAAGCAATCGGCGTTACGGAAAGTCTGAGGTGATTTAGCGAGGCAGTGAAAAAATGAGGGTTCTTCTTTTGCTGGATTTTCTCTGCCTTTGCAGCCTTCGATCGGTTGCCTTGCGTATTAGACAGTGTAAATCAGTACTTTGGTTTCGGTTGCTGGCTGCAGAGGTTTTTGGTGAACGGTCTGTTCCAAGCCACGTGACGCACACCGAGATTGCTCAACGTCCATGGTATCTACTGCAATTGAGAAACCAGGTTCCCTTGTATCTAGTTTGACTTCTTGGTTATAAAGTAACTAAGATTTCATTGATGGAGGGCAGATATGCTCTTGGGAGGCGCTCCCTACTGGGAGTGCTGGCATTGCAAGGAGATGCTATCTTTGAGCTTTAGAAGATAGACTTTCGTAGATGTACATTCTCTCTTGTTGCTTCCTACAGATAACTGAGCTATATTCGAGTGATTGTGAATATCATGAAGCCCTTCAAATGTCCTGCTTTTGATCCCTCGATCCGTTGGTGGAGCTGGCTCCGCCATGTCATCTCGAGTTTCGAGTATGGCCTCTCACACTCTTGCTCCTCTTTGCAGCTATTATATCGCTATTCAAGTCAATGCAAATACGATTCGAGACTCCAACTCTCCTTCTTCTTGTCCCTTGGCTCCGTAGGGATGGCGTTACCCGCAGCTATTCACGATTCCAGATTTTAGCAAAACCACGCCTTCAGCGTGTATATCAATCACATCTTACAACACAAACATAGTCTTTTGATCGTCACAAATTATTCAGAGGAGAGTTAAGAGTTTATATTCATCTATCAATCATCTATTGGGTCTATCCCAAGGGGTCTAGTTGCCCTGTAACCCTGTTTTTCATTCCTGGCTTTGTTGTTGTATTGGGGTAGAAGCGTACGGCTTGTCTGAATTCCGACCCCACGAGGTTTCCCAGCCACCAGACGAATACAATCACCAGCTTATCGGCACTGCCTACCGCAGTCCACGTCAACCTGCTCAACAAACAGCTCACAAGGTCACTTTAGCGTCTTTTCCTTGATTAAATTCCTGCCTTATCAACGTCTTCCTCCTCAATCGACCAATCCCATAGCTGGGATTGCTCGTCATCCTCAACAATCCCGAATAGGTAACTTGCTCAGTTCGTGCTGATCATCACCTTAGCGCCGTGATTACCGCCAGATTCTCCAGCTCCTCGAATATAAAAGGACCTTCTTCCTCCCACCATTGCACCCTTTTTTTCTTCAAACAAGGAGTTTTGGACAATCGTCCATGGGCGATTGTTCACCTCTCTCCCTGGGCTCCCACATCAGCATCTTCCTCGATTCATTGTACGTTATAAAATCCTTCCCATTCCTCTCCATCCTCTTCACTCGGGTACTGCTTTTTCGACTGCAGCCCCGCTTCGAGAAACGCTTCCTCTCTCGGGTCTCATACTCAGATGAAACGGGGACATTTGCTGACTTCATTTCCAGTCTTGGTGGGAGCCCAGGGGGTGAACAGTGGAAACGGTGGGCGTAAGTTTTCCCTCCTTCGATGGCTAATGTTGGATTTTCGGCAAGCCTCACGCTTTTGGGTACTGGATAGTTTTACTGACCTGAGTACAGCGAGAGCCCACCCAGGTCACCTGGTGATCACCCTAAGTCTACTTAGGGTGCACCTCAGAGTCACTTACCGACCACCCTAGGACCAGACCAAACAACAACACCACATCACAATCTGGTCCTGGGGTGGTCCGGAGACCCAAGTGGGATCACCCGAAAACGACCAGGTGAATGATCCAAGCGACTCTGAGGTGATGGCGATTACTGTCCTACTCTGAGGAGGCCTGGTGTGTTAACCCTCCCCATCATCCTTCCCATAGCTTGAAGGAAATTTTCCTTGCTAACTTTCTGCAGCCTCCTCTTCCTCATCTCCAACCCACATCAACCAAAAAAACTATAAAAAAAATCGAAATTCAAAAAACCACAAAAGAATTCGAAAATCAACAAAAACCAAAAAAAACCAAAAGAAAAAACACGAAAAACACAAAAAATTTCGAGGACTATTACATTGAGCCAAGGCAAGACCCGCCTCTACACTTTTACCACCGCTCGTCGTCGTGGTTGCGAGATGACAAGAACGACTATCACCACCCTTTCGGAATCACGACGACGGAGCGGTGGTAAAAGAGTAGAGGCGGGTCTTGCCTTGCTCAATGTAATAGTTCTTGTCCCTTCTGGACCTCAACCATCCAAGAGTATGTATCTCTCCCTTCTTTCCCTCATTCCATGTCATTCCACTAACATCATCGCAGAACCCGAGAAATGGGATGTCAAGGGGAGGAGGAGGGGGGAGTTGGTGGTGGTGGTGGAGGATATGTCGTCTGCTGTTGTATTGCGTGCTCTTCTCTCATGATTCCTTCGCCTTAAATCAATGAGAAACCTGCTGTCATCATTCATATAATGTTTTGAAACTTGCTTGCTGTGACTTAACGTGTCTTGATTTTCGTGAATTTCTCTCTCAGTGTGTGGTTTATGGGATGTTCATAATGAAAATGACTTGACCATGAAATGACTTGACTTAAACATGCTTTGCCTTCATATGTCTCTGTACCTTTCACCCTCTTCCGAGCCTCGACCTTCCCCTCTAGATCCAATATTCCTTCAACACCCCTCAACCAAACCTAGGCCCCACCATCTAAGAGCCTCCCATCTCATCTCTCTGTCGCTCTCTCTCTCTCTCTCTCTCTCTCTCTCTCTCTCTCTCTCTCTCTCTCTCTCGCAACACTTTCCCTCTGCCTTCCGAGTTCTTTCTCATACCAGTCCCTCCAACCCTTACCTTCCCACATTTTCATATCTCAACAGCTGGCATACCGAAAACCCAACCACAAAGACGGAAACTATCGAAATGAACTTAATAATCCGTCAGTGGGCATCGAGTCTTTTTCTGGAGGTCGTTGCGCGGTGAGGGCATCAAGAGAACTCAAAGACAGGATTCTGTTGGAGTAGATATCTCCAAGCCGTCCCTTGTCAGAGATGCTATGAACTGAAATACCAAGCGAGAGACTTAAATATTATCTGCTTTCCCATATATGCTCTCCCACCATATCAGTCCCAAGATATGACATGGCGTCTTGATGGAATCTCGGAACGTTGTTGGTGAGCTTCTTAAGAGAAGGTAGAAGTTACAGAAACCGATATGAAAATTTAGAGCTAGGCTAGTCCAGTCTTGACTGATTCTGCGTCTGCTTCTCCCGATGGCCTCAACCGCCACCAGGCTTCAAAACACATCTACTTCGTCATTTAAGACGAGGCATACCACCGACAGACTGGGTCTTGGGCAGAGAAGCGTGGGAAGAAAGGGACACTCGAAATCATTTACCAAGGGTACGCGAATCATAATACGAAATCATCATCAATGACCTCGACCTCACACCTCACACCTCACTCACAGCAAGCAAAAAGAAAACCAGCAATCAAGTTCAAAACCCAATTCAAAATTATCTATAACCCACACCATAATATCTACTTATCTATCGTCCCCTACCCTACCTAAGGCCCCAATCCCCAATTCCAAATGCCCTTACTCTGCTCTCCCTCCCTCTCCCAAGCATCCCCACGAGTCCCTGCACCCCCAAGTAACATATCCATCCCCTCGCCCACGCTACCCCACCTCACTTTCCTCATTATAAAAGCACGAGTGTCGTCCCATGCAAAGTCCAAAACATAAAAACACTAGTTCAATCCTATAACTAAACAAAAGTCCACTTTCCTCCCTCCATCTTTCCTAACCTAAAATAATCTATATTCAAAACACAATCCAAAGTTTAAAACTTCTTTCTCCTTTCCCATCCAAGTTAATAATGTCCCCCCAATTCTCAGGGTGAACCAAGTTCATGCTAAGTTACCTACCGATATACAACGAAGAGAAAAACAAACAAAAAAGAGCTTTGTGCTAATTCAAACCCCAAGAAACACCCAAACGCCAGGCCAATGTTATGCAGGAAAAAAAAAACAGCCCATAGCTTCTCTCGTTTCATCAGAATGAGAATGTGAAAACTTCAAACAATTCATCCTTGTCATAGAACGAATGAATGATGCCATGTACTGTGGATGCGAAGGTAATACGCTTTTAATCGTTCGTGGTTTCCAAAAACCAAAAATGCTCACCCAAGTCGTTAGTAAGTGTGAATATGCCGAATGCGTCGAATGTAAGCAAAAACGAGTTAATATATATGCCGTCCTCTCATCGCTCAGCCGAGTCGTCGAAATCCCTCGATCCCCAGCGTCGGAACTTCAACCCATCGTAGTGAAGGTACACCCTCCGCCCTCCGTCGTTCAACAAAGTTATTACACTCCGCAACAATAAGAGCCCATTCTGCCAGTGCTCTCCCAGCATATTTCGCTCTCGCAACCTTATCACCCTTCCTCACACCAGTTGGAGCCTCTCCTTCGATGATGCTAGGATCCTTGGGAAGAACCTCACGACTGATACCCGGAACCCTGGCTCCCAACCATGCTTGAGCTGCAGCCGGTAATCTGGGTGGAGAAAGTCGTCTCTCTGTACCAACATTGAACCCAACGCCTCCTCGAGCTCCAGTTGAAATTCCATTAGCGATAATTTGACCTTGGGGTTTCTCAAAATGTTGACTCCATTCTAGACTGAATTTGAAGCTGAATGCTCTGTGGGTGCTCGTGGATGGAGGAGTTTCGCTGTCAGAACTCGACGTTTTGCCATGGAGTGGTGGTCTCGTACGTGCCATGGCAGTTTCCCGACGTGCCTCTTCGAGACTTTGAGTTTTCGGGGGCGAAGTGGCGATCGGTGTGGTTGCCGGTGTGGAATCAGTGGCAGCCATAGAAGGAAGCATTTTCCCCATAAAAGTCCATCGTTTCTTCGAAGAGGGAGGCGAATCCGATGTTAATTTCGGAGTCGTCGAGTCGCCCGGTTCAGCCTTGGTCAAGTTGGCAAGAGAGGAGTGGCGCTTGTACGCCGTTGGTTGAGTAACCCCCGGGGTGGGAGAGGTAGATGTATTAGAGGTCAACCCGTCGAATCCAAGAAAGAGGTTTGGCGCAGGAGCTTGATTATCGTTCCTTATTATTAGAAGACGGCGGCCAGGTGCCGGATGGCAGGGAGCGGTTGTGGGTAGAAGTGCGTTTGACTTTTCAGAAACTAGTTTGAGGTGTAGATAATGGGCCCAACAGGCCTTTATTCGCGTAGAGACAATCGAAAAGATTTTACTGATACTTGTTAGCACAACTGTTATTTATTAGTACCCGGAGAAACATACGTGTCGAGGCCAGTAGCCTCTCCGTCATCTCTGCATAACCTCCAACAAAGTAGCCGCATAAAGTAGGCTCTGACCATAGGACACCAATGGCAGAAAAACCGTTCGAATGTTTCTTCAGTCAAGAGCCAATTCATGCAGATGACTTCCTTTCTACGTTCGTCATTTGCGATCAAGTTCCAGGAGCCAAATAGAAATGCAAAGAGGCGAATCTCAGACATGCTGTTTTCGCTTTCAAGCATCTTCTTGCATACATCCATCCAGAAGAACCAATCAATATAATCAGAGTCCAAGGCGTGGGCATGGCTGAATCGTATGTATATCCCCAATGCTTCCTCCATAAAATCGCACATTACAAAGCAGGCATTGTGGTTGAATAGTGACGTTCTTCGTGCGGTAGCTTGCATCATTTTACCGAATGTTTCAGCAAAGGTCAACCGAGCGAGTTCATAATCTGAAGGACGTTCAGATATGAAGTCTCGTAAAAGCATTATCAGTCGGTTTTCTCCCATTGGTCTTGCAGAGTTATTTGAAGGTAATGGCAGAGCAGCAGTCGCATCGGCTCCAGCAAGGACATCATCAAACGTGATAGGTAATGGATCTACTACGGGCTGTCGATGAACCGTGCCATCTAGAGCAGTCAAGACCTGTGCTTGCACTAAAAGGAATCCTTTTATTTCGTTAGCTATTTGCCAACACGAATGAGTGGAAATAAATACCTGGGGCACGAGCTTTGCTAACTAGAGGAAGTGTATGAGGCAAGAATTCCTCTGCCAGCACGTGGTAATGCTTCACAAAAACGAAGAACAAATCACTGTCTCGTCCACACCATCTAGCCATCCAAGGACCATACCATGGTATTTTTGAGACCATTACGGGCAAAAACGGGTTTGAGCGAAGACGGTTAGACATAGACTTCACAGAAGTCCACCCAAGGCTGTGGAGATGATGCGGGAATGCAGCTACCACTTCGTCCGTATCCACCTTGTTAAACCTTCGAGGCATCTCAATCTCATCTGATACCCTCCGGAGAACGTCGATTGGAATTTTCCAAACTCGAACCAAGACCTCAGCAACCCCGGGTACGAAAAAGAAAGCATAAGCGGCCGCTTTGCCACAGAAAGTCACAAGACTGGCTGGCGCATGTCTCAATGACATTTTGTCAACTACGAAACTCATTTGTGAAAGGAGGTTTTGAATGAACATATTCCGGGTGTTATGGTAGACCGACTCCGATAGAAATTGTGTGACCGTAGAGTTCAAAGAACCGGACGATTTTTGTTTTGTCATAGGCCTTCGCTCGGGCTGGATATTTGTCGATCGTTCCGATAGAGGCGCGAAATGTGATGGAGAACACCTCCATTCTGGACGAGTCATAATGGCATAACATGCATCGAGCAATATCGGCCGGTCCACCCCGCTCACTGTCTGATTCTGCCTTCCATCTAGTACCTCTAGAAGTCCGGTCCACCATTTATTCAAAATATTAACCCTTCGATCTAAATCCTCAGGTCGTAAATCCTTATTCGATGGGTGGGACGCATGGTTTCGTAGAAAAGGAAGAAGTGACGCTCTAACCACATTTGTTTTCAGTGACCAGGTTTTTGATTGAAATTTCGAGAAATCGTTTTCGATCGAGCGAAACGCGGACCAAAGTTCATCCCGCCGCTTTCCGTTATTAGATCCAAGTAGTTGAAGTCTTTCGGTGGATGGGGCGGACGGAAGAGGTGGGACTTTGTCAGTCGATGTCCTAGGCGTTGATCGAGTGTCGACAGAACTGCCTGGCAGACTGCTAGTTGAAGAATTGGTGGATGTAAAATTCGTGAGATTCATAAACACGCTCTGCGGTCTCTGCTTCATTTTCGACAATGTGCCCGTTCTTGTAATTGAAGGTACTGGAAGACTGTCCGAAGTTTTGCTCCGTCGACTTTTGTCTAGTTTTGGATTTTGTGCCAGCGATAGGCGTTTATTGGTGGTACTGCTCCCCAATTTTGTATCATCCGGCTGACCTTCGTTATCACTGCCCTTTTCAGTTGTGCGGTTAGGCGATGGGGATCTTGATGGATTCATCCATGATTTCCGGGCAAATGTTGCAAACGACTCTGATACTGTCTTGGTTTTGTTGTCTCGGGTGGTTTTGAGGATGGTAGGAACTGGAGGGGCGTCTGCTGGCGTCGTATTGATCGTCTCAGAAGACTTTTGCCGTTCAGGAGATCCCCTCACTTTCTGTATCCAAGATTTGGGTCGGGCCACGAAGGACTTCCTCCTCCCCATCCTTTCCGGTTTAGGCCGTTCATCCTGCTTATCTTTCGATAATCGCTGACTGGTATTCGGATCCTTCTTTTTCAATGTCTGACTGTCTTTGTCGCTGTTGTTTAGTTTTGGCAAACTCTCCACCCTCTCTAACTCCTTCTCTGACGGGAATTGAGGCTCCAAGGTCGGGATGCAGGTGTAACTCGCAGATCTCGGGAGGGTTTCTTCACTTGAGCGATTGACGGTTTGCTTATAGTCCTTGATTACTAGGTCGGGGAGGGTGGGTGAGGAGTGCGAACGAGTGAAGGGTGGGTGGTTGTCGAAGGCCAGTGGCATTGTCAACGTGGGACCTTGCATGGCAGCTCGATGGGCTGGGAAAACGAGCGTGGACTAAATTGTCATGATACTGTCAACAAGTGGCAGTCAGAGCTTAGTTGTTTGGACTTCGGATGAGAAGGGTTAGTTGGGGGCGGGCGTGCATCAGAAGTCCCTGGCCAGCAGAGCAAAACAGAGCAAAGACGGATTTGAGTTCAGGTGAAATCTGAGGCTGAGGAGGCACAAGAAGGGACCCGGGTTGTGCTGAGGGTTGGAGTCAGTTCGCAAGATTGTGAGGTGCGCGAGAGTCCGGGATCCTGGCCCAAGAATTACCGCTCTGAAACAATGACAGCAGCGGTTGCAGCAGTGCAGTGAGTGCAGTGCAGCGCCGGTGTATATTAAACTCTGGAAAGAGACCAGGCGATTATGTATATGTACGAGTACGGAGGACTAGTACTTGGACGGGGGGAAGGAATTCGTTGGCGCGGATGTGGTCTCGAGTATCAAGCGAAAGTCGCAAATAGAGTGGGCTGTATTCCTGTAATCCGCAGGCAAGGTGCGGAGTGCTCCAAATGTACGTGTCTTCTCTGCTCCTCTCTCTCTTTCGTAAACAGAAAAGGGTTCAAACGAATGTGAAGTTGGCGAGAAGAAGCCAACCACGAGAAAAGGGTCAAAGAGAGGAAGGTATTACGGGTGGAAGGGCGGGAGATGTGTGAGGTGAGGTGAGGTGAGAGATGGTGATGCAAAAAGAGGGGAGAGGGTAGATGGGAAAGGGGACAAGAGAGCAGAGGCCAAGTTTCTGCGTGGGCCATGTCTCTCGCTCAGGGCAACCAAGGAGACACGATACCAAGCCGTACCGCCCGGCAAATCGGTGGAAGCCAGGAACACCTCCCTTCACCTCCACCACCACCACCAGCAGCACAAAAAACGGTCTTATTTTTATCTTCGGAGATCCAGAATGATGAAAGACAGGGCAGCATGCTAACCATATTTCCCTCTGTGGGACTCGTCAGCAAATCTACGAAAAGAAATCCTCCTAATACTACATTTCTCCTAAAGAGCGTTAAAGCGGCAGAGACCTCCTCCTATTTCTCGCTTTCTTCGCCCCTATTTTGCTCAAAGCAAGGGTCGAGTCGAGATACACTTTCCACATAACCCGGTCCCTCAAGTTGGATCCGAGACAATTATATCTTTATCTAGCGGCTGCTGCAACATGGTACGGGACGTACAAAGACACCCGTAGGAGACAACAACGTGCTTGTCCAGCTGAAAACATGTTGTCCTACTACTTCGCACGAGATAACACACTTTCGTCAGGTTGACCGAAACCCATCCAAGAGAGCCGAGAGGAAAACAATCAGGTAGTGAAGCCCCATTTCCAAGACAGGACCAAGCACTTGGCCACCCAGACCAATTTTATATCTTGAGGTCGCTCTCAATTTCCAAAGATTGTCTTGTACTCATGGCCAAGATTGATAACGAGCTCCACCTCTCGTTTATATTACCAAATGTACCTCGAAGCAGTACATAAGCAAATAATCGATTCCTACATAAGCACATAAGCCCTCGCGATCCAAGATAAATCACCTAATTGTCTGCCCGACAATAGTTGTGTATCATCACACTACTGTTGAGCGTTTTAGGTACGTACTCATCCTCTAATAGAGGAGGGTAAGCTTATCAAGAGCCGCACGGGGTTTCCATCAGCCTATTGTTGGTCTTGTCTTACTGTACTCGTGCTGTCTTCTCTGTTCGTGGCGAAGTGCTTCTACCTACCTACGATAGGTACTGAAATCCGACACGACACAAACGAAGCATATCCATAAAACAACAACTGTTTTTTTCAGTGACGTGGAACGAAATTATATACGGCACAGCACTCTTCAAATCGTAGGATTCGGTTTGAGAATCCAGTTTAGACTCCGGAAGTCGGGAGGCAACTCATCGACCAATGATTTAACCTAGCCAACGGCAATCCATGAGGTGATCTCGGCAGTCTTCAGGGGATAGGAATAAGAACCTCGTGGGTTGTAAATCTCAAAGTAAGCAGGATAAATTATTGTGCAGGAGTGTGAGTAAATTGCAGTTGGACTGTAGATGCCAAACTAGGAAACATGTCTTCTGCACTTCAGAAAATTCTTGACGAGCAACTTCAGGAAATGCAAGGCACTCACTCCACTAGACCTATAAATAGAATCGAGATCCAATCACGTGGTCTAGCACGTGAGCACACTCGCTGAGAGATACTGGTAGGCAGCTGTAGTAATTGCAAAAAGAAAGGCTGATCCCAAATTTATTCTAAACGCGTAGATTTTAAAAGTGTTTTTTGAAACAGATTTCACTCTGAAACACAAAAAATTGTCCGGAAACCCTGTCGCTTTTCATTGGTGATCCCGTTGAGCCTCAGCCTTGCGTCTCCGATATCCAACATAGCTTAGGACACAACGACCCCTCCAAGCTACTTCCGGTCGTCATATCTCGAACTAACTCAACCATGAATCGACTACCCACCGAAGTGTTAGGTCTCATCCTAGGATGGGATGTAACTATGAGCCGCCTTGACAAGAATTCCCTCCTCCCGTTACGCCTGGTCTGCAAAGGTTTCGATAACGCCCTTCGCCCGTATATCATGAAAACGGTCAAATTCGAGTATGGATGCTTTCAGCGGGATAGCTCTATGGATATAAAAACCCTGGTGGAGGCGGGGAACTTGTGCGAGTCAATTTATTTGGATATGATGGTCATTCGGGATGAAGGTACGCTCCCGTTGTGCAACATCCCGTTTGGACGTCCGAAGGAAGCATGAAGCTATATAGAGCTTTAGGGCCTACCATTATCTCTTCGGAGCATGCTTTTTAACACTCATGTGCTATGGCAGATTACAAACTAATATACTTGCAGAGGAAATAGCACGTCTTAACGAAATATTCCAAGGTCTCATTTCGAAAGTTCCCGAACTAGTAACCACCCTCGCATCGTTACGAAGATATTGTATGGATGAGTCGACATTCGATGCTTCGGATTTTCATAATACTCTGGGGGTTTGGCATATACTCTCCCGTGTACGACTCTCGCTGACCGCTATTGCAGGATGCTCTGAAATACCTACCAAGAATGAAACGTTTCAAAATAAACCTCCCCTACCAAGTAGTCGGAACACAAGGCTCTCCGTCTACTCTTCTTTTAGCAACTGCACTCTCATGTCTTGCCAAACGGGAGGAAGACCACTCAACCCTCGAAACGCTGGTAGTTGACCATGTCTCGGATACAACGGTGAACAATATTTGTAATAACCCAATGGATCTGGCCAATACAATTACGGTATTTGGAGGGCTGAAAAATCTGGTTTTGTCTGTGAAGAGGCAGGAATGCCGTTCTTCGATTTTCAACAAGAATTTATGGTTCATAATACGGAAGGCAGGCTTCCTAGAAAGCCTGTGTATGATTGGTTGGAATGTTCGAAGAGACAGCACAACTCGAAGGCATCGACATAGAGTTCCTCTGAATGATTGGAGAATGCGCTCTCTACCGTACCCGCTGGATTCCTCGCAGAGATTCGCGAATTTGAAATTTCTCGAACTCAAACGGGTTGATATTGATCCCCACGAATTCGTATTAATGATACTCGATTCCTCAGCAACTTTGAAGGAACTGTACGTTATCGAGGTTTACATAAAAGTATATGGGGCTTCAGATCTTGATAATATTTCACTATGGATTGGACATCCAAATACCGAGAAACCGCCTTCCGCATGTTGGGTTGCTCAAAGTCTACGAAATATGAGACATCTAAAACTTGACATCTTGCGAGCCTCTGGCCTTGGATATGATGATTTTCAACCTAATCAAGCTTCCAGCTTTCCAGATTATGATTTGAATCCCACAAAGAGCTATGGTAAAACTTTTGACCAGCGGTTTGTCGAAGCAGTCATGCACCCCGAACTTGCTATTCCACCAGACTCGGAGAACTCGACGCCTTCAGAAGAAACCCAGGAAGAAAATGAAGTCGGAGAATCGACAGCTCCAACACCTACAATGGACACACCAGAAATCCCAATTCCAACCCCTACTTTAGAAACAGTCTCTTCTCAACCCACCATCAACTCTTCCCAATCCAGCACCCAACTCGAACAAAACACATTCGCTTCCTCTCCCACCCAAGCTGAACCCGAACCCACCACCTCAACATCGACACAAATCGAACCGGAATCTCCCCAAAACAAAATAAGAATGATCGATTATGATGCGGAAGCCTTCCAAAGATATCACAACACTACTTCCAAATATAAACGTTCTATCGACGATTGCTTTTACAACCACAACGAGCATGCGTTGCGGGAGCTGCAGAATCTTATCAACGCTGCGGATCGCGGGATGGCGCTTATTAATGAGGAGATTGAGAGGTATCGGAGTGTGCAGGTCGATGATGAGACGGGGGTGTTGGCTGGTCCTGGTACTGGAGGGGTTTGATGGGTTGAAGGGAGTAGGTCGTGGGTGAGGGTCTGGGAATGGGGATATGGAGGAATTTGGGTTAAACATTTAATTTGGGGGTTTTGCTGGGCTTCTTATTTTGCGGGCTGGGGGGCGCTTGGTAAGGGGATCGGTTGGAGGGGTTTGAACAATTTGAAAATGGTGATTGCATATTTAAGGATGGCTTAGCGACAAGGTATAATTATGCTTAAAATTCTTCGCTGAAAATATACCTATTTAAATCACTGTATCTTCCGGCCGACCTATCGACGAGACATGAAGGTAGTATGAATATCAAATCAGACTATAGACTGGGCCTTTTCTCCATCGTCAAGCTAGTGATGCACCCGTATTTTCGGAGCCTTTGCGAAGGGAGATACCTGACTTGAAGAACTCTAGGGGGGATAGAGAAGGTCTTGCGATACGCGAGGTACACACCATTCAAGTGGTTAGCGTCCTGTTCTCCGAAAAAATCGATCGACAAAACTCATTTCAGCAGCTTGAGTCGCGATGCCCTACCCCGCTGATTCCCCACCATCCAAGAAATTCCAAAAGTGTGCCTTTGAGTATATACATGAAAAGATTCGTAACCCGGGTTTCGCATGTTCGCTGCTTGATCAGCATGAGAAACACATTCCACCGCTCGATGGAAAATGGGGAGACTTGATAATGCCAGGTGTACTGAGTATATTGATTCCTTAATTGCTGAAAAGGCTCATGGGAGTTGTTATCACAAAATTGAGTCCGATTCCAAGAAGTGCTTCAGTTGCCACAGCACAAAGCATACCTGCTGCCCGATTGAATGAAGTTAGAATGTTGACTCGTGTTTGGGTTATTCCTCGAGCTTGAGCCAGAGGTTTTCTAAGGAATGGGAGTGTGGCTTTTATTGTCCATTTATGTTTTGCTGTCGTTCACTAGCTTCCCATTAATGGAGGTGGGTAACAGGTTTTGCTTTAGGTTGAATGAATAGGAGTGGCTCAGGTCAACAACGGGATTATCTTTCTTAGGAACGAACTGCATACTACCTACCCTAGCCATATCATCGTCATGTAGGAGTTCTTTATCCTCAATCTTCAGTATATTGGCTTCCTCGTATGAAAGAATGAACTTGACTTCTTATAGGTGCTTTTGAAGGTGCTTGATACTAACAATAGTAGGGCTGATGGGTCTCCTGGTGGTAGCTACTAAATTACTTTCTTACTTTACTATATCGTTGTAATTATTCGTAATGGAAGCTATCTTAAGGGAGTAGCTTCCAGGAGTGGACATCTTTCTCCGTAATGAAACAGAGATCGGTATGTATATCATTCATAGTTCTCCTTGCCACTCTTTCTCACTCTATCTCATCAAAAGCCCAAGGAACCAAGATTTCAAATACAGAGATCTAACTATGATATCCACACATCTCGAAGTGTAACCACTGTTCAGCACAAGCATTCCTTGGTTGAACTTTTCTTGGGGTCACTCAAGGGGACCTTGTGAGAATTTCGAAGGTGAGGATGCGGTAGTGCGTGTTAGGGAATTGGGACGGGGTGTGTATATGTGACTAGTCAGGGTTCGAAAAATGGAAGAGTTGTTTGCCGTCGTATGGGGGCCTGCCGTCGTTTTGCACTTGTCCATTCAGCAAAGGGAGGCGTTATCTTGGAGGATTGAATTGTCCAAATTTTGGAAGCGTTTGGGAATAAGATGGGAATGTCGTGAAAGATTTCAAGGCCTTTCGTTCAGGGGGCGAAGAGAGATAAGCGACAGAATGGACACTTGCCTCGGTACATATTATCAGGGGCAGTAAGGTGAGTTTTTTCTTTTATTTCTACTTTTTGCAGGGGTCGATGATCCTCTTTTTGTGGTTCTTTCGGGAGCCGTTATCATTATCGCAAGGGGCTTTGATTCAGAGTTATGTGCGGTGAATAGAAATGATGAATTGGGAGAATTATGACTGCTGTTAGATTCATGAATACTGGAAAAGAGTGCTTGGAGATCGGTGATCACACCACTTAGGAGGAGTAAGAGGGAAAGAAGAACTAATATTGCATACGTATCACCCATGTCAATCAGACTTTGACGGCCCAGAATAACCATCCAAAATCAGACTGGCTCATCTAACTCGGTGAAAGACGCACTACAGTAATTGCATAGTGGCATTCATTTCCTATTCTCAGACAAATGTGCATATAGCTTGATAGATCTGGCGTGGAACTACGTGTAATCTAACCATAACCAATAAGAAGGAAATTAGAGAGGAATAACCCCAAGGATAGTACAATATAGCTCGTTACAAGAGAAATAAGATTGTGTGTGAGATTCTGTACAATTTATAAGAAGAATCTCCTAGTTCAATCAGATTGCATTATTTTGCATTCAAATCGACAGCTATAATTATTTCCCACTCAGTTAGGATTCCCCTTCTGTGATGGGTTCACTTGAATTTTGCTCTAGAGGAGGCGTTTTTACCGATCTCCACTCCGTCCCTACTGCTCCGAAAAGGCTCAGCACCCCAAGAGCAAGTGCAACATAGAACGTTTGCACTATGTATTTACTATATGCGTCCTTAAACTTGGTCGCAGACTCCTGGGGGATTGTTGAACCGACTGCTGTAGCACCTCCACTCGACAGCTTGCTGACATCGAAACCAGGCAAAACGCTATGTATGTTCTTCGAGAGTTGATTTCGAAAGACGTTCTCGGCCACTGCCATAAATATTGCAGCAAACAGGCTTTGGGAGCATTTGCGTAAGACATGACTCTTTCTCTGCTCCCAAATTTTAAAGAAATACGTAAGAGCTGATGAACATGACAGTGATAAAGTTACGTGGCGCTGGTGCTTCTTTATCAACCTTCCACTTGGGGCAATAACGATCCTCATTGTTTTCTTGTTTGTCCACGTACCCCAGAAACCTCCGTATTCTGCGATGAATTCACTACAGTTAGTAAGACAACTGGATGTCCTCGGAATAATTACTTTGGTTCCGGGGATCATTGCTCTGCTTCTTGCCCTTCAATGGGGAGGCTCTGTATATCCATGGCAAAACGTACGAATAGTGGTTCTTCTGATACTGTTCGTATTTCTCGTCTTGTGTTTTATTGCGGTTCAGATATATACACCCAAGACACGTACCATCCCGAGCTCCATCTTCCGCAGCCGCAGTATTGGTTTCACCACATGGTATACTGGATGCACATTCGCTCTCTTCGTAGTCATGGTTTATTACCTCCCTATCTGGTTCCAGGGTGTCCAGGATGTTTCGGCCTTCCAGTCTGGGATTCGAACTGTTCCTCTCATTCTGGGATTTATTGTTTTCGCCGTGATAGCTGGAATAGTTACGAGTTCAGTGGGGTACTATACTCCGCTGATGATTGCTTCGTCTATAATTGTTGATAGGTACGGTGATATCTGTTATATTAAACCACTTATGAGATATCGGTATGCCCGTCGGGCATGCCGGCAGGAAAGAGTTTTTTCACGGTAGATGGATACGGCAATGGTTATTGCAAAGTTCTATATATGTGCCCTCTGCTCTTCCAGAGCAAGGCAAGCAATTCAAGTCCTTTACTCTTGCTCTCTTGAAGTCCCTGCATTACAATAATAATAATGCCAATTGCAGTGGGGCTGATGACTTCTTTCCAACCTAGCACAAATTCCCCCAAATAGATTGGCTATCAAGCTTTGTTTGGTTTCGGGGTTGGCCTTGGAATCCAGCAACCGCTTTTGGTTATACAGACTGTTTTGCCCGAGGCTGATGTGCCTGTTGGCACAGCTTTGATCACACTCACCGCCCAAGAATGGACCAGCTATGGAGGCAACTCCGACGGCAGCTCCAAGAAGCCCTGTGTATACAGGACCGCGGTCCAAAGGCGCGGAATTGGCCAGGACAATGATAGAACCCGAGTATACCCCTGCTGCACCGATTCCCGCAATATCTCTTCCAATTATGAATACAGTAGACGTCGCAGCACCGCAAATGAGTGATCCCATTTCAAATATAGCAACAGCTGCCAGATAGACGTATTTGATCGAGAATATGGTGAACATCTTGCCAAACAGGAGTTGAAAGGAACTAGAAGTGAGGAGATATGCCGACGCATACCACCCGATATCATCCAGGGCATTGAAATCATCAGAAATTCTAGGTATCGCCGTAGCAATAATTATTTGATCCTGCAAATTTTCATTAGAAAGTGCACACTGAGTGGGTTACGTCTCAGCTTACAAGTCCGTAAAGAAACACCGCCAAGCTCAAACTGAGTAGAATCAAAACGAGCCTGGCAGTACTCGGGTACAAGAGTCCATCTGGTTCGAATTGAGGTAAGGAGTTTGCTCCCTCCGCCAACTTGCTCCCACTCTTTATCGGTGGGTTTTGCATCTCGCCACCTCCATCTGTTACCTCATTTAAATCCCCTGACATTTTTCGAGAAGTCGTCAGCACAATGCAAATATATAGCGTTCGACGGTTCAGAGAAAAGGATGAACGGATTGCAGAGATTATCTGGGGCTTTGGTATACTAGTATACTCACAAAGTTTGAGAGACAGGGTCACTGAAGGAAGAATAGCAGGATATTTTACACTGCATACACCTTAGTGCAGCCGTGAGTTGCAGGACATTTTGTCGCCGAGCCAATTGCGTTTGTTTCTAATGTAGATAGCCCCAGTCACCAACAGCCAACAATGCTCCAACGTTATACTCTACATACAGGGAAGCACACGCCCTCCCTCTAAGGTGGCTGTGCTGTCCATGAAATTCTTCGTCATCCAAGATTTTAGAACGCTTCCAAACTAAACGATAATGAGCAGCCGTCAAGTTCGTCCTCTGAGTAGATTAGTCGTACCATCTACCAGCCTAGCTTTGGTTCGCTCAGTCATCCGAGCCATTTATTGCTTGAAATTCAGTTCTTTATCCAAAATCCTGGGCTCAAAAGGTGTTGCCATCACGACTCTCGAAGGCTGACTGCCACATAAATGCTTGCCTCAGACCCTTGTCCATCGCCTTCCGCAAAGAGTAAACAAACAGCCGAAGCTCCCCCCTCAAGCCCCCACAGATCCACAATTTCGAAAGTCAAGTCATAACCACAAATAAGACTACCTGCTATCACGAAAACTTGATACTCTGCCGCCTGGTCAAGTCAGTTGATGGGTTGGGCCCCTGACTGTTCCCCACCAATCACCCGCTAATAAAATTAGTATCTTGCTCGCCAGATCTAATCAATATCGCTATTCACCCTTTCGGGGGTGGTAGGAATTGTTCTCGAAAAAAAGCCAGCTGCCTACGAAGGCTGGTTTTCTCTAACCCGTCTCCAAGTGGGGGAGATGGGAGCCACCCAGTACGCTGGGTGGTTAGAGTTTTGCTTTTTTATAGATTTTTTTTGACGCTCCTCGCTTAGTTGCGACCATCTTGAAATAGTGACTGTCCCTTTGTTTCCTACCCTCGCGAGGACAATGGTCACTAAGTAGCTTCACAAAAAGTTTGGTTGAATTGTCTGAATTGCCCCTAATAAAGTGCGGATTCATGATGCACATTTCCCCCCTCTTTTCTTCACCTCCTCCGGCACAACCAGACGTAACAAGCGGCGGCCAGACCAAGATCAACTCATGATTAACTCCGAAAGCCATCGTGTACGCCGTGGTATCTTGCCAAGCGTGCATTCATATTCACCAATAATCATTGAAGGAATCGAAAAGATGAGCCTAATCCTCGTAGTGGTCGGGAGTAACGGCGAGGTTTTGAGGTATCGCCGACTTTCCTGGTAAGAGTGTTGATATGTGAAGAAAAGAGCATAGTAAAATTTAATTCTTCAACTCGCCAACACTCCCATCTTGATCCTCCTATCAAAGGTTAAACAAAAGACTTAAAGCCCTTTAAATTCGTAAGTAGAAGAGAGAGACAATTTAACTTATCTCCACCCGTTTTGTCAGGTCAATTTTTGTTCCAATGTCGAGATTTATTTGACCTTCCATGATCTATTTACAGATCTTCTTGGTGCCGTCTTCTGCCACCCTACCCACCGTAGTTCGTACTTCACTTGCCGAAAGGCTATATATCGACCGATGGCAAGCCATGAAGGTGTATCCCGAATGTGCGGTGAACGAAGCAGAGATTTTGCATACGAACTAACTAATTCTTATCGTTGCTCCTTGCATGATTCAAATATAAGCTCGTTATTGACACGAATGCAATGTTATTAATCTTCTTTCTAACCATCAATGTGCCGCATGGAAAGCTCTTAACAGTATCCATCTTTAGTTTGAGGTGATACGTGTAGCAGAAAATTTGAACCATGAGATTATCCCGAAATGAATTCACATTTGGAAGGTTAAATTTGAAGGTGTAAATATAACGGGCCCATTAGGTGGAACGTTAAAACTGCAGACTATTTTCTACGCCGATGACAGTGGCCGGTCTACGCTCGTCATTCAACTACAACCCCTTTGATCTCGGCGTAGCCATCTACAGAAACTACAAACGAACCGCGAGAAAACGCGTCAGATGAACATGACACAAATATCAAGAGAACTCAATTCAAATAACCCGCGGAGTATAATCAATAATCTTGAAGTTGCGTCACAATTCCAGTAGCTGCAAACGTTCCAAATGCTACCCCAGCAATGACAATCTTCCCCATTGAACAAATATCACCAACTGCAAAGCAACCACTCTGGGTTGTTTCTTGAAACGGAGTAATGACCTTCAATTCACCACCAGAAGCAATCTTCTCCAAATTCAATTCCCTCGCAAAATCTAAGTTCATTTCATTTCTTGGAGCATGAACTAGAAAACCATGTGTAACATTACTACCATCCTTGAATTCAATGGTGACCTCCGCGGCTGTCTCTCCCTTTGTTAGACGAACAATTTGACGTTTGTCGATCTTGATGGGAGAACTTGTTGTTGCGAGAAGAGGAGTGATCCCCGAAGTTGCTGATTCCGAGCCATTTGTATACACAGTGACATTTTTGGAGAATTGCAAAGCATTTCGAGCGAGGCCGTTGGTAATTTGGGGAACTTGAGCCATAAGGTCAACTGCCAGGACTCCGATAGATTGGATGGCAAAAGAGACAGTGAAAACTGGATATTCAGTATTAGCCCAAGAGTATAGATTGAGAATCGGCTCAAAACTTACATTCCCTTGACCCAGCATTCTTTGTAACCTGGAATCTCCGGTAGGATGTCTTTAACTCCTGTAGCTAAGACCAATTTCCTGCCCACCCTTTTTTCCCCGGCTCAATCTGTAGCATAAAATTCCCCAGATTCTCCTTTCATCACAGAGATGACAGTTTGATCGTCAAACTTAACGAGCCCATCGTAACACGTAGAAAGCTCCTTACGGGCTGCCTTGCGATATGACTTTGGATCTTGATGGTCCCAAGTTGGTACCATGTGCATGTGCGAGGATTGAGCATTTCGATAAATCCCCGAGTCGAAAATGGCGGTCTTGTAAAGCGCACGAGAAAGGCACAAAGCTGCTGCTAGCCCCGAAGGTCCACCCCCTACAATGAGAACGTCGACTTGATCTTTTTCCATCGTTGTTTCGATCTTAAAACAGGTGCGTCGCCAGGGAGGCTATTTGATAATCTGTCGACACTTTTTAAAAGTCTAGAAGTATTGATGATCAAAATTGAGGTAGGAGTAAAGCTTAGACTTAAGAGTACACTTCTGGTTTTACTACAACAGGATCTTATTAGACAACCGTGACAAGATTTGCTGCTTAATATCATTGGCCACGGTATCTTACTTCAAACAAGTGAGAGTTCTAGTTTTTGGCTGTAATACGATACTGTGGAGATCACGGGTGTATACTGCCTCAATTCCCTTATCGGTCACTTTTCGGAGACATTCCAACGTCACCGGGCACCCTTTTTGGGAACCGATGGTTGGTGCAGGGATCATATTATTCCTAGTTCAAAGTGGCTCTCAATGCCCTTAAGCCAACACCAACAAGTTGGGGTAGTTGTTATCATTAGGAGTGTGGCACTCCACCGCGTGGGCCGATTCGATGGCTAAGCGAGAGATTAAGGGGCCTTTTGGTAGGTGAGTCAAACCAAGTGGCGAAAGAATTTATTCTCCCATTCTAAAACAATCAAACATTGTGGGCCTTTTCATTTCCGGAAGGGCCAGTAGTGGGAATCGTGTGAACGATCGGAGTTTTTTGACAGACTTAAATTTTCGTTTTTTCAACTAAAATCTTTAGTCGTCATCACCGAAACCCAGAAGTTGATCCACAGGCAACTTGTTAACCATAAGACGCTTCTCGGGGCAGTTTTGAGGGCTAGAGGAGTTGGGTTGAGGTGAGTTTTGAGGCTGTTACTACTCAGTTAGGTCTGCCAATACCCCTCAGCGTATCCACCAAATGAGCGATGTTTTCGTCCAACCCCTACCCCACTTGCGGCAGCTTCTGCAGCAGTTTAAAACGATTTGATGAACGGTAAACATCGCTTGTTTGTTAAATATGTAGGGTAATTTTGGCACATAACCTGGATTTTGAGACATTGATTTCATTTGTGCCGGAAATTTTGTATAACAGGAACCGAATGCCTCTCGTTATCATTTGCGGAGGAAGGGGGTGTATGCCAATATTGTATATTAAATCTTGCTGCCTATATTTGTCTACCGACTGTTTCTAGAGTCTAGCGAGTTCTATAGCTTTTGCAGCAGCTTCTTCAAAATCATCAAAAGCGTGGAGTGGGAGTTTAGACTCGGCAATCTATCCAGGAGGTTAGCATTCAATTCCCAAATCCACCCAAAGACACATTGTAACCAAAAAAAACTTACAGTCTTCCTCCCTTCCTCCTCACCTGTCCCTCGAATCCTGACAACAATTGGAACTCTCATATTCCCTTCCTCTTCAAGTTCTCTAACCGCCTCCACCACACCTCTAGCAATCATATCCCCTTTAGTCAATCCCCCGAAAACATTCACAAACACAACCTTTACCCTGCTGTCCCTAAGTATGATCCTCAAGCTCCTCTTCACAGTATCACTCGTCGCTTTCCCACCAGTATCTAAGAAGTTCGTCGAGAAACCGCCAAGATAGGAAAGGGCATCAATGGTATTCATTGCCAGACCTGCTCCGTTCACTAGTGTTGCTATATTCCGATCTTGGGATGAGATAGAAGGATCCGAGTTGGAAGCGAGAGAGTAGGGAAGAGGAATGTAGACAATTCCCGCCTTTTCAATTTCTCTTTCAATCTCTTTTTCTTCCTCAACAAGGATTTCTTGGAGTAAAGATCCCTTTCCGTTATTCTCATTTTTGCTCCTCTTCAAGATCGCTTCGTCGAGGATAAAATTTGCGCCTACGATTTTTAGATCTCCCAATCGTTCTACGAATGTGGTCTCCAAGCGAATGGCTTCATGTTGTTTGAACATATCCACGAGTGTTGTTATGAGTTTCGGTAACGAGGTGTGAGATATTTTGGAAGATTCGAGTTGAAGATGTGTGGCGACTTCCGATATTTGAGAAAGGGGACCATCGGTGAGGTAATCGAAAGGGATGGATATCGATTCTTTTGAGGATGTTGATGGGATAAATATAGCTGGTGAACAAGTCTTTCGATCTACTCCTATCGCCAACGTATAAGTAGTACCTCTCCCCGAATATTCCGACGCATTGAAACCCTTCTCTCTCAACATATTAAGAGCCACATCCTTGTTAACCCGGAAGAAAGTCCTCCTTTGTTCTTTCCCCGCTCTTTCAATCTTATCTATTGAATTCGATGGACGCGTTCTTGTCGTATGAATCCCTCTCTTATGCCTGCCTTGACCAATTAAAGAACCAAAAATCCTCTTTCTCCAAGTAGGAGGATGGAATTTGGGAGTAAGAAGTC
The DNA here is from genome assembly GCA_001399465.1 of Hymenoscyphus scutula. Classification (NCBI taxonomy): domain Eukaryota; kingdom Fungi; phylum Ascomycota; class Leotiomycetes; order Helotiales; family Helotiaceae; genus Hymenoscyphus; species Hymenoscyphus scutula. Next base: position 174,444 of record LKTO01000002.1, read on the forward strand.
CCTTCATTACTTCCCCCAATTTCGCAGGGTGATTAACAACCTGCACACCTGCGTTTTCTAGTCCTCGGATTTTTGTTAGAGCATCTGGATCTCCGGGGAGAAGAAATGCTCCCGCATGACCCATAACTTTTCCTTCGACGTAAGTGATTCCCGCAATAAGTGCTGCTATTGGTCTAAATGACGTCAGTTGAATATACTGTACCCAATGACTTCAGCTAGCGTTCCTAGTCATAAACAAACTAAATGTCGTGTGTAAATGCTTGAGGTAACTGACATCTTCATCGAAAAAGCTCTGGACGAATGAAGAAATGGATTTTTCGATTCTCTCAGCCTTTCTCGATAATATTTCCAGTTATTCGTATAAATATGAAGTAACAAGAGAGGTATAGAACAACAAGAGAGGTATAGAACAACAAGAGAGGTATAGAACAACAAGAGAGGTATAGAACAACAAGAGAGGTATAGAACAACAAGAGAGGTATAGAACAACAAGAGAGGTATAGAACAACAAGAGATGGGAAAGAACGAAAAAGGGAACTGACTTGGGCTTCTCAGCTCTCTTCCGGTATTCTTTTATCCAAGCGGCAGCCTCGAGCTCAGAGTCTCCGCCTATCTCACCAATGAGTATTATCCCTTCCGTCTCTGCATCGTGCTCTAATATTTGAAGAGCATCGAGGAAAGTTGTTCCTGAAAGGGGATCTCCTCCTATCCCGATACAAAAGGTCTGTCCAAGACCTGCTCGGGTGGTTGATGCTACGGCTATACAGTTTTTGTTTGTTAGTATGCGATTAAGCGAATCTCCGAGTTTTGGACTTGAGTGCAATGGTCTGAGGTTGTCTAGCAATAAATAGGGCTAAGGGGAAGGACTAAATGTACCTTCATAGCTTAAAGTCCCAGATTTTGCAACAATTCCAATCTTTCCAGGAGAAAAGCACGGTAACCTGATAATCTTGGAGTCAGAATTTCCATTTGAAGGAGTCTGTTTGACAAAAATGAGAGAAAAACAGAAGAATAGGAGAATGAGGTGAGTTTTTTGAAAGGGAAATAGGGTCTCAACTCCCATGTAGCAACCCGAAAGAGGAAAATTAACCCAGAGAATAAACCTACGGTTGGAAGCCTATACGACACTTCCCAGTTGCAGATATTATACCTGGTGTATTTGCTCCCACAAGACGTGAACGTGACTGTGTTTTTAGAATTGAATGGATCTACTTTCACACAAATCCGGTTTTAGTTACTTCGCTTCTTCATTCTGTAAACGGAATTGGGAAGAGGGAGAGAAAGGGGAGAAAAGAGGTGTTGACCGTACCCTCAACATTGCATGCATTGAAATATGCTCAGCAACAGCTACTATCAGTGGAATTTGGGCTTCAATAGCTTCTTCTATAGCAGCCGGTGCTTGATGAGAAGCTACGTAAATGCCTGTCGCATCAGGTTTGAGAACTTCCATCGCCTGGCAGGTATTAGCTGACAGCCTCTCTTATTTTTTAAAATCAACAAAATGTTGGTTTGGGGAGAGAGAGAAACATACCTGGCGGACAGTAGGTAAAACAGGAAGTCCCAAGTGTTCTCCCGTCTTATTAGGCGTAACACCTCCAACGATGTTGGTCCCCCATTTGAGGGACTCTTGTGCGTTGACAGTCGCCTATCTAGCTGTTAAACCTCTCCTTTCCTCCTGTTTTTCTGGAGTGTGGCTTACTTGTTTTCCTATGGAGGTCTCTGTTAGTCTATCCACTCAATAAATAAACCACGACAAAAAAAGTTAAAACATCGTGTATCTTGACACCACTCTATTTTCATAACGACTAGATGGGAAAAAAAAGATGCGAGCCAGTTTTGACGATGAAAAACTCATTGTTCGAAAACTTCCAGAACAATCCAGAAACCGACGTCCTAAATCTTCCAACCATTTTCGATGACCACTTCAACATTCCAAACTTCCGAGAAGAAAGACACAGAAAACAGAATAACAAACCAGTAAATCCCTGAAAAATAACCCTCGTCTCCCTCCCTATCCTCAAATTCCCAACCGTATCCTCATACCCCCCTCTCCTTCCCGTCGTGCTAAGTCCTCTCCCACTCCCACTCCCTCTCACAGCACTTTTCTCCAAAACACAACCCCGTATTCTCGACACTCTTAACATCTTCCGTTATCCAACCAAATTATCAACCCTTAAATTCGCAGTCATGAGGATAAAACTTATATAGAAAACCAAATCAAACGAGAAATGAAAGGAAAGGGAAAAAGTAAAAGATGGGATGATGATTTCAAGTCCGGTCCGGCAAGGGATTCATGGAACTCGGGAATAAGAGGGGTTACCGATACATCGTGGGGTAAGCACGTGTCATACGATTTCGCCATTCTTATCCCTAGTTGGTGTGGAGACTAGAGAGAGGGTCGGGTCTGAATTGCCTGATTCGGTACCTAGTGTGGAATTGGTTTATTATTTCCTGTTGAAGTGCTGTGAACCCGTACTTGGGTATGTAGAGACATGAAGATACTAAGGTAGATCGTTTGAGATCTGGAGGGGAACCTGGTTCTTGATGGATATTTTGATCTTTCCTAGATTTTCTAGAGCAATCGGCCCCGAAAAATATGGTCAGCACAACGAGAGCTTTTCAAGAACGAAATGTCCTGAAAAAGTTTGGCTTTAGAACATAAATCTAGAGTGTGGGCAAATAGGGAGTAGGTTCTCTTGAGACACGTTGAAACTGGGAGCTTATTATGCCAAGTTTATACTCGGGACTCTGCAGGGAGGCTTCGAAAATTGTACTCAAAGCAATTGATTCGAACATTCTATTAGTTCATAATAGATACTAAATACAGGCAATGTTGTTTCTTCCCTCTTCAATGGATCTTACCAGTTACATCTGATTGCATGACAGTGTAATAATGCTTCGAACAATAAATGACCTTGCAAACAGTTCATCCCATCATCTTGACAGCGGCACGTCAAGTCCTGTAAACATCCCAAATCCAGCTTCCAGTTCCAGCTACCCCTCTCAACCATCCTCGAACAATTCCCTTAAATCATGCAAAATAAAACGCAAACCTAACGCCCATATATAAAAATGCACCCCAAAAAACGCAACCCCTCCCACCTCCCCAATGACCTACCTCAATCCTCCCAAATAGCAGCCTTAGCCTTAACCGCCATCTCCTCCTCCTTCCTCCGCCCCTCCTTCTCCGCCTCCCGTCTCTTAACCTCCTTCTCCCTAACGGCCCTCTCATAAGCCCTCTGCTCCTCCGTCTTCTTCGGTGCCTTCACCCCCAGCGCCCCAGCAATCATCCTCTTCGCAACCGCATCCGTCTTCTCCGGTCTCCTCTCCCCTCTCTCCCTCGCACTCACAGTATCAGCCGTATATCCATACGGACTCGTAAAGGTCTGATTCCTAAATGCCGTAGGCGAGGAGGGAGTAGGTGGGGGAGCGGAGGGGTAATCCGCGGATTGCTGCGCGGAGAGGGGTCGCGAGGTCTCGGTTTCGTCGCCCGAGGCTTCGTCTTCCCAGGAGTCGGCGAGGGGTTGGCCGTTCTTCTTTGCGAACGAGGCGGAGGCTTTGGAGGGTTGCGGGTTGAGGGTGAGCTTGGTGAGGGAGGATTCGAGGGCTGTTGGAATACCAAGTATACTGGTTAGTTGCGGGGTTTGAATTTGGCAGACGAGGGGGGGGCATCTTGACCATTTGGTTCTGCCATGTTTAGGGATTTATATATTCGAGTTTTGAGCGATTACTTTTGTTCTGTAAGCACGAGTCAGCCTGGGGAATCCGGGGAGTACCTTGGAGGTGTATAGGATAGGAAGCTTGTGATGAAGGGATGGTCGGTTGGCTGGTACTTACATATAGATATACCCTCGTCTCTCTTCATCTAGATATTATTGAGTGATTTATATATAATGTGAGTGTGTAGAAAAGGATGAAGAAACTTGAAGGGGGGCTTCAAGGCGATTTGTGGATTCATCTCCTTGGGCTGCAGCTTCTCTTGCACACTTGGTACGTATTGCGGAGTAGTGGGGTTAAGCTTGCCATTGGCCGATCTCGAGATTCTGCCGAAGGACGGGAGACCTAGACCAAAACAAAGATCGCGGCTTCTATGACATGTTGATACTCTCGAAGGAGCTTACTTAATTGAAAGGTGAAAATTAACATACTTAAACAAACAATTCACCTCAGCCTTAAAATGGATATAAATAGACAATTCGGGGCAGAGACGTCACTAAGATTAATGGCGAGATGAATGAGATTAGTGTGATTTTTTTCATTGAGAAGCTGCGTGGTCCAGAGAGAGGTAGAAGGAAATCCTGCGCACAAGAAATGTTCTAGTCTTCCGCTTCTCTTGGAGAAGCAACAATCATGATGGAATTGACGCCCACGCGCCAGTGTAATAAATTCAGGCAGAAACCCGCAAACAAACCGACCCGTATTCCCAAATGCAAATCGTCATCGTCCCCCGAATAACAAACCCCGAGCCCAAGATCATGTAGGTTCTAGATCTTCGTGTGATATCGTAGGAATCGTGATTGTGGTACTTCTCAGGCGGATCCTCCAATCTGCTCCTGGTGGACTTCGAGAGTATCGCCGTCTTGCATGTCCAACTGCGAAAGAAGAGAACGTCAGCCGTATGGTCTTGAAAGTGAAGGCGAGGGAGGGATAAATCTTGAGCTCGATCTCTCAAGTTCCCAAAAGAAGTAGGACTTACAGTATCTGGGCTATCAGTTGGCGCGACACGGCTACCATCGAAAAGGAAACGGACGGAAGCTGGAGCCTTTCCTTGTCGCTCGCAGAAGGCATCCATCAGTTTCTTCAAGGCCGTGGTACGCTTGATCTTGAAGAAGACCTCGTTGTTGTTGTCTGTAACCTTGATGTTCAGATGCTCGCTGCCTCCTTCTGGCTTCTCAGGAGCGGGTGATCCGTTGTCAGACATGTTGAAGGTGGTTGTGGAAGTTGGAGGTTCAGTTGGAGAAGAAAGGCTGTTGAGCGCGTTAGAATGCGGGGGTTTGGATGTATTGTGGAATGAGGTGGGCTAGATCACAACTTACTGGTGTCTGAATATATGGAGGATGCAAGTGCAGATATGAACAGGCAATCGTGTGATGCGGAAGGCTGTGGTGGAATGGCGATGGAGTTGTATGGTAGAGTCGTGGATGGTGGGGTGGAATTTATGGCGGACGGGAGTGATTGATTTTGGCGTCAAGATGCAGGTGCGCTAGTGGACTTGGATTAGATTGAGGCAGGAGCACATTTAAAGCTCAGCTAAGCGCCAACCACAAAGACCATTCCAGCATTTTCCAAGATTCACTGTGAGGGTGATGATAGATGGGAGTTACCTTGTTTACTTGAAATTCACTTTTACAGCAAATCACAGTAGCAGCTGTTTCTACCAATTCTTTTATTTTTGTACTTGTCTCTACTCTTAGATGGTAGTTACCCAACCTCACCATTGATATCTTGGCACATCTGACGGTGGTTTTAGGCGTCCAAAGCAAGTTCTGAGCCAGCTTGTCGCTCCAAAGCTGTGAGTCCTACCTATGTTACGGTGAAGGCATATCTATATCCATATTAGCTGCTGATTACTTTCTAGTGTGACATTCAAGGTGAGAATTGACCTCCCCCTTCCTCCCGAAAATTCCAGCAAAAGCAGCAGTAAATGCCGGATTTGTACCTCCCAACCACTCAATTCAACACAATTACCCAAGACACTTTGAACAATCAAGTCTTATTGTTCCCAAGTATTTGGGGTAATATCAAATTGCACGAGAAATTACAGCAATGAGCGACCGTACTTACTACAACTTTTCCTACACACCACACGCTACTTTCCCTATATCTACAACTGACAATCATGGCAGGTTGTTTGGCCAAGAACTCTTTCGATGAATCCAAATGCAGAGCCCAAGTCGACGCTCTATACGACTGCTGCAATTCGTTCTATCAACAAAATGGAGACGATGCCCAGTCAGTCTGCTGCCCGCAGGCAAATCTGTTGAGGCTCAAGATCCAGCAGAGGGCCCAGGAATCTTCGTCAAAAAAGAGATGAGCTTTTCCCGAAGGATACCCCCGTCAGATTATCAAGATGATAGAGTAGCTATCAGCAAAATATAACACGTGCATTGGGTGTCACTTTCAACATGAAATTGGTGAAGCAAGATGTGATGTGACTCTCCAAGTTTACTGCCCATCATCAGCCCTCGAAAGGTCAATGGACGGAAACAGGAAGAGCCAAATTACTCTTGGCGATCATGAGCGCGCAAAGAGATCCTGTGGACCTGAATAAGCAATGATGGTTACTCCTGAGGGAGGCTTATTCCGAGACTCTATTTAGATGGCCGAAAAACATTGTGCCTTTTGAAAGAATTCCAAAGCGAGCAGACTTTTATGGAAAAAACTAGCGCCGTCTTTCGCGCTAACCTTAGCGCCAGAGGTGGGTCTTGAATTTTCATTACTCAGGCATCCACTCAGGCATCCCGGTACCGAAACTGGCTGTAGCTTTATTTTGGTTCGTCGCAACTTTTGATCAACACCTATTGAGGAAATCGCGTTCCTTTAAAAAAAACCCACATCACCAGCACAAATTCACTTAAATAATCATGGCGCCTATGACTAGAAGTGGTCTCAATTCTATACCCCCTCCAGAAGGACTGCGGCCTCCCCGAGAAGTAAGCTTTACCTACATTTCTAAGAGAGCACCTGCTAATCACCCACCGGTTATAGAAGTACCGCGAAACAAGCTGGCAAATGATAGGGGTCCGTTACCCTCGCTCTTTCCCTATCTGGTATACGGCGTATTGACATGTTGGATTCACAGCCAGATTCGCGACACGAGCGAGCCCCCTCCGAAGAACCTGCCTCCTCATACGATGGAGATGCAGATATGATGTTAAGAGATGGCTTTGAGGCTGCAAGTACGTTGTCGCGCAGGCCTTTCTCATACCTTGCAGGGCGCTGATATGATTTGTGTTAGATGATGGTGGAAGGCAGCTCCAACTGGAAGGCCCGGAGGACCACGAAGACATCTTACACCCTCTCCGCGAAGCCGCAAATCGAGTCGGGCGCGAGGTTGAGAAGTTCGCAGAAGCATTAGATGGGTTTAATCCTCAGAGGGCCGAGTCCGCTGAACAGAGACACGAAATGACTGTCGAATTGATTGAAATATACCATGGGATCGCGAGAGACACCCTGAGAGGACTGCGGGAACAACACGACGCGGAACGATTGAAATCAAAGGGCAGGGCGTGGAGGAAAATGTGGGGCCCTGGGTTGAAAATTGCCAATGATATGGATGAACTGGATTCGGATTATGAAGATTCGCCGGGCCCTCAATCTTCGGATCAGACCACTTTGGCCGACCTAGAGCGCTGGGAACAAGAGGCACAAACGTGGGATCTACTGGCACGCCTCGTCGAAGTCCGGCACCCGGCTCCAGAAGCAGATAAGATGAGTGTCGAACACAAATCAGCCATCCACCGATATTCAACAGAGCAGGACCTTTGGGACGATTTCCTCAAAACCGACGAGCTCGCAATTGAACGCAAAACTGTTCTTGAATGGCTTAAAGATACGGCACAGGAATCGGGAGAGGATATAAATGAGATGGTCAAGGAACTGCATCAAAATGCTGAAAGAGGTGACATAATAGCACATGGATGGATACATACCAAGACTGCCATCAAACAGACGAAGCGCAATCTCGGATCACACGAATGTCTCGACCCAGAGTCGAATGATGTGCAGAGCATACACTTGAATTCTTCAAAAACGGAAATACTGGTTTCACAGCTCGACCCCGATGCCATGGCACGACAGGGAAGAAAACTCCAACTTGAAGATCAGTATTTTGAGAGAGCTATTTGGCTGGGTTGTTATGAGATGCTACGCAGGGGAACCAGCCCTAACGAAATCAGAGAGTGGTGCATGGATCGAACCCAAATTTGGCGAGCTGTTAGTATGGCGAGTCTTCCCAATGAACGTACGAAATTTACAAAAAGCGAAGAGGACAATACCGAACCTGCAAACTCAGCGTCATGGGGTTTGTGGAGGCGTATGTGCTTTGCTCTGGCTCGCCAAGGAGGAGTCTACGAGTATGAGCGTGCAGTGTATGGCGTTCTCAGCGGCGATGTAGCCAGTGTCGAACCCGTCTGTCGATCTTGGGATGACTTCTTATTTATCCACTACAGCGCCTTGCTACAGACGCAATTTGACACCTACCTCCAAAATCTTGGTTCTCGAGCATCGATTCCCATGTCCATGTCAAATTTTGGGGTATTTGATGCGGTTCAGTTTCATGGGGACCCAAAAACTGCCACAGAAAGATTCATCGAGAATCTAGCGAATGACTCGAGAACCCAGACAGAGGCTTTGAAGCCAATGAAGATGATCCAAGGTGTCTTGATCGCAAATCAGTTCCCTAATTTCATATCCCAACAAGGGCTCGCGCTATCCAAATTCGCAAATAAGACAACTAAATCCACCACGATACCATTTGAGGACGAGTATCTTGACAACCTGGAAAAATACATTCAGCTGGAAGACCACGACAGTTTGAGATTTCTAACTCATGTTGTTTTGGTATTTCTGGGCCTTGGAGTTGATCTAGGTGGGTTTAGAACCCGACTTAGGGCAGAGAATGTGTTTTGCGCCTATATCCAATTTCTCAAACTTTCTGGCAAGGAGGAGCTGATACCCCTTTATTGCTCCCAACTTAAAGGAGAGAGAATATATGCTACGCTAAGCAGAAGTCTCATTGACATCACAGACCATGAACAACGTGTTACACAAATTAAGCTCATGAGAGATCTCGGTCTCGATGTGCAAAGGTTTGTTACATCGCAAGCTCGATTTCTTCTCGCCGATCACAAAGACGACGAAACTGACGGATACCCTGCTGCTGAGAAGTTCAAGCTGTTCACGACTTTGCCTGGTTCAGAGGAGCCAGTGCTCAAATTGGACTTCTTTGGGGAAGAAGACAAGATTGAGAGGGAAGATATGCTTCTCATTAGAAGCCTTGAGTGGTACCTACTCGTCGATGGCCTTTGGAGTGAAACTTTTTACATTGGCTGCGTGTTGTATTGCCGATTTTTCAGTTTGTTTCCCCTTTTCGATTCTCGATCCGAAGCTAACATTGTTCAGAACACCACCATCTCTGCGCAGCTCGAATGCTTGCTATGAGAATGCCAAGTCAGGAAATCGCGTTCAATAAGACTCGTGCGATCTTGGGCGAAAGTCTCGATTTTCATGGCTTGGAGGGAGAAGTCGACGAAGATTTGACTGAAGCTTTAGATGGCACTTCTACCCAGAAAACACTTTTGAAGAGATTTCTTATCTCCGAATCACAGAACTACAGAGAGCTTGAGGCTTTGGTTGAAACTTTAGACAACATTGAGACTATCAGTGGTGTCGAGGGAATCATGCGAGAGTAGGTCGAATTCGATCTTCCTGGCGTAGCCTTTCTTACTAATATGCTTTGATTTAGGCAAAACACACTTGAGAATCCTGCACAGTCTAGAATGGAAAGACAAGCAGTAGCAAAGACTTTGATGGCTGCTCGATCATCCATACCGCCACTTTGCAAGGGGTGGCTTACCACAACATCCACCCGTATGTTCTTCCCTTACCTCAATCTCAGAATCAACAACTAACATACTGGTCCAGTAACAGCTGCTTTGGAGAACAAATTTGTACCTCTAAGACAGACCTATCTCCCCGAGACTATTCTAGCCTATCTTCGCGTTCTTGAATTTGCCGGTCGTATTCTGACTCGGGACTTTTTGATGGAGTGTATGGATATGGCTGGTGTTATCGCAGACGAGGAGTCGGATTTACTTCCTCTCTTTGCAAACACGGGCAGGATACAGGAACTTGTGCGGGTGCTTACCTATTCAAGCAAGACTCTGCTTCTTATTAGCTCTTCGAAGAGCAGTGCGGCATCGAGGAGCAAGAAATTGAGGGCAAAAGGGTGGACTCATGAACTATGGAGTGTGAGACTGCGTGCTGCGCAGCAAGAAAATTGAGTGTTGGGTGGATTTTGTTGTGTATTTGTAGGAGTTTGGGGGAAAGGGAGGTGAAGTCGGTCCTCTTCGCTGCCATTTGCTGATGGTCAGATGAGGAGATGGTGGTATATGTAGAGCAAAAGCGAAATTGAGTTTGTGTAGGAGTTCTGAACTTTCTTTTGAAAGTACGATCTTCTTGTTCCTATGATACTAGCTCTAAAATGTGTTTTGCCTCCTCTTAGTTTTGCTTTTTCTGACTTATCTTGGGGAGACAACAAAAGCAACAGTAGATACTTTGGGTCAGTGCACTATTCCGTCAGTTTTTAAAGTAACACAAGTCAATCTACCTTTCTTTCTACTTGAGATAATCTCATATCGGTTTATATGTTCTTAAATAGTAAGCTCCGATTACCTAAATAAGTCATAGCTAGCTGTTCATGGCCGCTTACAGCCGCAAGCTTATGTACTTGTACCTAGGTAGTTTGAGCAGGGGGTGCACAGGTGACCATCTCGAGACCGAGTAAGTCCAACTTGTTGGAAATCTTTCAGGTTGTAACCGGGTAGTATTAAGCTTCCAAATATCCCCTAGACATTTTGAGAGGTAACCTTCCATTATAAGTATTAAATATAGTCAATTTAACCGAAATATAAATAGACTGATCACTACAGCAAAGTTTCAATAAACTGAAATTCAATGGTTTCCCGTCGTTGTGACGGGAAAGAAACTCAGCCGCGCTAACTGGAAGGGCCATTGCGACAGCCGCCTGAGCTGTGGTGCTGTGCTCACACACAAGATGATCCCAACTACAATCCCCAAGACACCATTTCCACTGCAGCGGTGGCAGAGCGCCTGCCGATTTCTCTAATATTCTCCTTCCAATGTGTTGCCCGCCATCTCCGACCTTCAATTAGTGTAGTGGTGATCACGAACCACGAACCACGACCTCGTCACCCACGCGCCTTGCCTCTCACCTCACCCAGCACGCCAAATCGCCAAATCACCAAGCGCGACCTATGATCACCCGAATCTCCTCTAGTCCATCAACTTCAGCTTCACCTCCGACAAAGGGCAGACTGGAGAGATGGCGCAACCATCTCGCCCCCCCTCCGGTCAAAATACAGATCGCCCTACTACCTCAGCACCCCCTCCGCGAAGCGCCCCTCCTGAAATCGACCAGTTCCTCAATGGCGCCAATGCCTCACCAGCCATAAATGGCCCAATCGGCATTCTTGACCAGTCCTCACAATCGATCATCGAGGGGATCCTGGGTCCGAACAAAGATGGACGAGTAAGAAACCCCGTTCCCAGCAAGTTGAAGGGCAAGACGGACCAGAAGCAAGGCAACTTTGGTGTGATGTCCATGGGCCAGAATACTGGAGCGAAGAAGAACGAGTCTGTTGGCAGAGATGCTGCCGCAGAGCGTGACGCCGCTGCCAGGAGAACGAGTGAAAATACCGCGTTACGGGCTAAGGTAGCTCAACAGGAGAAATATGTTGCGCCAAAGAAAAGAGGACTCGATGCCACTCTGAACGATGCCAACCGGGGCGCGAATCGTGGATCCCCCTTCGCCAGAGACGACAAACGACAGGCTAGGCCATTAGCCCCAGACGAAACGAAAATGGAACAGGCGCGACTCCTGACCCTACTACGAAGTATCAACCCTATCACGGTCGTGGATCAGATATGTAAAGCAGTGGCCTACTTTGGCGGGATACCGGGGGCACCTCCACCAGAAGATGGCATTTTCCCAGAAAGCGCGAATACAAGAGAAACGGGTGCATTGTTTATAGGGTGGCTTGCTGAGATCTTCCCTGATCTGTCGTCAAAAAGCCCGGAAATTATAAAGTTGCCAGAAGCTGGAAAGAAGAAGAATCGTGCGTCCAAGGGCCATCAAATGACTCTTTCCAGTGGTGAGCCGGTGACCTCAGCAGAGCAACCGAATTCCATGAATGGATATGGTTATGGACCCGCGGTTTCTGCCCCTGCATGGGGATTACCTCAAAATTTGGCTGAAGTCAACCCTCAAGCTCCAAGTGCTCCTGACACAGCCGCTTTAAACAATGGTGCCACTGAGCTTATCAAACAACCCGAGCAGCAGCAGCAGCAGGCTCCTACAACTCCTGCCCAACCCCCACTAGCAGAAGCTTCAAATAATAATCTATCCGCGAGTTCCTCAAAGAGAAAGGGGCGAGGAAGACCCAAAGGGTCTACGAATAAAAAACGGAAAGATGGGCAACCTGAAGGTTCTGGTATGGATCAATTTCAGGATGGACTACAGCAAACTTCCGATGCCCACGGAGTGCTACAGGCCCAGGATCTAGCTGGCGCGGCGATAGATGCTCTGCAATCTGATCAGCAAAACCAGAACCAGAGCCAGAACCAGAACAACTATCACCCAGCAACAATTACCCAAACAAAACCAGCTCAAGTCCCTCAATATTCAAGTCAATCATGGCAGAACAATACGCAAAATAACCACGGTGGTCAATCAGCGGCTCAGCTAGGAGATGAATTGAGCCCGGAAGAGCGTGCTGTCCTACAAGCTTTCAGGGGTGGCGATGGTGCAATGGCAATGTCTACTAATAACACCGCTCCCGTGCCTTCTCCCATATTGCCACCCAAAAAGACCCAAGCAGAGGGCGGAGTAAAAAGAAAGCGAGCCCCTGCAAAACCCAAAGCGGTTCAAACGGTTCCTAACAGTACTTCTTCTTCGGGGTATCCCTCGCAAAGCAGTCCGCAAGTCAACAACCAAGCGCAAACCCTACCACTAAACCAACCCCAACCCCAAAAGCAGGTTCAGCAGGTTCAACAGGTTCATCAAGCTCAGCAGCCAATTCCTCAGCAAGTTCACGAGCAACCACCGCCACAGCCACATCAATTATATCAACAAGCGCAACAACACGAACAGCAAGTCCAGCAACAATATGCACCCCAAATCCAAGCAACCAAGCCAGTACCACAAAACCAGATTACTCACAAAATGCCAACCAGTTCCTCACTGGCAGCTATTAGCAACAATGACATGACAAATATCGCCAAGGATGCAATTCAATGGGCTACAGTTGAAACTCCCATTCCACCACCCGCCAAAAGACAGCGTCAGCGAAAACCCAAAGCACCTGCAAAGCCAATTGAGCCCCCATCTCGAACTCAAACTGCTTCTGTAGTCAGTGCTGCTACTCCAACAATACCACCAAGCACTATCCCTGATTCCCAAGCTGTATCAACTCAGTCTCAGTCCCAACCCACCTCTTCTCAACAGAGTGTACCCGTATCTCGTCCTCCCGCAGAAGGGCTGGAAGCTCATTACGAGAGGTTTGCAAGTTTATCGCAGCAGAATGGTCGCAGCCACACTCCAACAATGCCGCAACCACAACAAAAGCAACAGCAGCAGCATGCACGTCAACAATCAAAGCCCTCGTCAGTTCCCCCACAGCAGGCGACAGCTATATCATCGCAACAAATGCAGCACCAAAAATCCCAACAAGGAAGCCAGCAAACTACCCAACGAAGCGAACAGAAAACTTCCCAAGAAAACGCATCGAGGCCCTCCTCGGGGTCATATTTTAGTCAGCGAAGTCAAAGTCAAAGTGCTGCTTCATATAACCAACAATACCCATCTCACCAAGCATCACAATTATACGGCAGCACCCAGTCTGCCTCTCCTCAGATGAATAATAACAACAGCTATAGAAACTCCACTTCGCATACCTTGGCCCAAAGTGGAATGTCTCACAACGCCATGGCTCAATCTTCCCCTCAATTCTCACAGGCTGAGGCATACAGGACTGCGAGTCCTCATATAGCTCAACCGTCACCCTCCTTCTCCCAAACCGAGTCCAATTATCGGACCACGAACCAAAACAACCTGTCACAGGCATCTCCCTCTTTCACTCAAGCCGAAAATCCTTACAGGACCCCCAGTACACATTCCATGGGACAAACGGCATCTTACTCCTCTTCCAGATCTCATGTTCAAACACCATCCACTCAGCAAACTCAAAGTCAAAATCAATATAGCCAGTTTTCGGATGCGCCTTACATCGATTTGCCAACCCTTGAGTCTCTTGGCCATAGTGGCAGTGGAACTACTGCGAGTCTTGGGGGCTATGGTCAAGCAGGTTTGAGTGTTGGCCTTGGTGGCACCAACACAAACTCAAACTCACATTCTCGATCATCTGTGAGCAGCGCTGGCTTATACGGTACGAGTAACAACGGTCTGAGCGCTTTTGATCAAAGTGCCCAGGATCTTCTGCGGGTCTCGAGGGGATCAAACAATTCTGCACATACAAATTCGCATGCTCATTCTGGCTATGGTGGGACCAATAATGGGCTAAGTAATGCTTTCGATAGCGAGCATGATATGCGTGAGCGACTGTTGAGAGGAATGGGTCGACGATGATATTAAACCGTTCTGACGCACGATACCACTTTTGTACTTGCCTTCTCTTTGCTTTTATCTGTTTTATCTGTTCAGCGAACGAGCAAGCGAACTGCCTTTTTTGTGTTTCTTTTTTTGAAAGACCGAACCGTTCCGCGGACGAAATATCTCACGTGGGTCTTCCGTTTAAATAAATCTTTGCATAGCCTGGTAATGAGACCGATCTTCTTGACCAGGTTTTGGGGGGGGGGTTATGGATATGGGCGTTGGTATGTCTAATTTTAATTTTTCGTTCTTTTCTTGTATGGGTTGTGTTCTTTACTATTTGATGGATGGATGGAATGGAGTAGAATGGGATTCAATGCAGGGAATGGGATATATTGTTGTTGGGATTGGGATTGTTGGGAATGGGTTTTGAAACGGGATGGGAATGATGGGTATTTAACTTTTTCTTCTTTTTCAAGTCGGAGATTTGTAGTAAAGGAATGCGTGGAGGGGAGAGAGAACAGGTTTTTCTTGTTTGCTAGCTTGAGCTTGGGCTTAAGTTTGATGGGGGAGTGTGGATACCAAATATAATGACTGGGTGTGTGTATAACTTATGATGATTTTTGTGGATGTCTCTTTTTGATTGACTCGCATGTGTAGGTGACTTTCAAGGGTCTGTTATTAGGGGGGTCTTTCAGTGCAACAGCGGTCCTGGGGTCGCGGCTCCTCGATGTATAGTACAGCTTGGAAAACCCCATCTTCTGGTATTGTAGTGAAATTCTCGAATCGTGGGTGTAAGGTTAAGCATATTTAAAGATTGGGAATGGAATCCGACCTGAGAATTATTAATGACGTGTTGCGGTTTGATAACCACCATTTTCTGGGGTTTTTGGAACGTTGATGTGAAGGGAGCTGTCATTAACCGAGGAACCCCTTTTATCACCTCATGTGAATAATAGAAAGTGAATTACTCGCTAAATAGGTTAAGCTCTAAACAAAGAATTCCGCTACGTCGGAACACTAAATCTAGACTTGCAATCATCGAATTACATCAAGAGAAAAGAACACCACCCACTCTCTACGTGCTGTTCCTTAGTCCAGAATCCGAGATTCAACCTGCGAGGAGAAAAGTCTCCTCATGAAAAACCCCATTCTCCAATTCCTCAATTCCTCTGCCAAACATCCACCCTTCTAAAAGTGTATCACCCACAAACTCATACCCCTCTTCATTACTTCCCGCCCTCAAAACAACAGGCAACGAGCACCCAAAAAGAATACAAATCTTATCTTCCTCCTGGACCCCTTTCTCAGTTAGGCCAAATTCTCCATCCCCAGTAACAAAGAGTCTCCTCTGAAAGAAGGTCTGTGCGAGGACTAAATATTCAATGTTCTTCGGTAAAGGAGGAGGGACAACCCAATAATCCATCAACCCCCGGTATTTAACGAGATACTCGATAAGAGGGGTTATTTCCCTCTCGTCGTTGTCGCCCAATACTAAAGTTAGGAAACGCTTATGGATTTTGGTGGATGTTCCGGCTGCAAGTTCCACGAATTGGAACCAACTGTGTAAAGTCTGAAGGGCATTTTGCGAATCGACGATGCTCCGCATTTCACATGGTGGACTGACCTTCTTCACAGTACGAATACGGATACCACTTGCACGCAACACTCTCGTAAACTTATCGATTTCAGCAACGGAATTTCTCGTTTGAGAAGCTGAGTAAATCCCCGCACTCGTCGCATGTCGAAAGGGAATCGGGCAATTAGCGCCGGTAGAAGCCCAATTTGGACACCAAGATGGCAAAGTCTTCGGAAACTCATCTCCCTTGGTTTTGATGCATAAGAAATCCAAGGTTTGTGAATCTTTCAGGATATAGGATGCTGTATCGACATATACAGCATAGTATGAACGGGAATAATCGATTTGGAAAGTTGGGTCCGATCGAGCGGTGGCTAAGCCTACGAGGGCATATATCTTATCACGTGGGTCGGTTGAATGTTTCAGACGGTGCATCAGTAAGGCTTCGAAGAGAGTTGGGACCGTTGCTGGGTCTTGAGGATTTGAAGGATAGGAACGATTGACGACCAAGCTCGACGGCCCTCGGAACTTGATGGCTGTTGAGAGATCCCCCAAGGAAGGGTAGAAGGCGGAAAGATGGTGTAGAATCCCGCCAAATTCAGTGCTCGGTCTTTCTTGTAATCGTAGCATTTTCCCCCACTGTATTTTCGAATTTCCGCAGTGGACTACTACTTCTGGAGCAAAGTGCACTTCTTGAATTACCCATATTCTCCACCAATATTCCCGACTCAGTATCTTGGAAAGGCCTTGTAGAGCATCAAGATTGTCTTTGGAGTTAAGAACGGCTTCGATAGAAGACCTGTCATCAACCTTCCCGTCCAGCTCATGTAACAAAGAGAAAGCTAAAGCACTGTATTCCGAATGATCCCCAAGCCAAACAACAACTACACTTGCTTGAGCGTAAATTGTACGCATTTTGGTGACTTGATCACTCCGCTCGTTGTCGTCCTTCTGGTTGATGCAAATGGCGTCTATCCAAAGAATTCTTGTTTCGGTGCCTTGAAGCTTTTTCAGAGCTGTGCCTAGATTCCGAGTGACCTGGAACGGGGTGTCATCAAGGGTTATCAAGGATCGCATGCGTGAGTTTCCCCATGTGTAGGACAAGGCTTTGTATCTAGGCGCGTTGTCAAGTGAGGTGACGAATAGACTAGCAGTTATTGTGGTGCCATTTCGGGGTCCAAGTTTGATAAGTCGAATTTGATTTGCTGTGGAATCAAGAGGCTCGTACTTATATTCGTCTATTTCGATGGGATATGAAGGGGCGAAAGTTTCTGGTGGACGTGGAAGAAGTTCGCAGGACCTCATACGATGAAGTGTCAAGGATTTTCGATACGAATCTGGGTCATCGTCGCCGTCGAGACTATCCCTCCGAAAACAATGACAGCTTTCATGAAAATAACTCATGTGGACAGATCGACTGCGAGCGCGCTTTCTTGGTGGAACAAGTGCTGGTTCGATGAAATTTTGCTGATCAGCGATCTCGATAACGCTGCCATAGCTTCGGGATGTGTCTCTCCTCGATGGGGCACCAGGGGGGGAAACCCGCCCAGCCCTCATGTCAGGAATTTCACCATAGTCATCGAAAGCGCCGCCATAACCAGGGCTCCAAGGCGGTGGAGACGATACAAATGGAAGTTCATTTGTATTTACTTCTTGAATTCTTCTTCCGCGAGTTGGCCGTTCTCTTGGCTCAGGTGTAAAACCCCGGCCATCACCATGTAAATAGAGCCAACTCTGTGGTTCCGTAGTGGGCATATATGGTTCCTTGCTAGGGACCTGCGAAGGAAGATCCGACTCAAAAGACTGGAATCTGTTCAAGTCCGTGGTGTTTCGTGGTAGGCCCCCTCCACTGTCCTCTTCCAACGCAACACAGGTACGAGCTTTTTCCATTTCGTCGATACCAATCGGACTTGAGTGATTCGGACTAAATTTTGAGGCTTTGAAGATGTCGAGGAAGCTGAAGTAAGGATATACTATTTTTAGTAACAGGCTACGACGCCACACACCCAACCTTGGCCTATTAAGTTCCTCAGCTGCTACACGTCTTCTATCTACTCCACTTGAAACTTTATAAATCAAAATGACGGCCAGATGCACTGGTATTAATAGCAGCAATGGTAAGAAGAGGGTCGATAACAACCCACGGCGCAATGTTGTCACACTCATTGAACCAACCACCAGCCGAGTTCGCTTATCATATAAACTATTAAATCCAATAGAACAGTAGTATACTATAAAAATATCAACCGGCCCTTTATCTAGTGATTTTTGAGCGTTCTCAGAAAACTACAACTTATCTGAATATATAATTGTAAATAATGAATAATGTTCTTTACATAAGTCACGATATAAATAAGTAGTGGAATTGAATTGCTTTATCTAAGACACGTTCCCCGGGTAAAAGCTTATTTCCTCATGGCAATTACGCCGGTGGCCAAGACAGCGCCAGGTCTCGTATTTTCTCCGATTGATAAGGTATCATAACGAGCACTGATGTCTATGATATAAACTATCCGATTTTGTGAATACCACCTCATCCTGTAAAGTGATGCGGGCCAAGAGCGCCTCCGCTCCTTCGGGTGGGCAAAAAGGCGGCAGTAAATATCAGGCCTGTATGTAGCTCGTTGTTCTACCATGTACCAGAGGTTAACATTTTCAATTGCTCCAAGTAGCTGAGAGAATTACTTTGAAGTATTCAAGATAGCTAGAGCAACGGCAAGATGGGCAGCTATTATATACTGCCATTTGTAACATCCATGGGAATGGCTGAGGACACTACAATATCAGATATTCATTGCAGCGCCTCGCAAACCCCGGCTTTCGTAAAAGCCATTGAATCTCCACAGTTGACTTTCACTTGAGTGGTTATATACATTTCAAAGCCATGACCAGCTTGAAAAGGCGAATGTAGCTATCAAACATAAAACCTCAGAGACAAGATGCATATATGGTCAAGAGAAGCGAGCATTGCTCTATCAACACCCGATATACTTATTACCTAAGTAGATCTCGTATATCTTCCAATGTTGTTCCAGAGGATTTGAAAGAATAAAGCAATTAAGATCTTGATTCTGCGAGATCTTCTAGAATATCTTCTTAATTGTCCTCCTTAGTATAACCTAACTCCTACTTCTCTCGATATTGCCCGTGTGATAGCCGGGTTGTCAAATTGTGGCTTTTACTTTATCATTAGAAGTACCTACTTCCCCTAATGTTATTTCTGACAAGTGTTTTCTAATCCTTAGAATATCATTTTGAAATCACAAATATCCAGGAGGTATGAGGGAAAAGGCACGGCCAAAAGGCACTGGGGCGGCGGCCCCACGGGGGTTCGAGCACACAAATGCCATGGATGGGAAAGGCTAAGGGGATTTGGAGAAGACAAAGGGAGAAGTCAGAGAAGTCAGTATGCGGGTATGGCCTGATCTCAAGAGAACCTTAAGAGGACCCTTGAATGCAAGGGTAAAGAAAGGGTCGTAAGGGTCGTACTGTTACCCAGCAATCATCGTTTGTTGGGTGCTGCTTTTGTCCTTGCCTTGCTCAGGTTTGCCTTGCTTGTTCTGTGCCCGCATTTCTTATCCAAGCCAGACGACCAGACCACCAGGACCCTTACTCGTACTTGGAAAAGTAACCTTACTCTGCAACTACGAAACAAACAAAGTCTTGTGCAACCCGGACCTTTCGAGCAAACCGCTGCGACCGCTGACCTGCGACCAGCGACTGACTAGAAATGTGCCCAACGCTACTGGACTAGACCATGAGCCCAGATGACACCGAACCTCGAGCGCCGTTGCGCTTCCTAACACCAGCCGAATTTGGTTCCGCAACTCGTGTATTTCCCATCCGAAATCTAGCAGCCTTCGCCACCGAGACGGTCGACGCGAGCGCGCATCCAGCAGTGAGCCATGCCGGCGACGCTCCCTCGAAAGCAGAATCTACAGCGACTGTGAGCATTAGAAAGGGAAGAGAGGAGGGACGACGAGAAGAGAGAGGGCGCGCGGGAGTTGAAGATTCCTCGCAAACCGAACCAGATGAAAAATGCGCAAACGACCAGGATCGAGGAGACGGACTGAAGTCGCTTCCCCTTCCCCTTCTACCTGTGGCTGGTGAGAGCAACGTCATCGACAACACCAAAACATCAACTCCAGCCTCTACATATACTCCCACACCACCCTCCAGTTTCCTGCCTCCGCCATACCCCCCAACACCACCCAATGAGACTATTCGTAGGCTCACGGAGACACCACCGCCGGAGCCTGGCACGCAAAGGGGGGATTCTGGTGGACGGGAACAATATACATCCAAACGGACTCAATTCGTCCCCGCGAGGTCATCAACAAGCCCGCCTGGAACCCTTTCAGGCAAAGGCGTCAATGGCGAGCAACCCATTTTCGAACGATGCGAGGACGAACCCATTCACATACCCGGGGCCGTCCAGAAATTCGGCTCCTTGGTCGGCATCAGAAGCACCTCGGAAGGTGTCTTTGAGGTACGAATATGTAGCGAGAACACTGCCGATATCCTAGGCCACAGCCCAGACAGCTTGTTTAGATTGTCTTCCTTCTTCGAGATATTGGACGAAGAGTCGGGCGACGAGCTCAGCACACGAGTGTTAAATTCATTGATGCACCCTTCTCTGCGGCTTGAAGACACTCATCTGGACGTGTTTGCTGTCACTGTTCGATCGCCCAAGGCAACCCCAATTCAACTATGGTGCGCTGTTCATCTACCGCAAGACCCAGGTAACTTGGTTATTCTAGAATTTGAAGTTTATTCCGATACTTTGTTCCTCAAAGATCCTAAGCCAATAACACCGGCACCACAAACACCGTCATCCGAAGACGAGATGGAGATCGCGCCCGAAGAAAGAGAAAAGAGCACAACAAGCAGGAGTAAACCTTTAAGAGTTCTCCAAATCGCAAGGCGACGGGGCCAAACTAAATTCACATCCATGGACATTTTTAATGCCATGACGCAAGCACAAGAACAACTTGTCGCCGCGAAATCTCTGCAGGAAATTTTTGATGTCGTTGTAGGTCTCATTTCAGAGCTGACCAGGTTTCATCGAGTCATGTTCTATCGTTTTGACGAGGCAAAGAATGGATGTGTAGAGGCTGAACTTGTTGACGATCAAGCGAGCAACGAGATTTTTAGAGGTGCAGTACCCCTCCCAGTCCGTATGGAAAAGCTGTGTATCTGACTCTTCCGATTTAAGGCCTTCAATACCCAGCTTCGGACATTCCAGGTAAGGTCCAATATCCCTTTTTCTCTTTCAAATACTTATCACAATGTAGAACAAGCAAGAGAATTATACAAGGTCAACAGAATAAGACTTCTGTATGATAGAGACGGCGAAACTGCTAGACTAGTACGTAGTGACCTCCCTCCGACCTTCCCGCGCTACTCACTTGGCCTTTACTGAAATATATCAGGTGTGCCGAGATGAAACTGATTTTGTCAAACCACTTGACCTTACGCATTCCTATCTGCGCGCAATATCGCCAATTCATCTAAAATATCTTGGTAATATGGGTGTTCGGTCCTCCATGTCAATTTCAATTGTGATAAATGGAGATCTTTGGGGGTTAATTGCGTGCCACCAATATGGCGAAGCAGGAATTCGGGTTTCGCTACCAATTCGTGAACTTTGCCGAAATATCGGAGAATGTGCCGCATCAAACATCGAGCGCCTGGTTATGTTGCAGCGCATCGAAGCGCGACGCCCACCTCAGACTGCCCCTCCTACACAATCTCCAGAGGGGTTTATTGCTGCCTCGTCAACAGATCTCCTTCGAGTATTCGATGCAGATTTCGGCATGCTTAGTATTCAAGATGAAGCCCGTGCTATTGGTCGACTTGACCCATACAGAGAAGCTCTTGTTATTCTTGCCCATCTACAAAGTCTTCGACTCATGACGATTGTGTGCTCCCAGAATGTCAACGAGGATTTTCCTGACATTAAGTACCCTCCAGGGATCCATGTCATTTCAGGCTTGCTTCTTATACCTCTCAGCATGGGGGGAAATGATTTCATGGTCTTCTTCAGAAAAGGTCAACTTAAAGAAGTGCGATGGGCAGGAAACCCTTATGAGAAAATTGTTCAATCCGGCACCCAGCACTACCTGCAACCCCGTAAGAAAATTCAAGCCAAATAGATATGAAGCTATTTCTTACTCCTTCCGTAGCCTGACTTCCAATGTTATATTTGCTCGCTAATACGTCAATCATCTAGGAACAAGTTTCAAACGCTGGACCGAGAGTGTTATCGGGAAAAGTAAGCAATGGACTGATGATCAAATGGATACTGCAACAGTCCTTAGTCTTCTCTACGGCCGGTTCATCGAGATTTGGCGCCAAAAGGAGTCCGCAAGCCAAAACAGTCGATTAACTCGTCTTCTCATCCGCAATTCCTCCCACGAAGTTCGGACTCCGCTCAACGCAATTGTCAATTATCTAGAGATGGCATTGGAGACAAACATAGATGATACAACACGCGATCTTCTAGATAAGGCCCACAAAGCCTCACGATCACTGATATATGTAATTGATGATCTACTGAATCTCACCAAGGCAGAAGACGGACCCGTCCATAGAGTTGGAAACACTTTCGACCTTGGTGCGACTGTCAGCGATGTCATAACCGCTTTTCGTAAAGAGGCAATTCGAAAAGGGCTCGATCTCACCGTTTCAACTCATCAAGGCATCCCGGAGATGGTTAAGGGTGACCCTTCACGATTACGACAAGTTTTGTCCAATATTACCAGCAACGCTTTTCAACATTCAGTTAATGGGGGGATCAAGGTTGAAATTTGCCCCATCCGCACTAGCGAGGCTAGCTCTGTTGTAAGTATTACAGTGCAGGATGTTGGTCTGGGCATGAGTGAGACCCAGCTGGATGACCTATTCCAAGAATTTGAACAGGTCGTCGACGAAGATAATCGGCCCCTGTCGCATGATAACACACCTCAAGGTGGGACAGAGGGAGGTAGCTTATCTTCTCTGGGTGTCGGCCTTGCGGTTGTGGCTCGCTATGTTCGAAATATGAATGGCCAAATTCGAGTCAGCTCAGAGCTTGGAAAAGGAACCATCTTTGGTATCGAATTGCCGTTTGAACATGCGCAACCAGCAGACCTGCGAACACAGACCGCGTTGGCAAGAAAATACATACTATCTAGAACGGTCTCGTCAGATAGCAACACTTCCTTCCCGACTTCGCCGATACCAGAAGATGCTATAATGGAACAATTTGAGCGTACGCTGAGGCTCGATACAACAGAGGATTCGCTAAAGCCTCCACATATTCGAAGTCTCAGCTTTGATCCCGAAATCCAGAGCAAGGCCAGCAAGCCTAGTACCGTCTCTCAACAAAGTCAAAAATCCAGCGTGGATGGAGAAGCTTCAAAACATAACCCCTGTTTATCCGTTCTTATAGCTGAAGACAACCCCATCAACGCGAAGCTTCTTACCAGGCGATTGCTCAAACTTGGCCATGCGGTTGAAGTTGCTTATGATGGACAGGAATGTTTTGATTATTTTGCGTCTCGGATACGCAATGTGGACGTGATTCTTATGGATATACAGGTAATAAACTTGTTTTGCTATCTCGTGGGCCCCAAACTAATCTCAATGAACTCTAGATGCCGTTAGTTGACGGCGCTCAAAGCGTGAAGATGATTCGTCATATGGAATCCGAGCTGAGGGCTCTTCCAGCTGCGAGACCAAGGGTTCCTGTTATTGCAGTTTCCGCCTCGTTGACGGAGGATAATCGATTTGATTACGTGCAAAGCGGGTATGTTGTCACACTCCAACCAAATATCAGATTTTCTTCACTTTTGGCATGATGAAACTAACTTGCATTTCCTAGCTTTGATGCTTGGGTCCTGAAACCTATTGACTTCGGCAGGCTGGAGCTCATACTAAAGGGAATCAAAGATCAGGAACTCAGGCGTGAGGCAATCTATGTCCCGGGATACTGGGAAAGGGGGGGCTGGTTTATGGCGTGAACGCTTCATTTGGAGAGAAATATGGGAGTAGGTAAGGGGGATATACACCTACCTGGTGATGAGGTGGGTTTATGGTGGAGTTTATTGTGTGGTAGATTTCGTGGGCCTACATACCCCTGGGCTGATTTGGTTGGATTTCTTCTTCCCTGAAAATGTAGTAATGTATGCCATCTTTGTATTTTGGTTTGACAAGGAAGAAGATATATGGGTTCTCTCACACGGGTTTGTTTTTCCCTGGCAATATCGTGCACCTTTTGCCTCACTAACCTGATCTATCCTTAGTGAAGTTATGGATAATTAATTCTTCTTCTGAAATCTTTACTTGATTCGTGGGGGGCATATGGAGTTGGTGGTACGTTGGGGGTAGTCGGGTTACTCTCGCCCGAACTACATCATATGAGCTAAAAGTGCAGAAGGATATGCAGTGAAGCATCACAGCTGTGTACTTGATAGCACCGCATATTTTAATAATAAACCTTTCCACTTTGTGACTTTTACCCGGATGGACCATTCTCAATGGGGAAGTTAGCTAACCCGCGGAAAGAGAGTTTCTGACCAACGAGGTGCCCGAGTAACGTTGTACAACCTTGAATGTGAGATCACCCCGGCATGAAGCCGTTGAGAATGAATCGCGGGGTATTTGACAAGGGTCGGCGTTCTTGACAAAAGGCGGGGAATTGTTTATTTATATTTCATTGGAGGAAAGCACGAGGGGATATTCACTGCTGCAGGGTAACTAGGTATCTAATTCATGGAGCTCTCCTAAAGTTTTCTTCTTGCGCGTTGAGCTTTCCACTCTCCTTTGATCCTGTCATTTTTGGAAGAAAGCAACCACCAAACATATCACTATGAAGGGACTCCTTATTGATATCCTGGCGATTGCGATAGCTGGTTTTGCCATTGGCATTCGAGCACAATGTCCGGATTACGCGCAATATTCTCAACAAGTCCATGAAACACTTAGCAGTGGCCGATATGCTGTGAGTTTTCAAATAACTATCTTCGCAAGGTCAATTTGCTGATTATGAAATAGCTCTCCTATCAACGCCCATCCCCATCATGTCGGACCTTCAATTCTTCCATCGTCGAAGATACCATCACACGAATGAAGACCGTAATTAAAGACCCAGATCTCTTCCGTCTCTTTGAGAACTCCTTCCCCAATACTCTCGACACAGCAGTCAAATGGCGAGGATTAGCCGCAGACAACAAGGCAGAGGAATTGACTTTCATGATCACTGGCGACATTAACGCAATGTGGCTACGTGATTCGGCGAATCAAATGCAATCCTATCTCTCCTTGGTCAAAGCATCCAACTCGACAGATTCCCTAGCAAGTTTATACCGTGGAGTGATCAATCTCCAAGCTCGCTACATCCTCCAAGCGCCCTTCTGCAATTCCTTCCAACCACCCGTTGAATCAGGAATCGGACCCTCGCAAAACCAACAGAATCCAGATGTATTCACACCACCGGTCGATACGAAGATTGCTTTCGAATGCAAATACGAACTCGATTCGCTCGCTGCGTTCTTGGAGATCTCGACGAATTATTATGAGGCTACGCGAGATATCGATTTCTTCCGGAACTTTAAGTGGGTGGATACTATTAAAACTATTTTGAATACCACCGAGAGTCTGTTGATTGGGACTTATGCTAGTGATGGGAGTGTGAATACTATTCCTTACACCTGGAAGCGAAATACCGATTCGGCGACGGAGACGCTGGATAATAGTGGACGTGGAAATCCGATTTTGGAGGGAACGGGACTTGTGAGATCTGCTTTTAGACCTTCTGATGATTCGTGAGTTTCTATTTTCTTCCTCTCTTTTCTTTTGATGGATGGGGGTTCAAAATTAAAATTGGGAAAGCTAATGAGATGGAAATAGAACAATCTACCAACTCTTCATTCCCGCAAACATGATGTTCAGCCGCTACCTAGACACGACCTCCGAAATCATGGCCAAAATCGGAAACCAAAGAAACCTAGCGAACCACATGCATAATTTCTCACAGAGGGTTCGGGAGGGTATCACGAAATACGGAATTGTGAATCATCCCAAGTTCGGCCAGATCTATGCTTTTGAAATCGATGGATACGGAAGTCGTAAGTTCCCCCTCGTCCCCTTTTAGGAGATATGGAAATGAAAAAGAAGATGAGAGAGATGGAAAACTAGTTGAGAGTGATGAAAAAACTAATAAGTGTATCATAGAAAATATCATGGACGACGCCAACATCCCATCCCTTCTCTCAGCCCCCTTCTTCGGCTATACAAACACAAGCGACCCCGTCTATCAAAACACCCGCAAAATGATTCTCTCCCCCAACAATCCATATTACATGAAAGGACCCGTCATCAGCGCGTACGTCTCCAACCTTCCCCCTATCCTCTTTCCCTCCCCTATCCCCATCCACTACTCCTCTCCCCTAACACCCCCAACTAACACCCCCCAGCGTAGGTGGTCCCCACGCAGGCCTCGGCCTCGCCTGGCCCATGTCCTCCATAATCCAAATCCTCACCACCTCAGACACAGTCGAAATCACCTCATACCTCAAGCAAATCCTCTCCTCGACCGATGGATTGGGATTGATCCACGAATCGGTGAATAGTTTTGATGCGCATAAGTGGAGTCGACAGTGGTTCAGTTGGGCGAATGGACTTTTTGGACAGTGTTTACTTGATCTTGAGGTGAGGGGGTTTGGGGGGGTGCTTGGGAGGAGTTTTCAGTGATTGGATGGGGGGGGGAAGGGAGGGGGGTGATGATTGGATGAGAGAAGGTAATGGGAGGGTTGTGGAGTGAGAAGGGGGAGGGGATGTAATGAGATTGTGGTTATCAATACGACGAAGAATGATCAATGATATGATGTGGTTGTCCCTATTTCGATTGAAGTTCATAGGTATTTAATTATCCAGATGCGGTGAATAAGGGCAGTTCTCAGCGCAGGTTTACCTCATGTCTCTCGAAAAAAGCCGATGAAAGCGGATTCACTGTAGTTTAGGAATCCTTCAATCTCCAAGAACATAGAAGTTCTGGTCATCAATATCTTAAAAACCAAGCAGTCTTTCAAGTGAGTGCTGTATCAGGGAGAGAGGGGGACATGCCTCTCTAACCTGTCACAAATAAGTGAGAATGAATGGTTATCATTCAAGACAGATTGAATGACCCAGTTCTTTGGAATTTTGTGACAGATTTAAAGTTGCCCAGAGCAAGGACATGAAATCTCGAGTGGATTTAACATTATGATTTGCTTCAAAATCTACTTTCGATACGCAAAGTAGAATCGCAAAGTAAAATAAATATATATCCATGGGGGAGGTATAGCTCATTATTGACACACTCGTATCGAAACCATCTACAACAGCAGGAAAGAGCGACTGCCTTACTCGCAAAATAATGTCATATAGTCAACATAGAGCTGAAGGAGGAGATAGCAGGGGAGAATTCATAATCCAAAAATTTTGACCTATTTTTTGACATTTAAGAACCTGTTGGTACATTTTTGCTACTCTCACCATTTCTTATTTGAGGTAAAACTTCCGCCCTGTCGTTCTCTCTCAATTCGGGCATCAAACTCCTGTTGTGCATCTTGTCTCGAGTAACGTCCTTCCTCCTTCACTTGTGTTGAAGTAAAATTATCATCGGAAGACTCCCCTTCTTGTGCTCGACTTTGCCGTTTTGACCAGGCACTTTGCCCCGATGCTTGCGTGGGTGTCCCTTCCCCTCTCCGTATTCTTTCCCAAGCTGAGCCTTGTGGTTTTGTATCCCCCGACATTCCTTGTTCGCGTCCACTCGTGGGTGAAGCATCATCAAAATAATCAAATGCTTTGCTTTCGGGTTCCGGCACCTTCGTTTCGACAGGCACTGGTCTCACTGGTGGTGCTCTCCATCTGCTCTGCTCCTTCTGTGGGGTTGGGGTATCTTTCACCATCTCGGGACCACCACTGTTAAAATCCTCCTCTCCATATATTCCCGCCGTGGGGCTGGCATCGTCCTGCTTCGGTGTATTTCGTGAAGGCTGCGGTATTGATCTTCCTGGGGCGCCTGGAGCCTGCCCTCTTAGCGCCAGCCCTGACTTTTCCCTCATTTCCTTCCCAAACTGTGCCATCCGCGAATCGTTCATGATCCCAATAGTCGAAACACTAATCGCATAACTCGAGAAGAACATTTTCGACAGCGCAACGCCAGCCGCCGAGTACCAAAACGCTCTCAACCCATGCCAAACTATCACAGCTGTCGTCCCTCGGACCATCGGAAAAGAGAAATGCGGGAAGAAGTCTTTACTGAATGTCTGAAAGATCTTATCCGGTTGGAAAAAGGGAAACCGGAAGACCTCGCGGGTGTTGTATGCTCGCCACAGTCCTCCTGATATGCCAATTATAGGCGAATATGATCGGATTTGGATATTCTTCGCCTGCCAGAATGTGATGGCGTTTGCCTCGTCGTTGCTCAGAGGCCGTCCCAATCTTTGTTCTGCTTGACGGGTCATTTCGCCGGCGACTTTGAGGGTATATTGTGATCCAAAGCCGAGGAGGGAGCCAAGTATGGGCATTGGCTTTGGCATGTTCTCGATATATATGGTGCGGACGTTGGCAATGTCACCGCTGGAGTAGGGATCATTGTCTGAGGGGGGCATCTGGTCGGAGGAATCGGAAAGAACCATGGTGGTGGGAGGGTGCTCTGCTGAGCCTCGTATGGTTGGAGGGGTGGTGTATTTGTGGCTATTGCCGTTGGTGCTGTTGTGGTTGCATGTACCTCAATGGGGTGGTGTTGGAGCTCTCCAGAGCTCTCCAGACATGGTGACGTATCCATGGATATGGATATAGCACGTGATATTGGATAATTTGTCTTCCCCCCCCTTACCCCGCTCGCTCCTTGAGAAACCCAAATGTTTACTTCATTTTTGATGGCGAGTTTATTGCATCCAAATAATTTCTTTCCATATCTTCACTGCCTGGACCGAGCTACAATGTCATTCATCGATTCTTGCCTGAGACATTTGGAGAGCAACCTTCTCCCATGATCATTCGTCAACACCACGCCCCCAACAACTCTCGGATCACATTGGTTCTCACGAGGTTGGATCGACAAGCTTGTCTCACTCACCAAGTCAGGTGAGACCCGTTGTTGCTCGCTTCTATCGTGAAGGATCTGTGCCACACTATTGCTTTTCTCGTTTTGTTATCAACAACTTCACTTTCTCTATTTGATGGCTTATCCGTAGAGTTTCCTATGCGCAAGGCACTGAGGTCCTAGTGGACGACAACTCATCAACCCCATTCTATCGTCGAATAGACTTTATCGCGTACCTTGAAGCCAAATCTCTTCCCCCCGGTTGAGCAGCTATCTCAAAAGTCCAATGATCCATGTACGACTTGCAGCTTCGTTCACTTTTTGTGCATCAGCTGAGCCATGATTGGATTATGAAGCATCCATGGACGTTGGGTAGTATCCCAGAACTTTGGTATCTCGAATTTCTCTCAAGCAATGTTTCAAAGAAAATCTCGAGTTCCATGTTGGAAAGGTGGTGTGCGAAATTCCTTAATTGCTGCCACGTCATTGCCTTTATGATGGGCTGCATGTTATTTACACGATATCCTCTATTTCTTTGCTGAGCCTGTGTTGAAGTGTGGCAACCATGGCAAAATTGTGGCGTTTTCAAGGACCTTGATCATTTGAACTCCTTATGAGTTCTGCTTAGTCTATCTTCAGGATGTCAAGCAGATTTAGAGAGGCTGATCAGCATATAGAAACTGCTGTGCAACCTTAAGCTCGCATAAGACATCTGTGACATCCTCAATATTATAAGCCTAACCCCTTTCCACTCGCTCAAACACATTCTGCAAAGTCAACTATGTCCATCTTCGGCATGCCTTCCTCAAAGAAAGAAAAACACTACCCCAACAGTCATGCTCGCCGTCACTCTGGCTCTGGCACGGTGGTCATAGCAGGGGTTAAGAAGTCCAAAAAGAACAAAGACTCCGACACTGAATCTCTATCCTCCTCATCGGCCTCATCAGACGCATCAGTTAGCGAGTCGAAATGTCCTCTACGTTGGATGATGACTGGCATGTTCGAGACGAATCACCATGGAGTCAAGCAAACAGGATGTCCTCTGTGGAGAGTTCAGTTGTGGCATACCATACCGCTTTGTCTCCTCGCTATCATCAATCTTCTTCTTGTTATCTTGGCTCTTTTAGGGTTAGCAGGATATCGCATTGCTATGGGGTTGCAGAGCTTTCTTCTTCGCGTTGCAAAGATTGATCTGGAGTATCAATATCCACCTCCTTCTCCGACAACGACTGTCGATGGGTCTGATGGGGTTGGGAACAAGCATTGAGGTCCTGAAAATCAAACGAGATGATTTATTTTCCGGTCTTCCTCTACGATTTATTCCCTTTGGACGACCCTTTGGGCGCTTTGGGTTGTGCTGAGTTGGTGAAATAATGGACTGTCAGTCATACAAGGATTGCTTTCGACTGTTACAAGCGACTACTCTCCTCAGCGTCACATCGATAGAATGTTTTACACTCGTCTTCGGAGGCGTCGACTCCATCCTTCACCATATCTCAACGAGGTATCACTTAAATTGATGCTGACATGCAAAGCCAAAGACTCGATTTGGGACATGGCGATGGAGGAGGTTTCATACGTTGATGCCTTGCGGGGAGGTGCCTGCTCGTAAACAGAACTAGACCACCATTTTATACGTTGCAGTGATAAGAGTTATTGCTGCGGAGTTGGCTTGGTTGTTGGTTAATTTTAGTTGGAGAGATAACGGGGACTAGGGAGGGATGTAATTCGGTTCAAAGTCGGGAAAGGGGTTTCATTTGGTGTTCATCTTCTTCGAGTTGTATTTGTTATTCTAATATTCTTAATATCTTATTCAATTATCTTTATCTTCGGGTTTCAATGTACATCTCTGCTCTTGCTTGGTTTTGATATGAGTGCCTGCTACTTAGTGAGTGGAGACTGTAG
Source organism: Hymenoscyphus scutula (assembly GCA_001399465.1). Taxonomy (NCBI): domain Eukaryota; kingdom Fungi; phylum Ascomycota; class Leotiomycetes; order Helotiales; family Helotiaceae; genus Hymenoscyphus; species Hymenoscyphus scutula. The sequence goes on from LKTO01000002.1 coordinate 205,353, forward strand.
AGGTGTTCCTACTTTTAGTGTACTGGTTGACAAATACGGTTGCTTCATAGCTAACAAATGTAAACATGTATCGGATGTGATTACAGCGAAACGGGGATTCTTTACACAAAACGAACTATTAAGGGGGCTCCGAAATTCGCACATCTTAGCAGACAGAAAAATGGCAGCAAATAGGTTCGTACCCCGCCTAACTACCTAGCCCTCCGTTGTTTTTGAATGATTGAGGTCGATTAATCCAACTGTTCTGTTAAATGGTCCTAACCAAGTTTGACTGATCCATGCAAATGTTTGCTTGTAAAAGAACCAGATCACTGTAACTGCTCAAAATTCACACCGCTAGAGTTTTCTGTATCAATGTTCTACTTCAAGGCTTGAATACTTGAAGCACTCAGACCTGTTTTCGCGAGATTTTCATACCCAAAGTCGCATGTGCAAGATCTGGGAATAAATATGGAGCCATTTTCTAGCAGTCACAAAATTAGTTTCAAGTTCGAAAATTCAGAAGAAACACATTGTTCTTTTTTCGAAATTTCGATACTAGGTTTAAATAGAAGGTATTTCCATTAACCCAACGAAGAGAAGTACATCAACCCTTCCCAGTACATGAGGATCCCAGTGAGTTACTTTTGCTAAGAGAAGCTGCTGCCGAAAATAATGTTACTGTCGCTAGCTTGTACTGAGTTTTACTAATACCACTGTGATTTCCGCTTTTCTGTTGATCGACTCTTGTTGAGTTGTTGAAGAACTGGAGGCTGAAGCTTTCTTCTCTAACAAAATATATTTCGGTAATTCTCCAATGATATCCTGTCACAGAGTCCCTGGCGAGCTATTTTTGCTAACACGCGGAGCATGATTCCTCTCACATCTTAAAGGAAGAAAAACCACGCCCAGCAAGGTCATTCTCCGCAGGTTCATTGCATCTCAATTTGTTATTTGTCGAAAGTAACGTTACCGGTTTTCATTTGTGCTACTTCTTAGTTTGGTAGTTTATTTGCTTTGGAAATATCGGCTTGCCTCTTCAATGAGTGTAGTTCTCCGGTACCAAACTGGTCACGTGAGGTTTCTACGTAATTTAATGAATTTAATTGTTCAACAACCCCTTGTTCTAATCTAAACCTAAAATCGCTTCTGAACTGCAAATTAGTATTCTGCACACACAATCTGGGCTCAAGCCAAGGAGAGTCAAAATTTATTTTTGCGTACTAAAAGATATAAGGAAAAACCACCCCCAAGATTATTATTCCTCCCCCAATACCAGCCCAATACACGCTTGCAAACTCATCAATGGCCTCAAGATGGTCTTCCCTCAGATCTTCATAAACTTTCTCCCCAGATCTCGTAGCCACCTTCGTTTTATAACACCATTCTCTATACCATCTTTTGGAAGAAATGACTTCCATGGGAGTATCTTTCAAACCTCTCCACTGGACGTGATCTCCCACGACATACTTAGGCATCTAAGAAGGTGGTGTCAGCGTTGCTCCTCTTTGAGGGCGTGTAGTGGATGAAGATGGGGTTTCCTTACACCCAGCAGTTCTCTTGCCCGCCTGGCAGGTGATTTTGAGAGTTTCTCAGCGAATCCGGACATTTTTGTTTTCTTCAACTGCTGCTTGAACGAGCTTTGAAAAGTTGAGTTGGAGGGGAAGAGACTTAGTATAAATATTTCAACCTACCCGTATTCTAGAAGACCCCAAAAACAATTCCAGTTTCTGAACAAACCCATTGCCTCAAACGCATGAAATTTACCATTTTAAAGCTCAAGACAATCCTCCCTTTCAAATTCAGATCAGATGTTCTGACGTTCAGAAGAGAACAAAGCAAAGTCGAGAAACAATTAGACATGTGACTGTCCAAAACCAGACTTTGTTGCACTTCGCAAAAAGTTAGGTACCAATGTCGAAGACTGGTCGAGCCATTTAACAATGTCACAGTTGCAGTTTGATTCGTCGAAATATTGAAGATGTAGAAGTGACTAAACTGAGTAATCCTACAAGAAACTTTCATCTATACTCATCAGTCAAGTAAATATTAGATCTACTCACTTCTGTTGAATCAAGTATCGGATTTACTTACTTCACAACAGACAAATCCGGTTCTGGTTTTTGAAATGGAGGTTACCAAAACTACAATAACTCAGTATTCAACGCGAAACCATTCCTAAGAAAATGTGTTCCCTCGAAAAGTCATCCGGGGACGCACAAAGGCAATTTCCCCCCTGTGTCTCACCAATCAAAGCACCAACAACACCCTCCAAGAGATTCCGCATTCCCAGATAATGAAAGCTATTTTCTCCAAAGGCTTAAGAGAATCAAGAAATCTAACCTCCACCCCTCTAAATTGTATGAAATAACTCGGTTAATCATAATTGGCAATTTGACGGGATAGTAGGTGACGGAGAGTAATATTCGAACGTCTTGCTTCTATTTCATGCACTACAGCAATCTGACAAATGTACAAAGGATGTAGACTGAACCAAGTCTGAACACAGTAGTCGTACTAGTTTGCAGATGTCTTATTGAAACGTTGAGAATAGCACGTTTTATCGACGTGCCTCCTACTGCCTGATTATTAGCTTACGCGCAACTCAATTCCCAGCCACCAATCTTTCTTTGGCTCACTATTCAACAATTGCCTACTCTTCAATGAGAATTTAGCCTTCATTGATGGTTTACTTACCCCTTGAAGGATGGCTGGAATCAAATTCTAACCATTCAGCTACGTGTAGCTTACACTTTATTTCGGCGGTATGGGTAGGAATTAGTCGTACGAGTCTCCTCAACTCGAGAGTCAGGAGCGAAAAAAATTACCAGGGGTCTTCACCGGTCCTTCTGATTACTTTGAAGTAAAAATCAGCTACCTACTGCTTACTGCTTAAAGTCTATCTATCACCCCCCGTCGTGTGCAAGCCCTGAAAACGTACCACATCCAATACCAAACTAATCCCTCCCTTCCCCGTTCCTGTGTACTATTCCTTAAGCTTTGAAACTTCACCTAGTGTCATCATTCTAAAAGCACTCGGCCTATTCTTTCCCCTAACCGACTTCGTCCTTTTTGGGGTCCTTCGTTGAGCAAGGTAGAATATAACAAGGGTTTGTATATCGAGGTACGCTATGAAAAATTAATTTTTTTGAATTGTACGAACTGTGAAAATTGGGTCCCCTTATGTAAACATAACCGCGATTTCGTGCTGCTTCGGTTCTTGATCGAACATATCATGGCTGGTGAACATTCGCCGATATTCTCTTCCCCTGTTTCGCGTATTTCTAAGTTTCAATTTGCTGTGCCCACGCCTCCATTGATATATGCTTCTCTCAATCCAAGCAGGCTTTAATGAGGCCTGAAAAACTTACGTCCGCACCTCAGAACGAAAGAATGATTTCAATTCGGACCCTTCCGTCTCAAACCAGGTAACCATTCTGAACAACCGCCAGGGTATCTCAATATGTCTGCTTTGAGCCCAGCCGACGGTAGAAAGTCTGGAGCCGAGAAAACAAAGTTCCAGTTATTGAAAACCAGGGAGGAAAATGCAAGTACAAGGTACACATCAAGTATTTTTCTTGATCAAAGTGGGCACTGCCAACTCCGGAGCTTGTCCATTGATTCCAGATCAGATGAGATCGTCCCTGCGACTTGCAACAAAAGAAGTTCTTTGACTACTTGGGGAGTCGATATATGTACGAGTACTTGTGCTTACATGGTACTTGGGAACAAACTAGGGTACGGGTGGTGCTCATTGGGACCGGGAGAAGTACCGGTACTTTAAAGAGACATGGTAGAGAAGAATATTTACTTGAACCCGTAGAGAGTAAGGAAGAGTGTGAGTAGAAACGAAAAGAAATCTGCATGTTGAACAGGCCTGCGGTAGAAAGCGGCACCATAATTTGCGATCACACCAAAATAACTTAACGAGAAACAATCGCAAAAATACAACAAAAATATAATTAGATATGCAAGATCCTAATTGACCTTAAGCCGAAACTTGAGAGATATATGTAGATTGCGTTGAATTATCGGTGTTGGTATTCTATAGCTTGGGATAATGGTGGGTCGTTTAAAGGGGGGAACCGATTTCGGATTGAGGAGTGAGTAAATCTAAACCCCACCGCTAGCTTCACCCAGCCCAAATCCACATCTCCAGCCTCGCCCAAGGCTGTACTTCTGTCTAACAACCACAACTTCAACCCTGAACCACACTTTTCCCAATGACTTCAGAAACTTCTCTCTACGGAATCCGCAAACCCAAATCCCAACCCAAAGAACTCTCCTCCTCCACCTCCCTAGCCTTTTCCTCAACCCTCTCCTCCCTCCTCTCAACGTCTACCCCTCGCCCTACAACCCAAGGACGACCCCGCCCTTCCAAAGCCCCCAAAGACGACATCTTCTCCTCCCACAACCGAAATACTAAGAAGCGTGCCCTCGCCGACCTCGAGCCCTCTAGCGATGACGAGGCTAGAAGAAGTCGTGGGCGCAAAAAGGAGGATCTGGGGACAGTAAACGATGCACTCCTTCATTTGAGTAAGAAGAAATTAGAGAAGAAAGCAAAGCTATACAAGGAAATGAAAAGGAGAGATTACGTGGCTCTAGAAGGAGAACCCGGGGAAGATCTTGTAGATTTCGATCGGAAATGGGTTGAGGGGGAGGGAGATGGTTCTTCTTCTGAGGATGAGAATGAAGGTACTGGGGAAGGGGGAGAGATCATTGATTACGAAGATGAATATGGACGTTTACGGAAGGGCACTCGAGCAGATGCGGAAAGAATGGAGAGGAGGAAATTAAATAAGGTTCTAGGACAGGAGGAATTGGATCGCATATCTGCTCGACCTAGCATGCCTTCAAAACTTATTTACGGGGATACTGTTCAAACTTTGGCCTTTAATCCTGATGAGCCGGTTATGGAGAAAATGGAGAAACTTGCTGGGAAGAGGGATAGGAGTATGACGCCTCCGCCTCAGCAACATTACGAGGCGGACAAGGAGTTCCGTATTAAAGGCGTGGGCTTCTATAGTTTCTCGAAAGATGAAGGTACGAGGAAGCAGGAAATGGAAGCGCTGGAGGCGGAGAGGCTAGAAACGGAACGGAAGAGGAAAGAAAGGGAGGGGAAGAAAGAGCAACGGAAAATAGAGATTGAGGAACGGAGAAAGGCAATTGGGGAAAAGAGAGCAAAGAAACAGGCTGAGAACTTTTTGGATGGTTTAGGTGCTGATCTGAATCCGCCTGCGGGGAAATGATCCAGTGCTCATCATAATACTCTTTTCAATTTTAATGATACCCTATTCGACCAATGTCCATTTTTTGCAAGCTCCCCGCATGCTATTCGTTTTGGTATCGAGGTACTGTGAGAGCATATATTCACGAATCTCCAAGATCCCCTGCCCGCCTCTTGGAACAAGCTTTCCAAGAGTCCAGATCAAACCTCCCTTACCCTACCTCGGTACAGGAATTCCTCACCAGATAACTAGTACCACTAGATAGCTACACCCAATCAAGCCAACCAACCAACCAACCAACCAAGTAAAGACAAGACGAGACAAGATAAGAAAAAAAACCAAACCTTCCGAAAGCCTTTGTTGATATACTTTAAACTCCCGTACTTGCTTATTCCCCTCCCCTCCCCCCCTCGCACTTACCATCCCAACCTAGCCATTTACCACCCCAGCCTAGCATATTATACTTCAATAGCACCAAACTTTATTCCCGACATCACCTCATAATCAAAAATACTCATCCAAGGGAATCATCCCGAATAAGTAAAAAGTTAATACAATATAATTTTCCATTTATAACTCCCTACCTACCAACCTATCCTACTCACTAGCTATATAGACAAAATCAACGGAAGAAAAAAAGGATATCCCCCAATTTCTCAGCCCTATGCCAAAAAGAGGATAACCCGGAAATAAAGGGAGAAGAAAGAAGAAAGAAGAAAGAAAGACCAGACTCTTTTATCCGAGAGGGGAAAAAACTGTTTCCCTTCCTAATGAGCGAGCCCATCTGGTAAGTCCGCTATACGTTTGCCAAAATAATAAAAATAAACTAGATTTTTAACCACCAAATAATCTTCCTATTCAATTCATTTCTCCCGCACCGCATGTCCCTGCTATCCCACGACTTCTCTGTAAATTCCTGCCTTGAAGCTTATGGTAGATTTCGCGCCCGTTCGTTTCGCCCATGCTTTCCACGCACCCATCCATCCCCTTGTTATTCGCAAACAAAAATATAAGTAAAAAAGAGTTGATAACCCCCCCCCTTCCCATCCCCCCCAAAAAACGCCAAATACACCATCCAGAATACAGAAAATATATAAAATTCCCAGGTATCCCAAAAAAACAAAACTCCAAACGTCGACTTTTCAACAAAGCCGATATGATGAGGACACAATATGTAGGAATATCAAACACAAAAATGTAAATACAATAAACCATTTCTCAAAAGGGTTTGCCGCTTTCGAAAATATGCTCCCCTGAAATAAAACCCCAAAGATGAAGACCCACTCAATACCAGAATGAGCGAGGAATTTCTACCCATTCCGAAATAAATAAACGTTCATGAATACAACCAAACGCACCCACACTTGTTTCCAGAACCGGCTTCGCGTTCTGCCACCGGTTCATGGCGTGCCTGTTCCCCGTGACTGAACATGGGCGAACGCTTGGTGAAGGAGGTGGCTTCTGTCTCGTTCAAATACACTATGATGGGCTGCTTGGTCTCGTTGAGTTTCGGGGTCGCGGTGTTGTCGGGTTGGATAAAATATTTCATGCAATAAGGGGGGACGACTTGAGGACCGCTCGATACTCGATGTTCTTGGATCTTGACTACTTTTCCATAGAGTGGCATCATGTTGAATTGCTGGCCGTTGAACGAGCCAGGTCCTCCGCCCCCTGATGTTGAGTAGCTGGACGCGGTTGGAACGCTGGAGTAGGTAGCGGAGCCAGCTGCAGCGGTAGGCTTTGAGGGTGAGGTGGATGAGGTGACTTGGTTATTTGGATTTGCACCAAATGCACTCGTCTGGTTGGGGTAGATGAACGCTTCGAGTACGGTTCCGTTCCAGTAACAAAACCAGAGGTCTTCTCCTGGCGAGGCGACACCTTTCCGACCAAAGTCAGTGCTCTCACGTCGATCCCCTGTGCTTCCTCGTTTCGACACCGTGGCTAATTGGTCGCTGCGCACAATGACGATCTTATTATACGGCATCTGGAACCACCATGCAGGACCCCTAGCGGTCTCGTCGGCGTCCTTGACAAGATGCATGACTTGTTCTGTTTGGAATGTTGGAGCTTGGGCACCGTATGTCCAAGCTTTTAATGGTTGATTCCCGTAACTGAGGAGGATTTCGTTGTTATCGACTAGACTGGGAGACTCGGTTATAGCCTTGATGCTCATTTGAACCGGCCCAGGGCCCATTCCGATACTGCAAGACCATGCATTGCTCTGTTCAGTATTTGAAAGACACGTGGCTTGGTTGAGCGAAGGAGGCCCGATAGGCACGGAAAATGTACCAGTAGGAAGAGCTGGTAAACCGATCGGAACAGCTGTCAGTGGAGTGGCATCATAAGTAGTCGTCATTGTCCTTCCGGTATAGCCATTATTAGTGCCAATGCTGCTAAAAGTTAATATGTATCAATGAGAAGATGAGGGACAATTGCGAGGACTCACGCTTGAGGGGGGTTGCTTTTATCGTACCTGTCCTTTGAATGTTTGTTTGGAGGCTTGAGTATGGCCAGAACTGTGCCCAGTATGATTCCGAATAACACAAAAACAATTGCAAGTAAGACAAATACCCAAACCGGTATAATGCCACAGACTGGTCGCCGTGCTTTCCGCTGCCACTTCTTTAATGGAGGTTTCTCTGATGCTGCAACGGCGGCCGTGTTTACTTGGTGATTGCTGGCTTCCGACATGATGCTCCCTCGCGAAGGCGAATTTAAATTTTCTTGTGACGCGAATTCCGGATTTCGCGTTGCCAACCCAATCCCTCCTGCCCCAGACATAGTTGGGTTGGGTACTTCTGCACTTTGAACTGCCGGGACAACTTGAACAATTGGAACAGATGCTATAGTTGGAACGTCCACAGATACGTTGGGCCGTGTTTTCCGTGCAATCGCTTCGTCGGGGTATTGTGTGTACGGTGGTAATTCTTCCGTATGACCATCAGGACCAATAATACCACCGATTTCTTCTCCCTCAGGCCCAATCCGGCGCTGGTAGTTGTTGTTTGAGCCGGGAAATCCAACAGGAACGGGAGTTACTGTAGGCGCCTGGCTGCTTTCTGCTTCTGGCACGATGTTCTGAGGATACATTCCATAAGGGTGGGTCGGTCCGCTGGGTCCGGCGTAGGATCTTTCCCTTTCTCTCGAGGCTATTGGGGCTGTTGAAGTTGTCGCTATACTCGCCGTCCTTGCTAGTCGGGATTCTTGCGGATACATTTGATATGGATGCGAAGGTCCAGAGGGTCCTCGGTATGGGCTCTCGGGTCTCACGAATGGTGCTTCTGATTCCGTCATTGACACAGGCCTCGATGGAATCGAGTTCATATGTGAAACATTTCCCGACATCCTCCTCACATCTGCCCCCATTGCACCGTCGTGTCGTAACGCGAAAGAGTCGACACCTGCCGGTGGTTTTGCCGTACTTGACGGTCGTGTCGGAGGAATCCTCTGTTGCTGTTGCTGTTCTTGTTGTTGGGGTGTTATTCTGTGTTCCTGGGTCATCGCGGCATTAGATGGATTGAACCCGTCTGAAATCCCCATTGCCTCCAAATCATATTCATCATTATCGTTTTCGCCTTGTTGGTCCATCGATTGTCGCATTGATGCCCTTCTGTCGATTTCTGTCGAAAGACGGTCGGGCCCAGCCATTTTCTTCCCTCAATCCACAGCAAGTGATTCGGAAGTCCGCCTCAAAATCCAAGTGTAGTCAACGTCCCTTCTTCAATTACGATAGTCCGTTGCTGTGATAGTTACAGATTATCGTTTGGAGAGTGTTGGTATTAGTCGGAGGTAGATATATGGTAGTGGTGGTAGTGGTGAAGAGTGAGGTGGTGTGAAGTGGTGAAGGTCGCTGTCGTGGTATGGTGTATGGAAAGGGAAGTGAATGGGGAGAATGAACGGGCAGCGGGAGAGGAGTCTTGGCGCGAAGGGTGAGACAATGTGAAAGTTCTATGGCTTGAACTAGGGCGTGCAGCCCAGAGCCTAAGGTACAGTACGGGGCAGGGGGCTCGCTTCTGGTTTCGTCTCTCTCCCGCCGGACTTTTTCCAACCAAACATAACATGTGCTTTCAGGGCAGCAATGACGGTAAAACAGAACATTCTACTCCCTATGCTACTCTGTACAGTACATGTAAGTTGGATGGACCGGAATGGTAATTGAAACCCCAAAAATCCCAAAATATCAACAATCTTGCGCGTTCCACGAGGACGCCGCAACACTGCGTCCGCCCTGACAAAATGGGGCATGAGAAGAGCTTAAACTGTGGTGACCCTCGTATACAACTACCGTGGTATCAAATCTCAAGGTTATTCCAGCACCGTCTGGTGTACGAACCGTCGAATGGCAAGATAACTTCCTCTCTACTCCAATCTTCCCCCATACCGGTATATCTCCGCTTCTCCCACTTCTCGTCGGTATCTTGCATCTCCCCAACGACGGCCAGACTTGACACCACACCACCTTGCATGACATCCCCGGCCAGAAACATCTAAACTGACCAAGGATCTTACCCTCTCCCCCTGATTCCGCGATCCAAATTAGGGGCAATCACCATGGAAGTCGCAAGACATACGAGTACATACAAATATAACCCCTTCCCCCCTCCTCGCCGACTCTTCAAATCCCTCTCTTCGTTCCTCGTTCTTCGTTCTGTACGACAAGTTCATCGAAAGCAACCACACATCCATTCGCTAGCGGACATACATTCTCCTTAACTTCCAACATTTCCCAAGTCGCCAGCCATACCCGTCGCGGGAACCTGAAATGTTGAGGAAATCTAACCCATCGGGGCCCCGGTGGAGTAGTGGGTAAGGTATTTCCAGGTTTTTCCCACACGCAACACGATCAAGTTGAGCCGTTAACTCCTGTGATCGACTGGTGGGTTTACTAATCAGGTGTGCGATCATACCGCGTCCTGTACCCGAGTATAAAGTTCTCTCCCCTTCGACTCTTTGTTTCCTCTCTCTCGAATGAGCATATCCAATCTTGAACTCATTTCGTGAGACAATATGCGTATAAGAGAGAGACAATACTACGGAGTAGTTCTCGCCCATGCCTAAAGGAATCCAGTCAGAGACACACAATAGAGGACAAGACCCCCCCCCAAATCCCCTCCAACCTCCGGTATTCGTTCGCCGCAAAGTAAAGTGGCAGTCATGGACCCCAGCACCGCCTAGCAACTTGACCGGGTCAATCCATTCAAATCACAAGATACTTCGTATGAATCTCGCAATCCTATAATATTAGCCTTAAACCATACTCTCACATCCGTGCTCCATGGATCTCCCCCGTGAACATCAAATTTTCGAAAATCGCCCAATCCAGCTTTGATTACTTGGTAAAAGGAAATCGAAGTTTAATTCAAATAAGAGCATTTCACTCCAATTCTTGATTCTTGAATATATGAATACCAGAACCTCGACCCATCTTGGATCTTGACTAGAAGAAGCACGCACTAAATTTCCATTTGGCTAAACTCAAAATACTTCGTACTCATCTTCTTGCCCAACCAGTAGGAAAGGCCCGACTAAAGCTTTATCCGAAGATGTTCCCAGGCAACTCGCACCCAGTGCCGGCATATTTTGTGTACCTCACCCACAGCCCAAAATTCATCCATCTGAAAAATGGATCAAACTTATAAATTAGGTATCGAGGATTAAATAGAACCCAACACGGTGAACAAAAACAAAACCACCATGAAATCACGGTAATCATACTTCGTAATCCTCGCTTCATCCCATCCCGTTTGTCGGGTTATGTTTATCCCTCTCTACATATTCATGCTAAAACCCTCACTCACACGATTACCCCACGAAAGGATCTTTTCTGTTTTCTGCACCATGGTTCACTCGCATTCGATATGTTTCTCACAATCTAGAAAAAGATTATCTCCGACCAATCCAATCACTCGCGATGAGAAGATCGTCGAGAGAGAGACGCTTAAAGTTTTGGAAGGTTTGAGGTAAGTTGAGATCATCTGAGACGTGGGAAAGCTTGGATAATTTTTGAAAGTCACGATCCACTCCACTTTCTCAACGTCCAACTGGAATACACGGCTGCGAATTGTTCATTCCTAGGACCTAGAGGTCGTACTTACAAGCCACAGGGAACCAGTTGCAAGCAAGAAATTATTCTAGCTGGAGCACGGCTATCGAAATAATTACCCACCCAATTGGCAATTGCAATAAAAAATGATACGACATATCACGGATAGAAACATAACGTTCATCCTTTCCCTCAGATCATTCATCGGATCATTGCTATTTCCAGACTTCTAGGCTCACCGTCCACTTAAGGCTGTCTTGACAGTCATGACTTAGTGTTAAGATGACAAAACGTCGGTTTGATTACTTCTCTAGCAATCAATTTCTTGAGTTTAAAAGGTTTCAAGGGATTGTCTCTATTAGCAAAACACTAGTTTGATGCTCAAAAGTAATTATTCAACTGATAGGTTTGATCCGAACCGTGCTCTTTGAATATTGAGAGGGAGCTGTCTTCGCCTGAGCATCAAGAGAGTTTGTAAAATTAGTATCAAGATGTTGATAATCATTCAGAACTTTGACAGTGTGTGTCTGTTTGAAAGAGGGTAGTGGAGAATTGCGTATGTTTTCATAAACCGATTGATCTATTAAGTATATTTTACTTATAGTCCTCACAGCCTTAGCAGTCACGTGAATGAAGTGATTGATGTTCCATCACTCTACCAGTTACTTTTGTTGTGACAGTATGAGAGTGACAATTTTTGCTAGAAGAAAACTTGCGTCAACTAGAAAGGCACGGGAAAATTCTTCATTCACACACACTTGTGTGACATCATTCTTAAGCGCCTTTTGACGGCTTCGAAGAGTCAAAGGGTAACGAGACGAGAACACGGGTTGTAGCAGTATTATGGAAGACATCGGAATCCGCCCGCTCTTCCTTGGGGTGAGAATTTATCTGAGGGGACTTCCGCGTACGGAGCCCACCACCATCCAGTTTCTTCACTGAACGAACGCCAAATGACACAGAGAAACTCGAGTAACGAAAAAAAGGAAAGGAAATTGTGGGCAATCCTCCTGGTCTCGAGCCAATGCCAAAGAATGTCCTCGAGAAGCGGAGAAGGTGGACCAGAAATCGAAAAGATCTGGAAGAAACTTCTCCGCTTTAGATCTGATTAGATTATCTTTAGTGGAGAAACCTCCCCCCTCAGCGGAGCGATCTTTGGACCCTTCGTATGGTGCGGTGCTTGGGAACCTTGATGAGACTTGTAGAAGCCGATCCAAATGACATCTTGCGAAACCGAAAAGAAGAGAGGTTGGAGCTATCTCTGGTTTATCGCAGACATAGATGAGAATGCGAATGGGATTGCAAAGGGCGGTCTGTTGGGAAATCCATGCTGGAGGTCAACGCTGGAAGTTTGGCTGCCTATCAACAACCCCAGGCAATTGCTGGTGACTGACTGGCACTACTAATCTGCACGACGGTCCCATCAAGGGTTTTCGGTTGGCTCTTTGCCCTTTCGGGTTGGCATTAGGTGTCGTTTCGTGGCTGTACATGTACAAATTGAGATGCTGCATGACTGTGCCAGCGCAGATTCGTGGATCCCCGTTCATTGTGGGCTCATCGAGTTGTCCAAGTCGTCTTTGCTCAGGTGGCCATGGGTATCTCTCCTCCCCTCAAGCGGTCTTTTTCCCTTTTTCATGGGAGGAGTGAATCGAGTGATAGATGTGCATGCACACAGGGTAACTTGTCGCGGCGCAATATCATAGCGTAGAAAAGTAGGGGGTGGGTTTCCGCGAACGAACCCGAGGGTTCGAGGGTTTATCGATATCTCTCTTGTCTCGTAAGTTAGGGCAATACCGATTTCCCCAACGGGACTGGCAAAGAAGAGCACTGTAGTTGATTGCGTTGAATGAGGCAATCCCCGAGTCGACTGGTACAATATACAGCAAGCGTTCGCGTTCCTGTCATCTTTCGTTCCTTGCAGCGGATGATGATAGCTTGGAGATAGTAGTGTACTGAGCTAGTTGGTATCCTCCGTCGGGTATCCATCCATGCCATCCATCGCTCATGGTGTGTTGCAGTAGGAGCTAAAATGGCTTCCGCGCGATAGCAGTCGCCGCCTTCGGGGACGCTAGTGAAGACAATTTGACAGGGACGGGAATTGCTAGTAGTGGTAGGTAGGGAAAGTAGGTAGAGAAAGGAAAGAGCCAATCAGCTGTCAGCTGCCACCTGCACAGGAAGGTACCGAGTTACTGGCGCTGCACCACCTACGCAAGCACAGCAACCCTCAGTAGTTGTTCCTCAAAAACTATTTCTCGCCCACCGACTTCCACTTCTCTCCCATCTGCCACCACTTTTCTCTCCTCCCAAAACTCGCCCATTATCTTCATTTTCGTGGTGGTGATAGCTTCCCAGTAAGTTCATTTCTTTGCGGGCCGAGGCGCCATGGTCGAGGCTGGCAATTTTGGGAGATTTTTGTTGGGGGGATTTACCTACCACCTTCTTAGCTCAAGGCGTGCCCGGTGGCTTCGAAATTTATTCTTTGTGGAAATCAAGAGACAATCCTCTCGCTATATATTGTTCCTCGGAGCCCGAGTTCCCAAGAAAAATTATTTCTAACCAGATTCCTCGTCCAATTAGTTTTCCTCCTATCGCACCATTCTACCCCTCTACGATCCCTCGACATTCCGAAAAACCCCCTGTCTTGAACCCCTCTTTCAAGCGATAAACAAAAACTTCACCGCCACCCACCATGTCGCGCCCTCAAAATATTGGCATCAAGGCCATTGAGATTTACTTCCCTAGCCAGGTATGCTGCTGAATTCTGCAAAAATTCTAGGATTGAATGCTGTGCATTTGCTAACAATCTGCTCGTGTGACAGTGCGTTGACCAAAGCGAGTTGGAGAAATTCGATGGCGTTTCCCAAGGAAAATACACCATTGGTCTTGGACAGACCAAGATGAGCTTCTGCGACGATAGAGAGGGTAAGAATTTCCCCATTCTAGACCATTTGCCGACTTCTGCTGACATTTGCGAGACATCTACTCCTTCGCCCTTACCGTTACCTCCAACCTCCTAAGCAAATACAAGATCGATACCAACACCATTGGTCGCCTCGAGGTTGGCACAGAGACGATTCTCGATAAATCCAAGTCGGTCAAGTCAGTCCTTATGCAGTTGTTTGGCGACAACACAAACATTGAGGGTGTTGATACTATCAACGCCTGTTATGGAGGAACAAATGCCGTTTTCAACGCCGTGAACTGGATTGAATCGTCTGCTTGGGATGGACGAGATGCCATTGTTGTTGCAGGTGATATTGCTCTTTACGCTAAGGGTAACGCTCGCCCAACTGGTGGAGCTGGTGCCGTGGCTATGTTGATTGGGCCAAATGCCCCAATTACCGTCGAGTCCGGCCTACGAGGAAGCTACATGCAACACGCCTACGATTTCTACAAGCCAGATCTCACCAGCGAATATCCTATCGTTGACGGACACTTCTCCATCAAGTGCTACATAGAAGCCGTGGATGCCTGCTACAAAGCATACAACAAGCGCCAAGCAGTTCTCCAGTCAACCGCCAATGGAGAAGCCAACGGACACGCAAATGGAAACGGTACTGTGGCTTCCGCAAACGTTGACCGATTTGACTACATGACTTTCCACGCACCTACTTGCAAATTGGTTGCCAAGTCATATGCAAGACTTCTTTACAACGATTTCGTCGCAGATCCATCTTCCCCCGCATTTGCCGATGTTCCAGCCGAGCTACGGGATATGGATTACACCAAGTCACTTTCAGACAAGGTTGTTGAGAAGACCTTTATGGGATTGACCAAGAAGCGTTTCAACGAGCGTGTACAACCCTCCATCCAGGTACCAACCATGTGCGGGAACATGTACTGTGCCAGTGTTTACGGTGGTCTCGTCAGTTTGTTGAGCAACATTGACAGCGCCACCCTGCAAGGAAAGAGAATTGGTGTTTTCAGTTACGGTAGTGGTTTGGCCTCAAGTTTGTTCTCATTAAAGATTAATGGGTCCACCGAGGCTATTCAAAAGGCACTTAACTTGCAAGAGAGACTTGATGCCCGACGAACAGTGGCCCCAGAAGTTTACGATGAGGTAAGATTTGAACTCGATCGAATTTTGATATTTTGACTAATTTCTCCCCTTAGATGTGCTCTCTCCGAAAGACAGCTCATTTACAGAAGAACTATACCCCAACCGGAAGCTCTGAGACTATCGCGCCAAAGACCTACTATCTCCAGAAAGTTGATGACATGTTCCGCCGAGAATATGAGATCAAGGCCTGATTCAAATGCATATACAGGCGTTCAGGGTAGTATCTCTCGCGCATAGAATGTGCCGTTTTTTTATGATTCGTTTTCTTCTATAGACCATCGGCAAGATCCATTTAAGGGCGGTCGAGTCAAGATGCGATTTAATATCCGGTGTTTTAGTTGTTCTTTTGATGTGAATGATTTTTTTCCTTCTTCTCCGGTTCGATCCCTTCTCCATACAACAACTCATAAGAAAGAGAGAAATACCGTTCTAGATATTGCACATATGCATTTAGAGGAAATAGCTAGTTTATTCGGCTTCAAAAATACAACTTATCAATGATTCAACCAGCCTGAAAATTAATGGCCATGTAAATTGGCTAAGCGTGACTTACAACTTGGGCCCTTTTGACCTGCAAACCACCTAGGTAACGAGCGGAAAGGACTCAAGACCAAGGAAGGTGTTGGTTGTTTATGAGATCGTTCCTTCTCTAGCCTCCTTTTCTGTCCCGTCCTCTACCAATTCCCGGGAGACTCCCTCTTCGTAGAGCTGAGATCCTATCACTCCATTCTCCAGTCTCTACAATGAAAAGGGAGGGGTTACCATTTATCGCATTCCTTCCTTTCACATGAACCCAGTTACCGTCTTCCCCGACAGCTTCCTGCATTCAAACGCCATCATGAGGAAAGGGATAAGGGGGTAAATTAAAAGTCAGCTGAGAAAGGGAGTTCTAGACTGGGGATGGGAGGGTGGAATGCTTTGGAGGGAGAAGAGGTCAAGAGAGAGGAATGTTTGAAATGGATGGATGGGGTTTGTGTTTGGGATCCTTGTTTGTTTTCTTAGTGTGTAGAGTTAGGGAGATTGGTCCAGTAGGGAAAGAGGGATGTAGATGGAGGGTTTGGTGAGGTTACGAGGCCTGTAGCTTCGTTTTGTGCTAACGGGACCACATTTGGTGCGTTTCTGGTGGCAGCTGAGGGGATAAGCATGCCAATCTGTACGAGCTCTAAGCGTCAGCACACCAACACTAATTCGGCCCTCCCTAGAGATCTAATCTCTTGCCTAGATACTTATTACAAGTTAGAAGTACTAGAGACTAGGAGGGGTTAGAGTGTTTTTTTTCAGCCATTAAGACGCCATCTGGAAGTTTATATGGATGGAAGAGGGGCGGTGGGGATTATGTTATGTTAGGATAGAGGTAGACAGAGATAGCTGTGTAGAGCTAGTTGTTTATCGTTACACAACTTCTCACGTGATGGCGGGGGCATTTCGTGAAAAATCGCGAGTTCTTCCGCGCGTCTTACATTTACACCACATTTTGAACTAGCACTTCGACGAATTCCAGCATCGGCACAAGCGCAATGCTTCCTTGGAAGGCTTACACACTCCATTCATCCCCTCGAAAACCTTCTACCCCGAGCCTTTTGGCGCGCATCAAACAATGAATTCCGACGGCCTTCTCGCGAATCTCAATCAATCCCAACAAGCCGCAGTTTCGTCCTTCGCAGACACATTAGCCATTCTAGCAGGCCCAGGCAGTGGCAAAACACATACCCTCACTTCTCGAACGGCATGGTTATTAGCGCAAGGACTCCAGCCATGGAACATTATCGTCGCGACCTTCACGGTCAAGGCCGCGCGGGAAATGAAAGACAGGATTGGGAAGCTCATGGGGAATGGACTGGAATCGAAACTTGTGCTTGGGACCTTTCACAGCATTTCGAGACGGTATCTAGCGCGATATGGACATCTCATCGGGATACAGAAGGACTTTGGGATTGCGGATAGCGCGGACTCTCTTGCGATCATCAAGCGCATTTGCAAGAGGAACAACTTTATCATTGATCCGAAGGTGGCTCGGTCTCGAATTAGCGGGCGGAAATCAAGAGGAGGACATGACGGGAAGGAGAAGAGCAAGTCGGGTGCTAAATCGGTGGAGGTGCAGGAATTTGACTTGTGTTATGATCAGTACGAGGCGGCTCTCAAGATATCGAATTTGCTCGACTATGACGACCTCCTTCTACGATGTGTCGACCTTCTCCGAAACCATCCATCATGCGTGTCGAATGTTGAGGCGGTGCTCATCGACGAATTCCAAGATACGAATTTGGTCCAATTTGACCTCATGCGGTTATTTGCTGCTGAGAGGAAACGAATCACAATTGTGGGGGATCCAGATCAAAGTATTTACGGATTTCGTGCGGCGGAGATAAAAAATTATAAGCGCATGCTTCGACAATACCCAGATACCATTACAATTGCTTTGGAGGAGAATTACCGTTCTTCGGGGGCTATCTTGATGTCAGCACTGAGTGTGATCCAGCAGGATGCTTCGCGAGTCGACAAATCATTGATGCCCACTCATATTGTCGGAACTAGGCCTGTTCTCCGGAAACTCTTCAATGCCTATATAGAAGCCGAATGGATTGTGACGGAGATCAAAAGATGTCAGGGTATGACGGGTGGACTGATGGACTTGAATGACTATGCTATCCTTCTTCGTTCCTCGTCTCTTTCACGTCTCATTGAGGCATCGTTAGGGAAGGCCGGTATTGCATATAAAATGGTTGGTGAGTAGTATTCATGTTTTTGTTATGATGCCACTTACTGAGAATACTAGGTGGCCTGAAGTTTTATGATCGAGTTGAAATAAAAACGCTGTTGGACTACTTGAGAGTGATCAACCAACCAGAAAACAACGATGCTCTTGCCAGAATCATCAATACCCCGTCGAGACGAATCGGAGACGCCACCATCAAGTCATTATTAGAGGAGGCCGACAAGAAAAAGACGACAATGTGGTCATTGATCCTTGGGACTGTCCAAGGCAGGCAAAACACAACAACAAAACTACAGAAACCAGCCGAGCAGAGTCTTTCAAAGCTTGTCAATATCATTTTGACAGCTAGAAAAAAGGTTACTGAGTCTGACCAGACGACTACAGTGGATCTGTTACGATATATCATGGAAAAGACGGATTACGAGAAGTGGCTGGAAGACCATCATGGCGATGTTACGAAGGCCCGATGGGACAACGTTCAGGAACTCATCACCCAAGCGAATGATTTTCAAGATCTCATTTCTTCTGGCTATGAAGATGAAGCGCTGCCTGAAATTGAAGGTCTTGAGCAAGAGGATGATGATAATCATTTGTCGAGATTTCTTGCGAATGTTGCACTGAACGCTGAAGTAAACAAAGATGACGCCGAAGGACCGGCAACTGCACAAGTTACAATTTCAACTATTCATGCCGCTAAAGGTTTGGAGTGGCCAGTGGTTTTCATTCCAGCAGTTTACGAGGGTTCCATACCTCATTCAAGAGCCGAGGATCCCAACGAAGAAAGGAGATTGTTATATGTCGCAATGACGAGAGCAAAGGCATTACTGTATATGAGTATTCCAATCAAGAATTCGCAGAGCGAACAAACAACATTATGTCCTTTTGTATCATCGTCTTCTCTAAACAGGCTTCTCGAAAAGAAAGGACCTTCACTGGGTTCAACAACTGTCCAATCGATAGCGCAAATATTGCGCCGAGGATGCCCAACGGCAAGGTCAATAGCTGAGAGTTGCTCTCAACTCCGCAGTATCTCAGACGATATATTTCCAGAAGATGGCGAAGAAGATAAACAACCCAAATCGAGATTCGAAACCAACAGCGAATTCTCAAACTACAACATGGGACAGGCACAGAAGAGACGAAAGGTTGAACTCAGCCGCTCAATGAGCGATGTCGAGCCAGCCCCAGAACGGAATTGGAAGCCAACGGTTTCGACTACGATGGATAGAGCTTCAAGCTTTACTGCCCCTTCTATGACTTCGAAGACTGGGTTTGTCAGTGCTGGTTCGCATCTCCAAGTACTCAACGAGCAGTCCATCAACGCGCCCCCGATCGTCGAGAAAGAGAAACCTAAAGCTCGAAAAACTACATCGAAAGTAGCATCCAACCAAGGAAATCTCATGGCCTTCCTCGGGAAACCCGAACCTATTGTCGAACCTCCCACTTTACCAATGAAAGTCTCCAAGAGACAACCCATCTCATCCCAAATATCCGGCCCAGTTCCAAGTACCTTCAACCAAGCCCGACCACCCACCTTTCTCCCCGAATCCCACGGCATCGCACCCGATCTCGCCTCTCACCGCATCGGCCCATCAAAATTCGGTGCACGACTGAAACCAACCCGCGAACCTGAATCCCATCCAAGAAACGACTACGTCTTCCTCTCGAGTTCGCCTCCTAGACCCAAACCCGCTATCCCGGAAGCGCCCCCGGAACCACCAAAACCGCCTCTGATGTCACTTATCCGTCCGCCGCTGTCTACGCATACGACTACGCATATGACGAGCATGGATAAGTTAGGGGCGCAGAAGAAGACTTTGGGGGTTAAGAGGCGGGTGGAGGGGGGTTGGGAGAATAGGAGGGATAAGGGGAGTGCGTTTAGGCCGCCTGTTATGAAGTGATTGGGGCTGTTTGTTTTATGTGTTGTATATTTTATGTTTTAGGGCGGGGAAGGGAAGGAGGCGAAGGGGGGGGGTGGTATTTGGATATGGTTTATTGAGGTTTAATTAGGGTGTTTTGGGATTTTGATGGGCTGGGGATGGTGGGTAGACGCTTGTGCTGTTGCATCGTGGCTGGTTTGTTTATGGGTTGCTCTTTTTGTTGGGCGGTGTTGAGGAGGAGTTGAGGATGGTAGAGGTCATGTTTCCGTAATCAACAGTATCAAAAATGATTGCACAATGCGTGGATGAACTGTCAGTGGAATTTTATTGGAAGTCAAGGTTGTTGCATGCTCGGGTTGGAAAACAATCCTTCGAGGTAATAACGCTTGATTCGTCGCAACTTATCGGAAATCTTTTGCTACAACGCGTTTTATTAATCCCCCGACCGGCTCTTGATTTCCTAGAGTTCAAGTGACTTGGCTTGCATGATGGTTCCTTAGTAGCCTTATGTTTAGTTAATTCCTTGGACTATTTTTTGAGCTCGCGTAAGTTCTGGGTCCAGAGATAATTAAGTATCTCAATGACGCGGAAAGAGGAACACCATGGTGTTTGTGTATGTGTATAGAAAGAGTACAGTTCTTGGTGAGGCTTTCGTCAATTATCAGACGACTTGGTCTTTGGCTGTTAATTTGAGGAGCAGCTCCATCATAAGACCTTAAATGTGTGGTGATTCACTCCTTCTCATTTTCTTCATCTGAATTTAAGAACATTCTAGATTTGTTCCTCAGTCAATAACAACGCGATCTAGGTGCAACCAATTAACTGTGTGACTGGAGGTGTTGATGTTGTGTCGGGATTTCTCTACGCTTCGCGCATCGGTGGGATAAATGTTGAATCTGGAAGGGCAACGATTTTGCGGCTGTAGGGAATCAAACTTGCTAAGCTTTCAAGTGAATGCGTTTGCAGGATTCGACAGCAAATAAGGAATTGACTCTGAATTTTGAGTACTTTATTAAAGCAACTCTTGTTAGATTAAGAGATTTTCTGGACCGTGATAGAATTGCTTCTGAGGTAAAAAAACCTCTCAAGTTTCACATTGGTGAGGTCCAATAACCCTGTCAAGAAATCGCGCTCTTTCAAAAGGAGGTTTGTCCGACAATTCTCGACTAGTCCAGGATTAGTTCTTGTTGCCATCGCAAGAAAGTCAATCAAACCTCGTCAGGCCATTGGACAAGACGTCGGAGCTATTTGTTTTACTTTGGCTATTTCCACATTCTAATATCATTGGTCGCAAGCTTTTAAAAACACTACCAGTAAATCATTCTTTGCCTCCCGGTGTTCAAAGCGAGGAACATTCTGAAGGTCGACTTGATATGCCGTACGAGGATTGGTCAGTACTTAATGGCTTGAATGAAGTAGATTTCAAATAATGTCACCCTTCGGTCACTGATCCGAAATTAGTTGTTGCTTGACAGCCTTAGCCTGACTCAAGTCTGGAATAAATATATGCTCCTAAATTTATCAGATTTACGTTATTGTCGAACCTTACTTGGATAACCGGAATACTCAATGAATAATAAACCCACAAGCAAAAGGTATTAAACCAGAACTTCCCGTAATTACATATTTTCGCCTCACCTATTTGAAAAGCCGAGGGTCCAAACTAAGTAACACAACTCGGTACAAAAGTAATCTCACCAATTACGAAATTTCTTCCAGCGATTGATGATTTTTGGGTCGTGATACAGTGAATGCTTTTCATCGTCTACTGAGTTGCGATAAATTCCCCTGAGCACATCAAGCGGAAGAGAGAGCCAATGAAGAGGAGCCAACAACCGCCTTTCTCGCAATCGACAACAAACTCACAATTGACAGTAAACCCGAAACCCCACCAATGTCAAGCTGTGTTTATAAAAACTCAATACAATCAGCTATGTTGGAAGAATAACTAAAAAATTTCCACACTAGAGAAGGAATTCACAGTGAGTGACTTTTGAAAGGAGGGCAATATTCGGGAGTTCGTCGCTTGCCATTTCTAGGTGCATGACCTTGTCGCCGAACTACTCTCTGAAAGGCGTGGGATCCGTACTTTGTAGCTCTACCGATCAAGATCTCATAGCCCTATTTTTAAAGTATAAAGATTCATCAACAGAGACAAGAATGGCCACCAGATAGATGACATGACCCTAAGTTCACAAGAAAACCTTCGACCAAAACTAACACCATTCAACTATTTCAAAACCTACAAGTTCCAGTGATCGGCATCTAGAATTCCATAGAAAATCCAGAGGTATACAGAGTTTCCATCCATTTCGAAAATTATTTGGAATTTATCTAGGATAGAGTCACCTTCTATGGATATATCTATATATATCTATAAACATAACTCTTGCATGATTTCGGGACATAAAATAAATAATCTAATCTATCTCTAAGCTAGTTACATATACACTAACCATTACCTAGGACCCTAGTAAAACCTCTAAACTCTTTTATTCTTATTAGAGCGTTTTAATTTAGACTCTTTAGAGAATATATATAATATTTCCTTAAAAGCGTAACTCTACTATACGTACGTGCTTAGCGAATAGATAGAATTCTATAAAAAAGATATTTTTAGGCGAAGATTAAAGGTTTTACCTAGGTAAATTCACACAAATTTTTTGAAAAATTGTTTTTTTAGGCAATAATCAACGACTTTATATAGTCGAATTCACTAATTTTATTAAGTATTCTGGATAACGGTTTCCACTCTAAATTCTTCCAGAAAAATCCCTTCCATTTTGAACTCGCTCTAGATATATCCAGAGCGATACCATCCATGGAATGTTCTATGGAAGGTGCTTCCAGATGCCGATCACTGCCTACAACAGAAATCCAGGAAATCTCAAGGATTTAAGTCTTGTCCTTGACACCACACCTACTTATCAAGACTGTCCAAGAAGAAATCCCATAATTTTCGGTAAGTAAACGTAAGCCTCCAACAATTTCCCAAGAAAACCAACTTAAGAATCTCTAGCAAAGGACAACAAATTCCCATGCGACAGCAATTCCGAAGACTCCCAAACACTCAACTAAACAGTCCCTAAAAACTATAGAAAGTATCCAACTCCAAAACAAAACATTTGGAAAGAGACAAAGCTAATTGAGAATATAGGATGTACGTTTATTCTTACAGTCCCAATCGTATTACTTCGCAAGTGCCCGGGGTCTTCTACTCCGTAATAATCTTACTGCATGTCGGCCGCATTTATATACATCTCATCTGAAGTGAAATATCCAAATCTAGATAATGGTACGCACAACCCTCTTTCAAAAAGAAAAAGCTACTTATCAAGACTTGCAAGGGATAGATTCGGTTCCGTGATTCTCCCCGATGAAGGTGTCAAGTTATCTCTAGGCCTCATAAATTCCTATCTTCACTCTCTTCTCTACAAAATAACACCTAAGTGAGAAATGTATCTCCAAACCTCCCCAAAACCGCCTGAGAAAAGTAGTCAAACAATCACTCATAGTGCTATACATCCTAACATACATTTATAGGTGGAGAGTAGGTATTTTGGAATGATGTGCAGGAAGAGGAAGAGATGAGAGAGGAGAAGAAGGAAAGGAGAACTTTGTGGACTTAATGGACTTTAGGACATTGCTCTTGGTCATTCCCTCTGTAGGATTGTATCAGGTCCTGATCCGATTTGAATTAGGTCAATGAATAAGGCCGAGAAGGGGAGGGACCGAGCGAGTCTTGAGTCCTGTCTTCAAAGGTGGTTGAGCAGTGCCTACTGAAAGCTCGCGCACTTGCGCACGCCTTTGGCACACTCAAAGCCGTTGATATGGCCAAACACCAGGTGTATCTGCACACAGCACGCCACCTAGACTGAAGATTTCAAGTTTGACAAGCAAAATGTAGATTGAAGGGTATTAAAATGGTATGTAAATTCCATGCCCGAAGGCACTCGTTCTCAAATATAATCCGCCCGCCAGGTATAATATCGTCGTTGAAGACAAAAAAGGCGCCACCGATAAATTTTCTTTTGAAGTGTCTCGATAAAACTCCCCTCCCAAAGTTCCCTTCCCTTTGTCCATTTTTTTCTTCTTTCATCGGCGTTGAAGCCAAGAAAGTGACCAGACCCTAGAGAGAACCACTCCAAAGCAAAAATACGCGAAGAGTATGTATCATCGAATCGCTATGCACGGAAAAGAAGAGAAAGAAACTCGCTATCAGTAGAATAGTTAGAGAGTTTCTCCCAAATCATTCCTCAGCCCACCGTCGCTCTCTCAACGTCATCTCCTTCCCCTCAGCAGTACGACTTCCATCCCCTTCCGCGCGCCAAGACCAGTACTCGCCCAGTCGGATCTCAGCATACGAAGCATAGTCAAAGTCGATCTGCGAAATGGTGGCTTGAATCAGGGCCCATATACCCCAATAGAAACCCGGGATTCCCCGCCAGACATCAACCTCATCAAAGAGTTTCTGGACCTCGGTGGCCTCATCTACAGCAGCATTGGTCTTGTTGTCGCTTTGGAAGGAGAAGTAACTTCGGATGTACTGGCGGATGAAGTCTCTCCTTTGGGACTTGGTCGGTAAGAGTTGGTGCTCACAGTCAAATCCTCCCCATTCGGCAAAGTGGTTGGCAATGTCGAATGCAGCCGGGGATGGCGTTGCGTATTCATAGTCGATGAAACTGACAATCTCCTGGGGTTCACCTGCTGCTGCTGTGGCACCTGAGGGCTTGGGTTGGACGATTACGTTACCACTCAATAAGTCGCAATGGGCAAAAACCAGCTGGGACAAGTCAGTATGGAAATCCCGTTCATGTCACCAATGGTCCGGCCTAGGGCTTTTATTGTGGAAGGGACTGGGACTGGCATCACGCAAAGGCAATTGTGGCATGTATGTGTATTGGTAGGAAGAAACTCACGCTATCTGTACCTAGTCCTGGGCGGTTACTGAATTCCTCGACCAGTCTAGCTAATTCCTTTTGCAAAGTTGCTTGTCGGAGGATTTCTGCTTCTGTTGAAGTGGGGAGAGCGTAAATCCATTTTTGCATGACGGTCCATACATTCGGGGCAGGTTTTCCGGGAGCGATGTTGTCAATAGCTGCTTGTAGTGCCGGGTCTTTCTTACTTGGGGTAGGAGCTGGGATTCCAAATTCTTCACTTCCATCGATTTCTGCGACCAAAGGTTCTCGGGAAGAAGGAATACAAGGAACGACAGCGTGCCACTCTGCCAATCTCGTAGCTACAGCCCTCCAGATATCTTGTCGCCGAAGATCTGCTGGGGATGTTACAGCACCTTGAATGAACCTGTAAAGCATTCCATTGTGAAATCGAGCAAGCAATTCCGGGGCGAGCTTGTGCTGCATAAGGAGCTCGTGGTTTTGGGTCTCTCGTTCTCGATCAATTATGCGGTCCGTTCCTTGTCCATAGGCTCTGAGAAGAACTGCTTCATTGTCAATTTCCTCTGGCGATGAGCCAGGTCTTTTGTTAATGACTTTCAACAATGTGTTTGTGATTCCATCCGTGAACCTAATAAACTCAATATCCCCAGCGGTATGCTCCCATTCAGGACGGAGGGTGAGGATTAATCGTAACGCAGAGGTTTGGGAGTCGCTTTGGTTGTAAGTGAGAGGGATGAACCGGACGTTGCCCGCCTTGGTGGCAGGTCCTGATTGTTCCCCCATTTTCTGGTGTCGCGTGCTCGAAAGTTTTGAGGATTCAGGAGAAGTTGGCGAGGTGGTGAAATCGCTGTCAGAAGTAAGCAGTTGACCAAGGAAACCTGTCAAATGAACTTACAGTAGATTGGTCTCTACGTGAAAAGAGGTATGCTGACGTGAAGTTCAGCAAAGGTGAAAGTTGGAGGGTTGCCAGTTATTTGTAAATAGCATGTGCGAACTACGTCATAAAACGAACCTCAAGAATTGATGATGGAGAATTGCTTTCTGAGTGACGAGTTTGACGAAGGTAAAGAGGCAGAGAGTTGAGTATCGGTTATGTATGAGAAAAGAAGTCGTTGAAGTGCGCAGCGTGCGTGGGAGGTGAGGGGAGAAAGCTCGAAGCTATGCAGCCGCGCGGGCATGCGGGTTGGGGGTTGCAAGGGTTATGACACTGGCTTTTGTGTAAAAGTGTTGGTCGATATGATGCACCTCTACAAATGAGGAATTTTGTCTAAAGAAGGGGGGGGAGGAAAGTGAGGGAATAAATTGGAAGGGGATCTGAGATTTGGTGTTTGTATTTACGATTGAGGAAAGGTCGCGTGGTCTGGGCCTGGAGCTAGTTGGAAATTTATATCGGGATCGGACATTGGGGGGCCGAACAGCCTCCGGTCTCGGGCCGGGTGCCGTTCCGCTAACCTTCTTTCCTCCTCGAAGAATCTCACCTCCAGGTTATTCACTTCAAAATCACTTTCAACCCTCTTTCAATTGCGAGAGTTTCTTTCTCTCAACTCCACTCACCCCTGGTGGTGGTAATTATGAGGCTATTGATCAGCCTTATTTGCTCACCCGCTGCGGGGTAATTTGTGTACATGGGATTTGTACGAGGCGATGACCCCTCCTGCAGGGCAACAACACCTGCAGAATCCCGTCACGTCAAAAGTCCATTCGAAACGTAAACTTTCTTACTTACCACGGGATGTGGAAATAGCTGAAGGTCACGCCACTTTTGCTTTCACTCTATTCTTCACAAAACCACCTACATCGAGAGAGTCTACACAGACTCTACCGAGACGGAAAAAACGTCTGTATTCGTCACCACGGGTATTTGTACCTCGGGGAAATGGCCCAGAAATACATTGAGCAGCTGGGTCAAACTAGATGCAACTTTCTAATATTGTCAATAAGACGTCAAGAATTTCCCCTAGATTTCATGATACTTTTCTAATGTCTCTCAGATGTATGGTTG
Source organism: Hymenoscyphus scutula (assembly GCA_001399465.1). Lineage (NCBI taxonomy): Eukaryota > Fungi > Ascomycota > Leotiomycetes > Helotiales > Helotiaceae > Hymenoscyphus > Hymenoscyphus scutula. The sequence goes on from LKTO01000002.1 coordinate 232,159, forward strand.
TCCCTTTGTACCTATACTCGTACTCTTCGTCCACAAGCACGCTTCAGTATTTAAAATCTCTGCACCGGTGTCCAGACTTTCTCTACAATGTATAGAACGAATCAAAACTGGGGTTGAGATACTGGATGGGTTCTCCCGATGAAAAACCAGGGGGGGTGTGATAAAGAAAGAAATATGGATGTTGGGTATGTGAAAAGGGCGGGGAGTCGTCAGACTTGACTGTTCCTACCTCGCCCGAGAAACGTGCGGAAACTCTGTTCAACTGGGTCTGCTGCTGAGAAGACATTGGGAATTATACTGGAACTTCCTCACAAAATGACGGCAACCTGAGCTTGCGCTGTCGCCACCTCCAAGCAAGAAGGGAAGGAACGACCTTTTGGAATTTAGGAGTGCCCCATCATGTTCATGAAGCGGTGATGGGAGTAAATCAACTTTTGGACAGACCAACCCATATCCACCACCAACACATGCTCCATAAAGATAACTCAAAGTCATAATCTGCAATTTCTAGTCAGCACGGAATAACATTCATCTTCGTGATGACGAGGAGCTGGATATGCAGAAACCTCGATCGTTTCCATGCCCAGAATCTCGTGAGACGAGAGTGGATTGGCTCCCGAGGAGTGATATACTCTTTGTGGGATCTAGTACAGTCTGAAAGCGTCTCTAGAGTAACGTCTGCCAAGAGATGCAGTCGATGGGGTGTTAAAGAAACAAAGAACCGCCTGTGACTGCCGGGGGTGATAATGGAGGAATTTACAGGGTCGACGACTTGACTACTCTTTCCTCAAATGAATGAACAAAATTTACCAATACGTACCTAGGTACCAATAGGCTCCCATTTCAGCTCAGAGGAAGATTGCAAGGTAGGAGGACAAGAGGACAACATTTCTTTGTCTCCTTCTCGTCACTTGAAAGTCTATTGTAGTCCTGTGCGAGACTTGAGATATCTTTCCTGGCACTTTGGGTCACTATTCATGAGTTTGGAGTAAGGCGGAGACTTTCTTCTCCAGGGCTGGAAATACTCGAAAAGTTCGTATGTACGGTACCAATTACACGACGGAAAAGGGATCTTTTGGTCAGACGGTTCCCGAGGGAGAGAGTCTCTTGGCTGAAAATCTTGAGGTAGTGTTACAAAGGTTGGTACAAGACTCACTTATCGCTCTGTGAATACCGCTTTGCTATCGAGGGTTTGCGACACTTGCAATGTCCTTCCAGTACCATTTAGCGCAGCGAGAACTTCGGCAAAATCTTCCTGTTGACGTCGGCGCGTCATCATTCGTTCGCGCCTTTCCCGAATGCCTTCGTCCAAGTGGGTCCACCCCCCTTAGTTTTTCCCACAAACCCCACTGCAAAATTCCCTTCATGAGTAGAAATAAGAAAAGTGCATTCAATCAGCGGTACCTAGGCGTAGGTACCACGATTCGGCCACCTGGAAAAGTGGAACGCTCCCCTCTTCGGAGGGAAAAGCACGATCAAGCTGATCAGCAGAGAGGAAGCCGGCAAGAGATGTAGGGCGGGAGGGCCTGAACTCTTTTTGCTGGTTGGATATGATTTTTTTCAATTCTTTTTTCTCTTTCTTTATTCTTTTTTTGTCTTTTTGTCCTTTTTGTTGGTAAGCGAGAGAGTGCAAAGGCATGAGAAGGGTCAAGTCTCGTCTCCACGAACAATGGGACTTGGCTTGTCTTGGGCTAGTTTCTCATCTGGACCACTAGATAAAAAGGAGTAATAAGAGAGCCAACTGCATTGCCTGGACAATCTGAGCATCGACGACGCAGAGCAAGGAGGATTGTCAGAGTCATGCCTTCTTCCATTGTATCGCCCTGCTGTGGTACCGAGGTGAGATGAGGCGAAATGTAGAGAAAGGAGCGACCCCATATTTGATGAGGGCTTCGAGGTCAAGGTGACGAACCTCGACCTCGCCGATTCCGTGGACTGAGAAGTTTGTAAAAGCCTCGTTCCATTGACTTAATCTTCTTTAAACTTTCACGGTTATTGTCAAAGCCTGCTATCATCAACAGAATTGCTTGGTAAAGTCAAGAGAAGTAGATTCAACCTCTAGAGCTCCGGTCCAGTGATGTTGAAGAGATGGGGAAAACGGTCTAAAGATCCTTTGCCTCCAACCGTGGAAAATCAACTTGTTGTATATCCCAAGCCACACTCACCTCACCTCATTCCACAGCACTCCACCTGCACTGAAAACATTGGGTTGGGAGGGAACGGAAAGACTCCACTTGCGGGGAGAGCTTGAAGGAACCACCTCAGGAAGCTCCTTCCTCCCAGTATCTATTTCTCGCTTCACCCACCGGCCCACATCCTTCCGGCAGTCCCGCGATTTATTCATATCTAACCATTTGTATCTTGAAATCTAGAGCGTGTCAGTAGACCTAGACAGTCACTGGTTGACGAAAATCTCAAATTATTCGAAACGAAAAACCCCCCAACTATACCGGGTATTCTCTTCCTGCTTACTAGGGGTAGAGTTTTGTTTCTTTCAGGAAGCTCTTAAGGTCATTTGGGGAGAACGTATTTGAAGAGAGAGTTACCGAATTACTTCAAGGTTAGACTCTTACGCCAATGTTGAATTGAACAACCCCCGCCCGCCTTTTTGAGTGGTAGAGTGCGAGCTGGATTCTTCCCATATTCTTGCGAGGTTGAGTGTCCCACAACATGTTAAAAATCCCAAACTTCTGGGATAGGTAATAGGTACTGCCGAGCCTCTGGAACAGCAATTAACCATCCCTGGTCAACTTCCTCATCTGCAATCGTTGATTTTTTCTCTCTTATGAATCCACCTCCCAATTGTTGGCGATTGCAGATTTACACCTGAAACTGAAAGTTCTTACAGTTTGTGTACTAAGTATGTGCGCCGTACCTGCACACTACTTGCTTCTAAAGCAGCTGTTTGACGAAAGAGTGAGGCTCACCCGAGATAAATTTATAGACTCTAATACTTACTTTAGAGAGAATGATATAATTCGGGGAGTCACTCTGGCATAGAGCAACGGGTCTCAAATTATGAGGTTCAATTATGATGGTGTATTTACGAGGTCACGTGTACCCCCATAACACTTACCCACGCTAGCACCAGCTAGGAAGAGCTTTCCCCCTTTTCCTATTTCTTCTTCTATCTAATATGATCAAATGAACGCGTTACAATGAGGAAGCTAAGAAGAAATAAGAGACATAGACATCAGCTAATACGTCTTTGAGATGACGGGTGTGTATTCAGGATGTCTTCAAACAAAATTGTTGGCTTTGTGGTTATCATTCGAAAGGAAACAATGAACCTCTATTCTTAGGTTAAGCTCTTTGAAGGAGAAATGGGTCTAGACAAAACAAATAATCAACATAATTCTTTCTCCTCTTTCAAAGTGATAAATACAGTGCTTTGTCGACTATCATAAACAATTGTATGATCTTTCACAGTAATACAATTCTTTGTAAAGGCTGGCTTATAAACTAAGTCTGCAGCAGAAAAATGTGGAAGAAACAGAATTACAGAACTACGAACACGTTAACCCAACACCAAAATCGAACATATCGAACAACCAGTTTCATTAATCCTTCCACGTAACTACTGGCAAGATGTCTGATATCACTTGTGTATACATCGTTACCTACTACGTGAAATGTGCACAGTGAGTTTTCCCTTTTTTCCCCCTTTGTAAACTTAGTGGTGGGGAGTTGCTTTTACCCTTACACACTACCCCCAGCTTCTGACACAACGAGAAAGAAATATGCTGACCCAATATAGTGCGAGGGTAGATATAAATCACAGTGCTGTTTGTATTGACTCGAAAATTAGAGAGAAAACACCAGTAAAGGAAGTATGTCAAAGTACTGAGGTAGGCAACCCTTGGATAACAATTATTTACAACAATCCCCCACAACCCGAAGACGAAGAGCCTCAGCCGTATTTATGTATTTGCGGAGATGATATGGAGCCTATCACCATCTACGCGGTAGAAAACACTTATTGTGGAGAGCGGAAGTGTCAACTGGATGAGCGATTCATGAGAACGCCCAAAGAGAAACTTGATGCGAAGTTCTACTTTCAGCTCAGAATACGGGTAAGTTCATATCTAACACTAATTATTCTTATAATGATGCTAATAAGATTTTTAGTCGCAAGAATTGGAAAAGTATGAAGTCCATCGACTGCACGAAGTGCTGAAGCAAAAGGAACGAGATTTCAACAAGGCGATGTATAAGCGAGCCCTCATAACCCACAAAAATACGGAACATTTTCAAGTTCTAGATATGAGGAAGTACCCCAAAAACCCAGAGAAAGTTCTGCCCAACTTTCTTGTGCCTGTAACACCCCCTGATGACAATTGTCCAATCTGCTTTTATCCTTTGGAAAATACTAAGAATGGAGAAGCAGTTGAATTGCCCTGCAAACATACATATCACCGTAATTGTATCATTGAAAGCCTTATCCGCAAAAAGGAATGCGTAATGTGCCACAAGTCGTACGAGATATTTCTATTCAACGGGTTCGAAAAGACGGTATACCATACATCTATTGTGAAAGTAGATGATCGGTACGGACATGAATGGTTACAGCCATTTATTATTCAAGTCGCGGGCTACATTCCCAAAGGCGCGCTCGACAACATAGAGGAACGATCTCATATCAAATTCCTCCCGAAGAAACTGTTAGAGGATAAGTGGGGGGACTACAACGGGGATTCAGTGGAAGAAGAGGAAGCGAAATTTAAAAGGGAGCAAGCCGCTAGAATTGCCAAATGGAAGGGTAATTTTTCGTATCATATGGATATCCTTGATACAGTCTTGGAAGGCGAAGAAGCGGCCGAAAACGCGCTTAGGGAAGGCCTACGAGATCCTCGTTCTGCCGACGACAGTGTGGCCACGCTTGACCGGCTTGCAAACAATCTTGAGGCTGGAAGAAAGAACAGGAGAGATCTTGAACCTGAAAAGGGTTATAACATAATTGGTGGTATAGATAACAACTTACACCCGGAAGTTTTGAGTAGCTTGGGGTATCAACTCATCATTGATGATAAAACAGATCCAGAAACTGCCGAATGGTTTAGATACTGGGTCGAGAGAGGGCAACGCACCCCAGACCGCTTGGCACAGGCTGAAGAACGAGTCAGCCAGCTTTTATACGAAGCATACGACAGGTTGCAGGATTTGATTTCTAGGAGTAGAAGTTCTCTCGGGTAATTTTGCGGTAAGTCACGCTCTCACAGGCAAACCTCAGTGGATTCTTCTACGCCGCCACCCCCCTTTTCCTCCCCTTCCCATTCCAGTAGATTCTGGTGCGGTTAAAAAAAAGAAAGAATTTGTTTAGAGTTAAAAGTAGGTAAATAGAGAGCTTTGGCTGGCATCAAAGCATGAGTATAAAACAAGTTATAGGATAACGTCCATCTATGCGTAACGAGAAACCACCCGTGCCGAGAAATTTTATAGGTACTTCACCTTCAAACCTCAAGAAAAGAAGAATGTATATAGGCAGCCTTTATATTTTCTGTGCTAGATATGTTCTATAGTCAATTCTAAACATATTAAGATCCCTTGCGATAAAAATCAAAACACTGGGCTTTTCTCAGCTTAGATTATAGCATGCCCTCTCTTGAGGTATATAATACAGTTCCTTCCCTAAACTCCACTCTAGTGCTTCTTGCCCTTCAACTTTCTATATATAGTGGGCACCTAGTTATCTATACCTACTATCGTGCCTGAAAGTATTTTCAAGCTTTGTGGCGGCTCTATCTTATAGATTTAGCTGGAGTCGCCACGCAGACTAATACTTTTGCCGAGGTAGCAGGCCATTTTGGGTATAGCGTGCTAAAAGCTACACCTCTGAGTATGGGCATACGGAACATTGCAGAATTGACACGTGATTTCAAAAAAAGCCCTAATTTTCAGGCAAGTATCAGTGGAGCTTTTCCCAGCTGACAATCCAATTTAAGAAGGCATACAGTTCAGGCTGACAAGCCTATTATTACATTCTCTTCTACCCTCCGCAAGGAGTTCGACAGATTACTCGAAATAATTCTAACAGCCTCTAAAGATCACGAATTTAGAGATATCGGGAATAATAAGCAAGATGGGTATCATGCATAGAAATTAAGATATTATATAGAGCTACAGTACAGCGCGATATCCTTATTATTGTATTACAAATCTACCGTAAGCCAAGCCTCTGCAGTAGCTTGTGGCGTTTCGACTTTACAGGACGTCCTCATTCATCTGATGGCAACCCTTCTAGGAATTTGACTGAGGGCTCTTGTTCTCCTTCCAGAGTATTATTTTCTATGGCGGAATCTAACGCAAGTAACCTTTGCCGCAGACGCTTTGATCGTGAATCGTCAGGCCCAACAGCCTTTATGTACCCATTTAGCGCCTTCGTATATATCAACTTCGCTTGCGGCAAGTCAGCTTGGCACTCGCAGAGAGATGCAAGACCCCACATTGTGTTAAGCGCAGGGAGATATGTCTCGAAGTCTGCACCGAGCGCCTTCTCGTAGCCAAGTAGTGCTCGCCGGTACATCTGCTCGGCTAGATCGAGCTTGCCTTGGTCGGAGTAGAGGGCCCCCAGGTTGTTGACCGTGTCGAGTGTCGATGTGTGATCTGGACCCCATGCCTTCTCTTTGCCAAGCAGTGCCCGCCGGTACATCTGCTCGGCTAGATCGAGCTTGCCTTGGTTGGAGTAGAGGTTCCCCAGGTTGTTGACCGTGTCGAGTGTCGATGTGTGATCTGGACCCCATGCCTTCTCTTAGCCAAGCAGTGCCCGCCGGTACATCTGCTCGGCTAGATCGAGCTTGCCTTGGTTCCTGTAGAGGATCCCCAGGTTGTTGACCGTGTTGAGCGTCGACGTGTGATCTGGACCCCATGCCTTCTCTTTACCAAGCAGTGCCCGCCGGTACATCTGCTCGGCTAGATCGAGCTTGCCTTGGTCGGAGTAGAGGGCCCCCAGGTTGTTGACCGTGTCGAGCGTCGATGTGTGATCTGGACCCCATGCCTTCTCTTTGCCAAGCAGTGCCCGCCGGTACATCTGCTCGGCTAGATCAAGCTTGTCTTGGTCGGAGTAGAGGTCAGCGAGCATATGACTAGCATCGTGTATGATCGATCGTCCGCCTTCTTCGCTGCTTCCTCCTTTGTCAGAATAAATACATAGCTCTATCTCCTTCACTTCTATCCAAGAAGAACAGGCTTGCGCATGGGGGAGTAGCCGACGCTGTAGAGTCGAGTAGTCCCGGGTAGAGCTCGATGGCACTGCCAGCCCAACAATCATCACCGCCAGTTGAGCTAGCTTTACTCTTGAACTCGCCTCTTGGAAGTGGTAGGCCCATTGATGTACCACCGGGTGTGTAGCATAGCTCCTAGACTCTTTAACTTCTTCAATCAGCGAGTAGTTCCGAAGTGTGCGCATGGCTTTTAAAAAGTCTAACTCATTACTCGCAATACTGCCAACCCATTCGGATAAGCGTGATGCGACCGTCTCAGACGCCTCATATGCTGTTATAAACAATCCATACCATAGATCCTTGCGGTCAAGGAACGCCCAAAGAAGCAAGAGATTGGCTGCTGCTTGATGCGTCTCGCGAATTGTCTCGTACGAGATGGTCCACGTCGTCCAGACGCTGCGGTCCGGATAGTCTTGCAGCGGTGCACCCTCCCACTCATCTAACTCCATGAGCTCTTTCCACTTCTGCTTATAAAACTCAACGTATTTCTGAGGCTCTGTTCCAGTCTCTTGTAAGAATGCTGCCGCTTGTGCAATAGCAAGTGGGAGACCATCTAGGATACTGAGAAGCCAGTCATCCTCAGCTGGGTCTACAAAGAAATGTCAGCATTATCTACACTAATTCTTGGTTAACATAAAATTTTCTCTATTCACCATAATCTCCCTTGTATCGGCTCTGTAGTATAGCTCGTGCTTGATCCCGAGTGACCTTCCCAAGCCGCCCTGAGTCGCCCAGCTGTTCTAGCTTGGCCAGTCGAGTTGTGATTAGAATCGAACCATGGTTTATACCAGAAAAGTACTGCTTTACATCGTATGCGCCAGAGTCGGATATATGGCGACCGTAGTCCCGATCGACGTTGTCGAAAACAAGCAACCACTTGTTATTGTCTTCACGTGCTAGCCAACACATGACTTCCTGCACCACAACATTAATATCCCCAGTGTCGCCTGCCGCATACGTCTTGCTCGACTGGGAGATCTGACTGTCCGGTATTCTGCTTGCACAATTTGCGATACTCTGCATGACACTATTCTTGCTCCTCCCATCAAGCCAGAAAACAGCACTAAACCGACGCTGATACTGCGACACGAACTCGACCGCAAGCTGGGTCTTACCGATCCCTCCTAGTCCATGAAGCACAAAACACCTTTGTTGAGAGTTCTGCTGCTTAGGCAAAAGCACTCGTTCGAGCTCGGCCATCTCAACAGGCCGTTCCACGAACTTATTCACCCTAGGAACGTTCTGAAGATGAAACTCTGCTCGATATTTACCGAAGTCTACGTATATATTTTAGTAGAGCTAAGTAGAAAAAAAATATAATACCAAGACTATCGAGATAAACATAAGGTTGAGAAAGGCAAAACTAACATTCTCTGCCTGCCATATTATTGGCGCATGCCTGCATCTGCTTGAACACATCCTGCGACTTAACATAGAGCCGCGTGGCCGCCGCGATCTCCTTCCGCTTCTTCGATTCCTCCAATCCCACTTCCTCCAGCCCTCGATTTACATTGAATCGATAGTATCGCCCACTATTATCAAGGTGCGTCTTGTCTTGACGAAACCTCTCTGCCGTCTGCTCCGTCTCTGTAGCGATAGAGACGAGTGTCTTCCCAATATGGAGGACATCAGCTGAAAACGGCTTTAATGAAGGGACTCCCGTCCCGATCGAGACTAGACATTTAATCTTCCCTTCGAGCGGCTGTGGCCCAAACAGTAGTTGTGCCTGGTTCCATACCTCCCCCACAGGATTATTCGCCCCCGTTGCACCATCCACGAACCCTTCTCCGTACCGACCGACCGCAATCGAATCGAAGAAAGAAGACGCGGCCGACGTAGCACGGCAGGCTTCCCAGATCTTGACGCTGTTGAGGAGATCATTGCTGCCACGCGGGGACGAGTAGCTCGTGAGGCAGACTGTTTCGCTCGTCTCCTGGCTCGTCGCACACACGAACCTAGCACAGTTAGATAGATGACTCGAGCAGCGTGCAGATTCACTACTCACACTTTACACGCATTGTCCGATTTATCCTTCAGCAATGTATTCTCTGACAAGCCTTGTGCGACCACGACCTCTTTTATCGCGCGCTCCAGCTCGTCTGAGTCAAACCTGCCTTGAATATCACCCTTCACCGTTACACGGTGCCTCTTCTTCTGAAAGATCCGGTCCGACAGCGATAGGTAGGCATTGATACAGTCGTCGATGCTCATCCTCAGCCGGCCAAGCATGATCGCGATGAGCCTGTTTGAAGTCGGTTAGCAGGTGTGCTCGTAAACCCAGCAGTTGCAACGACTTACCCGCCAGTACTAGTTCCCCCAATCATGTCGAAATAATCGCATGGTTTTGGTGGGTTTTCTGGGTCGATAGTCTCCATAAGCTGCTGCAGAATCATCAGCGCAGACAGACCACGCACCCCACCGCCGTCGAGCGCAAGCAGGCGAAGGTCGTTAGCTGGCATTGTTTGAGTGAAGAATTTGGTTCATTAATCAGTCAGGAGTCGCTATATCTCCGTGGGTAATGAATCATCGAGTTGCAAATGCGAGGTTGGGTTAAGGCTGGCGCTTAATCGATTCAGCTGCGGAAGGCGCGTCAATCGACCCAGTCTGCTGGCGTGAAGCTGTACGGATGCATTGCTGTTTGTTCACCTCCAAATTAATTACGCTCTTCTAATCATCGTTTGTCTTGCTGCGAATGGCTCACCTCGACACAGAAGGATGAACACGCAATATGTGAACAATTCACGCTGCTCGAATCCGGCAACATTACCACAACTGTGCTTCGTTTCGATATCGCATCGTATGTTCGAGGCCCTCCTAGGGATCGCTCTCTGCAAGAACTCGATTGGTCATGTCAACCTGTCGATTGATAGATACATGAAAGAAGGAACCACAAAGGACGGGTGCTAATATCCTTCTAGAAGTTTCGATGTGTAGTCACGTGCTCATTTGGTTTAGCTAGCAGACGCCCGCTCGCACCCATCCTCTTCTACTCCCTCTTTTATCTATCAACCGCCAGGTTGCCATGACCGATCGTGCTAGTCGAGCCCTGGCAGGGCGCGATCTGCCAGGAGAGCCTCGAACATACGATGCGATATCGAAAAGAAGCAATGTTCCTATCTCTACCCTAAATCACCGTGCGCGTGGGAGACCGTCGATCGAAGCCAAGGCCCGAGGCCAACTGTATCTCAAACCTCTAGAGGAGGAGGTCCTTGTAAAGTATTTAATATTGGAAGCTGACCTCGGACACCCTGTTCTAATAAAGTTTTTAGCTTCCCTTGCCTATATTATCGCTCGCCGGCGTTCTACGATAAACAATGAAGCGATCAAGCCTCCAAACAAGAACTGGGCTCAAGGCTTTCAGAGGCGTCACCTAGAACTTAAAGCCAGACGAGTACAAGCGATGGACTAGAAGCGCCACGAGAACAATATATATAATAAGATCATCCATTGGTTTAATGTGATTGAGAAGGTATTACAAGATCCGGCCATCTTACCAGAGAATGTCTACAACATGGACGAGACGGGAGTTATGTTATGCATGCTTGGCTCCCTCAAGGTCCTTGTAAGTAAGGACGATCTGCGAGACTATAGAGGTGCGGCTGTCAAGCGCACGATGGTGACTGCCATCGAGTGTATAAGTGCAAATGGTAGGTCCTTATTACCAATGATTATTTGGCCAGCCACAACTCACCGAAGTAATTGGACCACGTTTTCCACCCCCGGGTGGCATTATGCGTGCTCCGAATCTGGATACACCGACTCAAAGATCAGCTTCGAGTGGCTCAAGCGTATATTTGATCCCCAGACCAAAGGACAGGCAAACGGGAAGCCACGTGTGCTAATATGTGACGGCTTTGGGACACACGAGACCCTTGAAATTCCAGAATTCTGTTTTGAAAACAACATTCTTCTATGTCGCCTGCCCTCTCACACCTCCCACAAGCTCCAGCCTTGCGATGTTGCGGTTTTGCATCCCTGAAGGCTGCGTATCGTGACGAAGTTGAACGACTGTTCCGCGGAGGTGTAAACACGGTCGGTAAGGAGCATTTTACCCTTCTATACAGCTCTGCAAGACACAAGGCGTTCTCGAAGAGGAATATCACCAGCGCATGGGCTGCGACTGGTCTATTTCCGCTCAACCGAGATAGAGTCCTTAGACGTACCCCGAAGCCTCCTGCTCAACTGACTATGCCGGGAGCGGAGGAGATAAGGACGAATTCTAGTCTGCTAAACGAAGTACTACAAACGCCTATAACACTAGTTTCAGCAGAGGCTTTTACATCATTGTATAACAGAATACAACAGGATACTTCCACATTTGACGAGACAGACACACTTCGAGTACAGGAGCGTATACAAAAGCTTGCCAATGCCGGCCAGAAAGCTATTGCCTACTGTGCCCTCCTCGAGCATGAAAAGCAGGTATTGAAGAAGATAAATAGCGAGGCTAAAGTTCGAAGATCGACCAAGTCGAACGTGCTTGGGAAGGGCCAAGGAAGGGTAATGAGTTTTGAGGATATCGAGGCGGCACGAGCAGCGCGTGCTGCGAAGGACTTCGTCAAAGGCAAGGGAAAACGTGGCCGGAAGCGTAAAAGTGATCAAGATGAGCCTGAGCCAGAGCCAGAGCCAGAACCCGACCCAGAAATGGTGCGTGCTGCGAAAAAGGTCAGAAAAAGCACGCCGAGACGTGCTCCCATGCGCACAAATACTGCAGAGACAGATCTGCCAGAACCACCGCCAGAGCCAGAGCCAGAAAATATGACTCGAGATATCCCCCCAACAATATGGAGCGCACCTGTTGCGCCGATGTGGTAAAGTGCAGGTTGTAAAGGACAATTCTGTATGTTGTTGTAGGAGGAGTCGGTTGTTATTGTTCTTCGTTCGTTTCGAATTTCATTCCTCATAGTAGAATCGCATGCGCGCTAGATTGCTGTAAAACAATTAGACTTGGTAGCATGTATGGCGCAGTAGCAGTAATAATTAATCAACTCGTACCAAATGTCAATGGGTTACTCTTCTGTGTAAAGTGCTTCATTTCTGTTGAATCCCAAGACGGCTCGGCTTTCGCTCTCACCAGTTTACTACGAAGGTCACCAGGGTGATGATAAGTTGACAGAGATCTGTCGGACTCCCTGCAGAGGTAGATGAACTGGAAGTCAGCCAGAAAATGCTCCACTTGTGCTTGCCTGAATATTGGAGCATTAGCTTTAGGTCACGTGTTATTTCTCTGAATGACCCATATTCAGAGGTGTAGCTTTCAGCACGCTATACCCAAAATGGCCTGCTACCTCCGCAGAAGTACTAATCGGCGTGGCGACTTTAGCTAAATCTGCAAGACAGAGCCGCCACAAAGCTTGAAAATGCTTTCAAGCATAATATTAGATATAGATAACCCAGTTGCTTACCGTCAATGGAAAGTTGAAGGGCGAAAAGCAATAGGGTGGAGGTTTGTGGAATAAACTGTGTTATATACTTCAAAAGAAGGCATGCTATAATCTAAGCTGAGGAAAGCCTACTATTTTGATTTTTCCTGTAAGGGATCTTAATATATTTAGAATTAACTATAGAATATAGCTAGCATAGAAAATATAAGGGCTGCTTATGTGCGCTCGTTTTAATAGAGGTTTCAAGGTGAAGTACCTATAAAATTTCTCGGCACGGGTGGTTTCTCGCTACGCGTAGATGGACGTTACTCTTAGTGCGTATGTATATTTTCTTTATTTCTTTTTCGTAAGGAAGTAAAAAAAAGCGAAAACCATTTTTCAGATTCTCTACAGATATGTTCTAGTGATTGTAGATTCCAATGTTAGTTTACTTTCTACACTTTGAAAAGTTGTAATTATGGTTGCAACAATTCCTTGCACTTCACTGTCGTTGATTGAAATTTGGTTGCTATACGAGAGAAAGAAACGTAGTAACGTACCATTGGAGTATACGAGTGTGGGAGGGAGACCAAAGATTCATGCAAATTCCCCTATAATACCAATCATAGAAAAAGATTGAGGTTATGTTTGACGATTATCCCCTACTTCGCAGTGGACATTGCAAGTAGTAGTAAATACGTCGGCATATACCCCCTCCCTTCCTCCCCCCTCAGCTCGTTGTTCGAACTTCAGTCAGACTTGGGTTCTCCAACCATCAAGGGTTCCAAGCGTGTAGGATAATTTATTTGATTATTCAAGTACCTCTTTGACTACTGTCATTCAGCTCACCCCTTAGCGCTCATGACATCGAAGCTAAAATTGTTTTGTGTTCGCAATTCAGAAGTCCCATAGACACTGAATGCTTTTGCTGTTTTATTATCGACTAGTGAGTCGAAAGAGAGGGTTTTAGAGACCATCGTCTGTCCAACGCAATTCTATATTAGCGAGCTATGGATGAAAAGTAGGGCGGTTCGCAGTTCGAAGAGAGCTTCAAGTAGACAGCACGGGGAGAAAAAGTAACAAATGTCCTCCCCCTTTTAATAAATAATAATTCGATACTACAAGGTTTACGTAACTCTTTTAAAATTGGTCATGTGACCGCGGAAATACCGGAAATGCCTGTTGCACCTAAAGAAACAGCAACCAGGCAGATCTGGCTTTCCTATGGTGCCTCTAATCCTTCTCAATTTGTTCTAAATAATGCGGATAACGAATTAAGTCCTTTTCGATAGTATCAGCAATGCACAACGACAAGAGCTACTCGAGTACGCCAACACTTTCTCTCACGACCCCTCCTCATTTAGAGCGACACCTGCGTCACCGTACCTGATGCATGATACACCTCTCATTACCCAAGAGTTTGTAGATAGTGATAGATAGGGGCAGCTGTCCCTTATCAGCAGATCTACCTCTGGCTGCCTCTTGCCTTATCATGAACAACAATCGCAATCACAGTCAACCAGAGCCCGGTTCTAGCATAGCTATGTTTAACATGGACCTCTCGAGGCAGTTGAGATCCCCTCGTGCTTTCCTACTTTCTTCCACCTTTCTACCATGTATTCAAGTTCCTTTCACTCTCGCAACTAGATAGCATGCCTCCAGACGAGGAAGCGAATGAGCATTCGCCCCTTCTTGACTCCCGAAAACCGGGCAGAAGTCGGATTGAGGAGCTTCGAACGGAAGATGCAAATTCCATTATTTCCTCCCATCTATCGAAAGACGAGCAAGCTCTTGGGGACTCTGCCATTGGAGAGAGACTTCCGTACAATGATTATACTACGATTGATTGGCTTCATGATCTTGTTAGGATACTCATCGCCTGCAATTCTCAAATGCTGTACTGATCTAAGGCACAGATCAAGGACTCGTACCGTTTTCGAGCATTGAGGTCGAAAAAGAGCCTGAAGTATCGACTTCTTGCTGCTTGGGACTCTTGTCAGGGATGGGTAGCAGCTGCACTTATAGGGTTTTGCACGGCCATTGTTGCATTCCTTGTTGGTGAGCCAGCTGTATTCTTTAAGCTCTAAGTTCATTGAGGCTAACGCTGCCATGAAGATGTCACCGAGGCGACCCTAAGCGATTACAAGCTCGGATATTGCTCTTCGAATATAATCAGTACAAGAGAGGCATGTTGCGCGACTGGTATCGAAGAAGACTGCGAAAGCTGGGTGTGGTGGTCGAAATCCTACTGGATCAAGTTCGCCATATACGTTGCTTTCGCTGTTCTGTATGGAGCTATCGCTGGTTCCGTGACGATGACTACCAAAGCAAATCTCCCAGCTGTCACACACGAAAGTCCCGACGATCGCTCCGCTGGAAAGAAGGCTTCGGTAAAAGGGAAGTCGATGTACATGGCTGCTGGGAGTGGCATACCAGAGATCAAGACCATCCTCTCCGGTTTCGTAATTCCCCATTTTCTCGATTTCAAAGTCCTTTTTGTCAAAGCAGTTGGATCAGCATTTGCTGTTGCGACGGGTATGTGCTTGGGAAAAGAAGGTCCATTCGTACATATTTCTACTTGTGTAGGATATCTGGTTTCTAATTTATTTCCGAAATATCGCGAAAATGGTCGCAAAATGCGCGAAATGTTGAGTGTAGCTTGTAGTTCGGGGTTAAGTGTTGCATTTGGGGCACCAATTGGGGGTGTCCTGTTTTCCTATGAGGTGAGAGTAATGCCAGCTGCTTTCGGACCCCACCCTGATAAAATAATAGGAAATCAGCACATACTTCCCTCGCAAAGTTCTTTGGCGAGCTTTCCTCTGCTCATTGATCGCAGCAGTTGTTTTGAAGGCGTTGAATCCGACCGGAACGGGAAAGCTCGTCCTTTTTGAGACCAACTACGGTGTTACCTACGAACCAGTCCACTATCTTGTCTTCATCTTCCTTGGAGTGGTAGGCGGAATATTTGGTGGTACTTTTTGTCGAGCCAATTACCTCTGGTCTAAATCATTTCGCAAATATTCCATCATCAAGAATTACCCTGTGCTGGAACTCGGTTTGGTCGTTCTTGTCACTGCAATCCTTCAATATCCCAATCCATTGACGAGAGAGCCTGGCGACATCATTATGAAGAATTTGCTGGTGGATTGTAGACAACCCGAAGGCTCTTGGATTTGTGCTCAAGAAGCGAAAGAGGAGAGGAGTGGCTACTATGGTTGGCTTGTGTATGGAACGATAATCAAGTTGATGCTCACAATTATTACCTTTGGCTGCAAAGTTCCTTCGGGGATTATCATTCCTGCTCTGGATGCTGGTGCATTATTTGGGCGACTCATCGGTCAGGTATGATTATCTAACTCTATTCTGTATCATTCAACTAACTTCAATCAGGCCATCCCAGGCATATCACCCGGTATTTTTGCAATGGTAGGAGCAGCCGGCTTCCTGGCCGGAATATCTCGAATGACCGTCTCCCTAGCGGTAATAATGTTTGAGCTCACCGGAGAAGTCGATTACATTGCTCCATTCATGATCGCCATCCTTGTTGCAAAATGGGTAGCCGACACCCTGAGCAGCGAAGGCGTCTACGATCTAGCACAAACCGTTCTGGGCCACCCATTCCTCGATCCCGATCATGCTCTCAGCATCGTAAGGAAAGAAGGGAGTCTAGTAGAAGTCCTCATTCCACCCGCTCAAACAATGCGCGAAATCACCCTCGATATCGGACATGGGGGAAAAGTTCCGAAATCCCTCCTTGACCTCAAACTCTCCCAGTTGAAAGCGAGGGGTCTTATGGATGCGGGGTTAGTTCTTGTCGATGGGAAGGGGATGTTACATGGGTATCTTGCGGAAGGAGAATTGGAATTCGCACTTGGGGAGAAGGGGGTGTTAAAGGACGGGGAAGAGGTAGATTTATTACATGGACCGATAGCGGGGTTTGTGGATCGTACGCCGGTGATGATTTCTGAGAAGGCACCCATGGAGTATGCGGTCGAAATGTTTGTTGGGTTGGGACTGAGACATTTGATAGTGGTTGAGGAAGGGAGTTGTAGGGTTTTGGGGGTGGTTATTAAGAAGAGGCTTGTGCTTTATTTAGAGGGGTTGAAGGAGGGGGGATGATTGGGGGAGTTATTTGATCATTAGTATTATTACTACCGTGTAGTTCTTCCTGTTTTTCTGAAAAACTAAATAGCGTCGATCACCTACTACTTGCACTAACGTTATTTTGTAGCGATTGTTAAGTGACCTACAAACAGCACAATTGAAGAGTACCGAGAACTAGCTATTCATGGGTAACCCAGCAATATCATTCCATTTCAAACGTGAAGTAAGCTATTCGCAGGTAAACTACCAATTAGACTAACCTTCTTAGCTATTGCTAGGTGACCTACATATAGCAGTGCGTTGGATTTCTAGGTAACCTTTGAACAGTATCGTGCTCTATTCCCAGGGTACCTGCGAATAGCCAGATGCTCCCCTGTTTTTGGGTAACCCATGAACGCATCGCGGGGGTCTGAGGAGTGACTCTTGAATTTAACGTGACTATTTACAAATTACCTCTAGATAGCCAAATATATTTCGGGAATGACTCTTAGATTGAGAAAACTCTTCCCCGGTAAAGTCATACGATAACTTACTTTCTCCGATTCAATATGAGATAGGTAAGGAATTTCAAGTTCCAATTCTTTCACCTAAACACCTTTCCACTAACCCAAAGTTCAAACCCCCTCAATTCATATCCACAGTATCAACGATCTCAATCTCCGTAGGAAGAATCTCCTCTAACTCATTCTGCTTCTGCTTCAGCCTCTCTTTATTCTCATCCTTCCCCTCCCCCTCCCGCGCCCTACCATCAACACCCTCCTCCCTCTTCTCTTCATCCCTCTCCCACAAATACGGCATCTGACGCCAAAACATCAAAGAATGTCCCAACTCACGGGATTCCACGCATTCTTTACAATTATCCTTACATTCCTTGCATTCTTCAGACTAATACATCTCAGTGACTGTCCTCCCCTCTGATTTTAAGAATTCTCGGGAATGATCATACCATTTTCACAATTCCAAGTCCACATACAATTACGACTCCGAAAGAGAAGAGGACGAGGAGAGCGAGTTTTCGGTCTTCTCTCTTCGTTTTTTTCCCTGGGGAGCTGTCGTTGTTTGTTCTTTCGCCTTTTAGGTTCTCCTCCTTGGTGGTGGGTTCTGGGTCTTTAGGGGGTGTATCTTTTTCTTTTGGGGGGCTTGGTTTGGTGTACACGGGCTCTATCTCGATGACTTTGGGATATGTAAACTTCGGGTCCGTTGTCGTGATTTTTGGACGCTTGGGGGATGGGATGTTGGATTGAGGATCGGTGGAATCCCGATTTGTTGAGTTCATGCGGAACTGTTCCCAGAGGGGGAATCTTGGGGAGGGATGTGGTCTTAATTTTCGTGCCGCTAAGGCGGCTCTGGCTGCTGTTCTTGTGCTGAACATCTTGGCAAGTTTGATGGGGTGTCGATGGGGAGGAGAAGAGAAGTTCGATTAGAGGAAGATTTTATGGTACTGTTTTGAAAGAAAAGGCGCGGATGAAAAGTAGAGAAACAGTCTGGAGAGAGGACGAACTGGTAATTTCGGGCTTACTTGAAGTATCAACCCTTCTCTAATCTTTCCAGAATGTACTTGAAAAAGACCTGCAAGGGCTTCGGCTTTTTTTGTGAAAGGGTTGGAAGAAACTGTTAGTGAATCTTGATTCTTACAGAATGTTCTCAAAGAAAGAAAGACTGTCATCAAAACCACAGCAAGACTATAAGAAGCTCGCTGAGAATAGGGGTTTAGTTATATTTTGCTTTGCCGAAGACCAACTAGTCGTTTCTGGATCGGTATTCAAGGCATGCAAAGGGGAACACCACAAGAAGAAATGCTTTTTAGGATACAAGTCTTAGTCTATTCGCAAACCACTTTTAACAACTTCAGTCCCAACCACCAACCCGCGACCCGCCCCTTAAGTCTTAAGTTTCAGCAACCCCTTCAAAAAATCAAAACTATTACTATCACTCTGCAACTCCCAAATCTTCCCCGTAGGCCTATCCTCCCACCCCAGCTCCTCCGCAAGAAGCAGACCCCAATTCCTCGTAATCCCCTTAATCCGTGCCCTCGCGCCTCCCTGCGTCTCAACCGTCACAATCTGATCCATATGCAACCAATGTCGATAATACAACTCCTCGAGATCCTTATCAAAGCCCGTACGACAAAAGGACTTGTAGATGATTTCGAACTTGGTGAGGATTCTTGCGAGAAGTTTTTCGAGGGTGAAAGGCGCTAGGTGGGAAGGGAGGAGAGCGTTAAGGGACGTTGTTGGTGCCGGGTTGGTGGTGTTCAGACCGATTCCCACGACAAGGTCGTACGAGCCCGCGGAGTAGGAGGAGTTCACTAGAATGCCGCCGATTTTGATGTATTCTTTTTTTCCGGGTTTGGTGGGGTCTTGTGCGTCTGCTCATTGTTAGAGGGAATCTCTGTGGGATAGGAAGGAGACTTACAAATGTCGTTTGGCCACTTGAGTTTTACCGGTACATCTTCGTAGCCTACGTCGTAGGATTGGATACCCTCTACAATTGCAATTGCGGCTAGGTATTGGATGAAAACGACTGGGGCGCTATTGCTGAGTGACATGGGATGTTTCATGGTGACGGAGAAGATCAAAGATCCTGCTGGAGAGACCCATACGTTGGAGCCACGGCCTCGACCTGCGACTTGGGTTGTTGCTGTGACTGTGAAGCCTTCGGGGACATTGGAGAGAAGCTTTGGATTTCTTAAAACTATTGTTAGTATAAAATCAAACGAGTCAAGATTTCTGATACTTACTTCTCAAGCAAAGTATTGGTACTGGTGACTACTTCACCGTATAACAAATTCTTGCCAAAATCCTCTGCTTGTCCTCCACTCTCCAATTGGTATTTTTGCAAATTTGCATAAAATGAATGATGGTTAAAGGAGGGTGTCTCTTTGGTACCAGGCCAATCTGATTCATGCGGAATGACGTTTTTCGTAACCGCATTATAATCGACCATTCTATCATCAACCACAACATCATCGTTTTTGTTAGCTACAAGATCTTTCGCTGGAGAAGCAGTAGATAGAGGAAGCGAATTAGAAAGAGAGTTCAAGGACCATCGAGAGTCTTGCTTTTCAAAATGGAAGGTGTCATTCTCTCCCTTGATATATTCTTCTCCATCTTCAACTGTGATGATATCTTCCCAAGAGGCAAGCAATTCTGGCACTAGAAAATGATGCAAAGAGGTGAGATGGAGGCGAGAAAGGGATGGTACCGGTGCTTTCTCCTCGCTTATTACCAAACCAAGTTTCAGCAAGCAGGCTTTGAGAAACGTGACTCTGAGTTCGTCATCCTCAGCCAAGTCCTTCACGAGTTGTGGATAATCAGGGCCATTAGAGTTCGGGTCGAGATTGACGGCGGCAAATCTTTGAGAAGTCAGAGATTTCCCAAATATGGGATCAAGTGACTTACTCTGGATGCGGTCCTGTCAAGACAGCTCCACCTTGACCAACTTTACAGTACACAACTGCTGCAGGTCCCTCTCCCCCTTCCACGTCTGTAGGGTCTGCGTAGGTCGCCAGGGTTTCGATACCTTTATCTGAGAACTTTCCAGCATCAACAAAAAGACCACCCCCATTGTAATATGAGCGAAAGAGTTGTGGAATGATTCCACCTTTGAATGCCTCCTTGTTAGGTTGTACTTTCGCAGCCCTGGCACCTGCTTCACTCTGGTAAACGAAACCTTTGAATGCACAACCTCTGCAAGTGCCCGGAAAGAAGGCTAACTCTCGAGAACCGACGACTTCCATCTTCTTGTCGCCAACCTCAAATTCACATCTCGAGCAACCGTAATATGCTCCAGCGCAGAAGCCAAAATAGGCTCCACCTCGACGGACATACTGCTCGATACGACGATTGCCTTCTCCGTTCAAAGAACGACAGTAGCCCAAATCGGCTCCTCCAGGAAAGACTAGAAGAGCGCAAGATGCTGTCCAAGGCTCCTTCAAGATGACGGTATCAGTCACGGGAATCACAGCGTAATTTGGTGATAGAAGTCGACGGAGGGTGTACAAGCAATGCCGGACGGACTCAATTGTACTTCCATTTCCTGTGAAATATAATTTAGAGGCGTTTCGTAAAACTGATAAAAACACTCGTACCTGAATAGACCAGCACGTTCATCCGTCGTGGTGCCATGATGGCACGGCACGATCCCCTTCAAGCGAGCGTACCACAATTTCAGACCCTGAACTCAATCGACCACAATCTCGTACACGCCACCCTCAACCTCAGAATGTCCAAATCCTCGAGTGATACCAAGAAGGCCGTCGCAGTCGCAATCGCAGACAATGAACCGGATGACTGGTGAGTGAGGAAAAGAAGGGTGTTGAATTCAATTTGGCTCAACGGTTTTTAACTTGTTCAGGGATAAGCGGATTTTCAGCACCGGTTGCGCAGGTGAGTCTTTATATCACCGAGTCCAAATTGTTCTCTCGGTCACCGGCGCATACTGATAAATTATGCTTTTCGGTGGTGTAGCGGAGAACACAAAGATGAATGATTGTTTTTATGAGAAGAAGGATTGGAGGGTTTGCAAGAATGAGGTAAGTGCCAACGTCTGGGGGAGTTTGAGTTTGTGGCCGATCGGCTTTGGAGTAATCACGTGGGACTGAGTATGAAGTACTCGGTAGAGAAGTAGCTAACTATTTATTTGTATTGTAGTTGGAGAACTTCCGAAAATGTTGGAAGAAGCAGGAGAATGACAAGAGGACCGAAATGAAGGATGCTTGAGGGATAACAGAGACATATCGCTGCGAAGATTGTAAGACTATTGTACAAAACCTAAAAGAAAAGCTCCTCTCAAGAATTTAAACAGTAATCAAACTTCCAAATCATTTCATACCTACATTAACGATATATTTTTCTTTGGTGTTGTGCCTTGGGGGACAAGTACTGTGGTAGATTCTCGGTGAACGAACGCACTACAGGCTGACGGTACGAGTACAGGGGAGGAAATAGAGCGCGTTCACCAGCAAATAATCGCGTTTTCAACAACCTCAAAATAAATCCAACCATGGCCACCATAATTCCCAGAGCTACACGCTCTGTCCAAGCCTCCAAATGCCTCAAATCCTCAATCTCCTCCTCCTTCGCCCCGAGGCAATTCTCATCCACCCCTCGATTCGCAGCCACCCCCGTCTCACCACCAGCCTACACCCGCAAGACGAGCAACACCGCAACCCGCGCAGCCCCCGTAGCAAAACCCGCCGCGGCGGCACCAGCTGCTGCAAAGCTTCCAATAGCTGATCAATCACCCATAAAGGATATGAGCAATGGTCTGGCAGACGAGCCGTTGATTTTGGATGAGGGGGCGAGACAGGTAGACTGGACTCGATCGTTCCATGGATTATCCGCCCAGCCATTTTCCAAGGAGGCGGCAGAGATACTGCTTGCTCCTTTGGAGCTGGATGATGTGGAGGTCAAGCCGGATGGGATTATTTATCTGCCAGAGATTAAGTATAGGAGGATATTGAACAAGGCGTTTGGACCGGGTGGTTGGGGGTTGGCTCCGAGGGGGGAGACTATTGTGACGCCTAAGAGTATTACTAGGGAATATGCGCTGGTTGCGCATGGCAGGTACGCTATCTCTGTTTATTTTATGGTGAAGTACGGTGCATGGCTAACTTTTTGTGCGTCAGACTGGTATCTGTTGCTCGTGGCGAACAGGATTATTTCTCCCCCGAAGGAATCCCCACTGCCACCGAAGGCTGCAAATCGAATGCCATGATGCGATGCTGCAAAGACTTAGGCGTTGCGAGTGAGCTCTGGGATCCAAGATATATTAGGAAATTCATGAAGGATAAGGCGAAACAAGTTTGGGTTGAGCATGTGGTTAACAATAAGAAGAAACAAATCTGGCTCAGGAAAGACGACGAGGTCAAATACCCGTTCAAGGTATCCAAGTTTGGTGCATAGAATAATATGACTATGCAGGCTGGCGTGTAAAATATGGGATTGGACGGAGGGGGGTTTGGAAATTGTATGATATAGGAGGATAGGATGTACATGTACTGGAACCAGCAAGGAGTTTACGGTTGACATCGAGGCATATAATCTAGACTACACTCTAAATATTCGACTCTGGAGCCCGGAAAGAAGAATTCAGCGAATTCAGAACAAACATCTCAACTATCCCAATGGACGAAGACCGAATATATGGATGACGCTAGCTCCTCCAAACTGTCGGTCTTGTAGAAGAATCAATCGGACACAAGCCTGAGTTCGAGCATCATACGTACCTGCCAGCCGATATCTCATTTTAAGTGATTTTCCCAGTTTGTACGATTTCCAACTTCCGGCCTCACCGCCGACAACGACCAGGTAACCCCTCTTGACGTGCAATATCTAGAATATGGGGAACAAAACAGGCATATTCTGATCCTCCACGATCGCATAGAGACATAGAACCTTCTCCCTCATTTCCCAAACGGTCCATCGTACATTACCATGTTTTCGTGGCGTTCGCCAATCGAGGTATTTCCATCCTCAGGATTTAAACAAGCCAATCGTCATCTTTCTTTTGGAGGCTCTCATCAAGCTTATTTCGTGCGATTTTTACGAGCAGCTGTCATCACTCACCGATTGACGAATCAAAGTGGAGAACGAATCCTCGGAAGGATTTGACGATGTTGGTTTGGGTTGGTGTGGGTTTTTTTGGAAGGATTATAGGTACCAAACGAGCGAAGAGCACCGCCTCATGTCATCCCTCAATAGTATTTTCCACGCGATCCTACCCCAATAATTTCGGAGAGGACGATGGAGATTTCACGTATGGTAAGGCGTAGGGCGCGAGGGAGGGATAAGTATATGTTGTTTCCCATGTTGCACCAACTTGACCATTTTAATCTCCATCTTATTTATTCATCGTCTTTCCTTGTCTTGTTCTCAATGCTTAAACATTACACTCTTTAATAAACCCTCAGTTCTCTCTTTACTCGGTTCTCAATATGTCCGTCGTCGTTAAAGGTTGGCTCAACGTCTCTCCCGATATAACATACCTCTCGGAATGCACGCCTTCATTATGTTCCCTCGATTACGCTGCGCTCAGATATATACCCAATGAAATGGGGAATATTGCATTCATGTCTCTCTACGGGATTCTGCTGTTTGCGATGATTTTTATGAGTTTCTTTCATTATCGGACGCTTTCTTTCACGGTCTTGATGAGTCTGGGATTTGCCAGTGAGATTATCGGGTATTGGGGGAGAGTGCAGTTACATTATCATGTTTTTGATTCGGGCTATTTTGTTATGTGAGTTTTATTTTTTGACTCCTCGGGCTCAGACGGGAAAGAGGACTAATGAGATGTTAGAAATATCGTGTGTTTAACGATTGCGCCTGTTTTCTTCTCCGCGTCTTTATACGTTACTCTCTCGAGGGTGATCATGCACTACGGCCCTCACAACTCGCCGATTTCCCCGAAAACATTTACGATTTCCTTTGTTAGTGCGGATGTATTTGCTCTTCTGCTTCAATCTGTGGGCGGGGGGTTGGCGCAGATGGATGCAAAGGCGAAGACGGGGGAAAACATCATGTTGGCGGGATTAAGTTTTCAAGTCATCACTGTGCTTATTTTCCTTTGCTTGTCGACGAAGTTTTTCTGGAATGTTGGGAAGGAGAGGATGGAGATGAGGAGAGTTAGTAGGGAGGGGAAGGGTGAAGAGCCAGCTCCTGATGGGGCGGGGTATAGACTTATGATTGCTGGTTTGTTTCCCCCTTCTTCCTCTGTTTATCTGCTTCTATATTTCCTTAAACGTTTACTAATTCTCATATTACAGCATATACAATCTCTTCCCTCCTCTTCCTGACCCGTTCTCTCTTCCGAGTTGCCGAATTATCGCACGGCTTCCGCTCGCCACTTGCGAATAACGAGGTTGCCTTTGTTATTCTGGAGGGATGTGTGGTTCTTGGTGCTACAGTTTTGATGAGTGTTTTCCATCCCGGGTTGATTATTGGGGAGGCGTGGGTGGAGAGTGGATGGAGGAAAGATGGAGGAGAGAAGAAGGAATTTGATTTGGAGAGTGTGCATAGTGGGGAAGAGGTGGTTTATATGAGGCCTTGGTATGGGAATTCAGTTTCTAACTAGGGGTTTCTCTTTACTTGGAAATCTGGAAATGCTGGGATTTGAAAGGGGGGAAGGGTTGTTTTCTCTTGTCTATATTTTTCGGGGGTTATTTCTTTTTGTGTCATGGCTACGAGTTTCTTTTTTACTATTGATATTTTAGTGGGATTCTTCCGCTTGGGATTACCGGATAGTGTTTATAAAGGAGGGGAAAATGTATATATCGAGTGTTTCTTGTATGGATATTATTCGTTGGGAGTATATATATACGAACAGAAATTATGGTTTCTAGTACGCGTAGCAAATATTAGGAAATAAATAATCGTCGGATTGTAAGCTCTTCAATACCCCCGTTTTTACTTGGAAATAAGAGAATATGTTTCATGAAAAGACTGTAAGATGGCCCTGGGAGCGGGGTTGGACAAAGGCAATGGGGAAACGAGCTTTTTATGTGAGGTCCTGCACAAATTATAGATACCAAATGGTAAACACCGAGTTAACTTGGTGGCATGAAGGGTGATAGTGGCGTCAGGTTAACTCTCACCTTGGGATATTCAGGCAAGAAATTACTCAATCCTTATTCGACAGTAAATTGCGGAACTCCACCTAAATTTACTGTTTAAGGAGCCTTTCGTAAGGGAATTGAGTGTAACTACTTGGTTAGTAGTCTTAAGACTTCGCAGGAGAAGGGATAGAGAATGTTAGCGAATCCAAAGAACCTGCCCGAGTACTTCGCTTTGTATTAATTCAGGATCCTCGAGTAAGGACCGCGTTCCTTCAATCGCCTCCAGCTTAACCTGATCACACTCCAAAAATTCTCGAAAAGAAAAGAAAAAGAGAAGCCGCATAGTGTCGGCATAATGGAGACAGGGATATCAAATACTAGTTGTTTTTCGAAAAATTCCCCTGTCCAAGGCCAAGAGAGTGTGCATTTCCGCAGCATCCCCCAAGTTTCTCTTTATTTATTGGGTACAAGTAACGCTGACGCGATATATTGAAGATGTCTACTCATTGTACGATCAAAAGGGCCTGATGACATGGATAATATGAGTCCAAAGTCAAACAAGCGATGAGAATCAACTCTTGGACCCACTCAGTGAATGCTGGAAACCTTCACTGACTTCAAGAATCAAGCGGGGTCCCCAAAGCCCCTAAAGAGTTCTCTATTAATAGAACTTGATTTCCAGGAACTTGCGGGGTTACGGAGTATGGAGAAGCTTCCATCCGGGCGGGTGCCCACACTCATGCCAACCCGTTGAAGAGAATCAGGTGATGAGAAGCTTCAAAACAAGAGAGGAAATTGACCGAGAATTAACGCGCGATTTCAAAGTGAAGAGAGGGAAAATATGATTCGACAGTCCGTACTAGGTATTGATTGCTGGGGGATTCGATTAGCTGCAGCGTTTCCTGGAATAAGGTTCATCAGATGTGGGGTTTTCCCATAGTTCCCGTCTTGACTCTTGACAAGCAAGCCTTTTGTCTTAGCATTTT
Source organism: Hymenoscyphus scutula (assembly GCA_001399465.1). Lineage (NCBI taxonomy): Eukaryota > Fungi > Ascomycota > Leotiomycetes > Helotiales > Helotiaceae > Hymenoscyphus > Hymenoscyphus scutula. The sequence goes on from LKTO01000002.1 coordinate 258,389, forward strand.
CGGAAGGTTGTCATTTTTAGGACATGTCCGATTTTCGAGTAAACTTGGCCCGAGTGCAATTTATGTCTTTACTCGGTAAATCATGGTTCAAATGTGAAATTCATTTTTTCGACTAGACCTCTATGGAGCCCAATCCAATGTAAGAGATTTATCGTCCAAAAGATCTAGATCTCTACGTAAGGAACCCCTTCAACTTCTTCTGCCAAGTATCGGCATTGACTTCAGGAATCTCATTCGCAATAACGATATCAACACCAGTGTGAAGATCAACCAATTCGCTAGGAATAACCCACCCCTCATTCCAATGTACGATTCTGTGAACCGCATAGATAGACAGAAACAGTGGAATGCCAACGTAAGCAGTTAAGAAACTACTGGCATTGAACTTCTCCGGGAAGAAGACATCGAATCCATTGATCAATGTCAAGACCGTGAAACTGACCATGGCAATCCACGCGCCCCATGGCTGAACCTTGGAGTGGTATGGGATTGCTTCCTTGGGAAGCCCTTGAACGATCGTGGCCTTGCGGAATCGAATGTACACAATGCAACAGCAGATCCAAGAGATGAAACCGGAAGTATTGGTGAGATTGACGAACCAGCCGAAAACAATCGAACCGGAATTGGCGCAGTTGAGATAAGCGAGTGGGGAGAAGAGAGCTGAGGCTGCAACAGCCATGTATGGTACACCCTGCTTGGTACATCTCTTGAAAATCGGTGGGGCGTTTCCAGCGACGGCGAGAGAGTAGAGTGATCGAGAGGACATGTAGAGGAAGGAGTTTCCGGATGACCATGCAGATGTGATGATGATTGCGTTGATGACACTACCAAGACCTTTAATACCAGCATTTGTGATTCCCACGACAAAGGCGGAACTTTTTGCTCCCACGCCACCACTTGTCAAAGCTGCATCGTTGAACGGGCAAATAATGCCAATAGCCAAAACGGATCCGATGTAGAAGAAAACTGTAGAACAAAAAACTCAAAGTTAGCAGTTATTCTTGGCAAATTGCTTCTTCACTCTGGAGGTGCTGGACCCCCATTCTTGGCATCGAGGGGTGGAATACATACCCAGTCGGTAAAAGTAACGCTTTGCAGCTTTTGGGAGATTACGTCTTGGAGATTTCATTTCACCACCAGTGACGACGAGTAACTCAGGTGCGAAGGTGAACGGAAAGGCAGATAGAACAATAACCTTCCAGAAAGCGATGAATGTTCCGGTTCCTCCTTCCCGCAAGTATGTAGTCGTTGCTCCCGGGTCCTTCCAGTTGTGAAATCCTAAGATACCGTCTTGTTGTGCTGTCAAATGAGTTAGCATAAAGGTGTTGGCGAGGAGGATTGAATAAACTTACGTCCACCACCCCAGAAAAGAATGAAGGATAGAACGAGAAGACCAATCATCATGAACACCTTCAACGACGCAAACCAGAACTCGGTCTCGCCATAATATTGCACGGGAAGGGTGTTAAGACCAACAATGACGACGATAAAAATTGTGATCCAGACGGCGATGTTGACAGGTGATTCCCAATAATCAATGACCAAACCTGCTGCAGTAATTTCGTAAGGTACCAATATGCCAAGAGAGTAAAAGTACAACCAGCCCATAGCAAATCCGAGAGAATTTGAAACATTTCGGTGTCCATAGTATGACATTGTACCCCCAGAAACAGGGAGATACGCGGCTACCTCTGTGATTGCTGTTACAACGAAGAGCACCAAGCAACTCAGGATTAAATAAGCGACGAGAATGAAGGCTGGCCCTCCGGTTGCTAGAGTGTTTCCACTACCAACAAACAACCCAGTACCTGTAAATCAAGTTAGTAAAGTCCAAGCTGTGTAATAATTGGCATGATGGAGCTGTGTATCTTACCAATGGTACCACCAAGTGCTATCATTTGAGCATGGCGAGCTTTCAACCCTCTCTTGGTTTCCTGGACTTCTCCCACCAGGACTTCCCCTCCATATTCCGGATCACTATGGGAAGTTTCCTTGTCGTGAAGGTATTGTGGTGACTTGTCGTCAACCACAGTAAGCTGTTCGTCGTTTTTCATGATGAAGGATATGTAGAGCCTTGCTCAAAGCAAGGTGAGAGGTTGGGTGAAGGCAGAAGACATGGGAGAGCTTCTCTGTTTATAAGACCGCTCCGAAATGTAGGACGATAAGGGAAGGCCTAAAGCTACCCTGTTCTCCGAGGGCCAATAAAAGCGGCAGTCAATAGCTTACTGTTCACGTCTCTTGTATGATTTAAAATTACCGAAAAAAGGAAAATGAACTCAATTACTCTCAAACAAAGAAGTGAATAATCTAAATGCCTCTCACATCTCAGGTTTTGAAACCATTACAACTCTCCTGGAAGACGAGAAGAGAACGAGAACCAAAGTACTTACTGCCGCTTTTACTGTCCATCGCGAGGATGAGATGGAGGGCTGGCTTTCCATGCAGTGTAAACTCCACAGTCACCATGGTTATTTACATGCCAAGTGCTGCATCTCCCACGTTAGCCATGACCCCGAGTAGGAAACCCTAAAACCCAGGAGCTAATCTTGGCCAGTCAAATATACTCAGTTAAGTGATCGGATCCAGAACCAAAAAGTGGTGATATGCGGCGATCAATCTGTCGTCCCACTCGGCGGGTAGAACGACTGGATGGAGTACGGAGTAAATTACGCTAGTAAATTTAGGTTGAATATTGTGTATCAAGTCTCTACGTAAAGCAAACTTGCTTGCCACCAGAAGCACACCCATAACCTGCGGAGTATCCTTCATATTGCCACAATCGTTGCAGTGAATGAAACAGGCAACACTGCGCGCGTGGGCAAGTATGATAACTCGCAGATACCCCACACTTTAGGGTTCACTTGCTCCCATGGATAAGCAAGTGAAGTACTCGAGTATCAGGGGTTGGACGAACCTCTCTTCACAGCTCAGAGCCCCTCCCCCTCCTCCTCCCCCAGTATGTTTGAAGTATATGATGGCTGGGATAAGTGAATTGAATATTGGAAGCCTATTCCGTCTGACTGTAAACATCTCATGAATCAATCAGATGATGAGGTTTTTACACCACAGCTTCAAGCCTTCAACGGGCGAGATCTCACTATGGGGCTTACGCCTTTATCTCAGAGGCGGCGACACCGAAGCACAAATCCGACGCCTCTGATCGAACTCGGTGAATTTATCCTGGGGACAGGACAGGATGCCGGAAATGCGAGGGGAGTCCCCCGTCGAACCATTTCACCCTGATATCTTTCTCCCCTGATAAGAGAGGCGAAGCGGGGGGCAGGGGGGAGTGGAATTTGGCCGCAAAACCGCAAAACCGCAAAACGTCCCACCCTGCCTTGGCGTATCTTGATAGTCTCGCAAAAAATAAACATGGTTTCCAAGAGCTGTGGACTCATACACAAACGTAACGAACGATAAGAGAAACAATGCTAGCCGCGTTACAAGTCATGAAAGTGAAAGGCTGGGGGATCGGCTCGCTTACTGAGGTGTAGTAGTACCGAATCCTCCTTGGCGCATTTTCAGATTTAGTGTCACGTGGAGATATCCCCGATTATCGTGAACCTCGGGAGTTAGGCCCACCTGCAACCACCAAAACAACTCTCAGCTCAAGCTCTAAACCCCACCATGGCAGACCGTAGAGACCAGAAGCATGATAGCCGCCGTCGAGATTCGCGATCCCAATCCCCTCGAAGACACCACCCCTCCTCTCACCGACCCAGATCCCCCCGTAGGCACCATCACCGCAAACGCGATCATGCTGCCCCTGCGAAAGACCTTCCTTGCAATACTCGTCCATTGACCAAGGGCGACTACAAGAATTTCAAACCAATGTTTGCTCTGTATCTGGATATCCAAAAGGGAAAGATTTTGGAAGACATGGACGAGGTGGAAACGCGAGGAAGGTGGAAAAGCTTCATCGGAAAATGGTAAGAATTACGGACATTTGAAACCGACGCCGACTCCCGAATACATCAACTAACATATCTGAGGAATCGTGGAGAACTCGCAGAAGGATGGTATGATCCTGAGACTCTGCAAAAGGCGACACAGAATACACAAGCGGCTGAAGTCGCGGATGACAATTATAGACCTGAGCCAAGTACAACGGTGCGCACAGAAATGGATGGGAAGCACAAAGAGGCATCGCCTAGGCACGACAGAAATACGAAAGAAGATGACAGTGATAGTGATGACTCTATTGGTCCTGCGCTACCTGGACAAGAAGGAAGATCAAGAGGCAGAGTAGGGCCTAGTATTCCAAATATGCAAGACTTGGAGCTCAAAAGAGGTATGCTAAACTCCCACATTCCATGATCTAGCTGACAAGTTCTGCAGAGATGGATACCGAAGATGGCCTTGCCAGAAGAGACGATATGCGATTCGCACGGAAAACCGATCGCAAAGAACAAAAGGCAGCTCTCGACGAACTGGTCCCTCGAGCAGAAGCAGGGACTCGAGAACGCCAGCTCGAGAAAAAGAAAGAAGTAAACGAGAAAATGAAGTCTTTTCGAGAAAAGTCCCCAGGTGCTGCCGAGGTTCCAGACGCAGAATTGATGGGTGGAGGCGACGGGATTGAGACGTTTAAGAAGACAAAACAAGAGTTCGAGCGCAAGAAAAATGAAAGGGAATTGAGAAAGGAAGAAATATTGAGAGCGAGAATGGCAGAAAGAGAGGAAAGATTACAGGAATATAGGGCAAAGGAAGAAGGAACTATGGAAATGCTCAAGGCTTTGGCTAAGCAAAGATTTGGATAGGGGAGATGTCCTCTATTTATCATTTGGATATCGTCAATTTGATTGACCACGTCAACAGCGGAGGACCCCGGGGTTGCGATTCCCATTCTGGGGTAAACGGCGGAACATTATGTGTCATACACCTATGAAAAAACATCATTATATGGATCCACTCTTCCGGTATCGGGGTCCTCATCGTAAGTTATCTCTTTACTGCCTCTTGATATTGATATTCTATAATCAAAATTAAATAACCGTTAATTACTGGCGCTTCGCATCTTGTTCTTCTCCCTTAAGAGCTAGTCGCTTTTTAAGCCTCCAATCAGCGCGTGCTTTGTTTCCTTCCCTCAGTCTTTGTTCATGCGGTCGGGAGGCAGCAAGGATTCAAAAGTCATTTAGGAGCTGACTTCCAAAGCTTTACGTTTGAGTGTACAAGTGGAGTCTATTAAGCCCATTACATTTATACTTTGCTTCTAATCCTAAAAAAGCAAGACAAATAGTTATGCAGAATTGGTGTGTTGAGCGGGCTCATTGACAATAAGTGCAACAGTACGCAGCTCTCCTTCGGACTTTTAGGATAGCAGCTGCTCCTTTGAATATCCTGCTGCTTTGATTGTTTATCACGATGGTATACGCGCAGTAAGCGCTGGCCTGTTTGAACCCTAACAGCGGACCGCCCCCCACGATCAGCGGCTAAGCCTTCTCCCTTCGATTACATGAATTCTCCAGACCAGTATTTCGAGCGATACTCTCATTCTTTGCGATGTCTGATTCATTGGAGACGTCTCCAATTTTTGATCCTGATCACGATACGGAGAAAGACTTGGATGTCGAATTTCTAGAGCCATTGTACGAGCGAAACTGGCTTCACGATGCCGAGGATTACGAGGAGTATCGATCGGGAGGATTTCATCCCGTACATCTTGGGGAGAGATTTGGCACCGCCGGTCGATTTCGAGTCATACACAAGCTGGGACGAGGTGGTTTAGCAACAGTTTGGCTTTGTCGGGACGAGGAAAAACAAAAATACGTTGGACTAAAAATCATCATCGCTGACGGGTCACCAGAAGATTCCTCAGAGCTCAGGTTGGTGAATAAAGGCCTAGATTTTGGAGAGGCAGGTGGCAATTTCAATGCAGTCCCGCACGAGCACTTCTGGCACGATGGGCCTAATGGCAGACATCTTTGTCTAGTTCTCCCAGTACTAGGGCCTTGGGTTACTGCTCTGTGGCGGAAGGGGCGGTTTCCGGATCCTGTGAAAACTCCTCGAGACGTTGCTTGCAAGTCATACGTGGGCTGCACTTTTTACATAAGAACGGAATCTGTCATGGTGGTGAGTCTTCAATGTCCAAGGGCTCTCGCCTTTGCTAATCCCTTTCGTAGATTTCCGCCCATCTAATATTCTCTTGAGGCTCATTAATTTTGATGAACTAATTGAAATTGAAATAATGAATAAACTGGGGGAACCAAATAAGGAGCCTCTCATAACTTTGTCCGAAGAAAGCCCCTCATCCTCCGGCCCTGAATATCTAGTTGAAACTCTCGATCTTGACCGATTGGATCCACAATTTTTATCTGATCAGATTTCCATCATTGACTTCGGTGAATCTTACGATATGGACAACCCACCAGAAGATCTTAGGCTTACCGCCTCCTTTCGCTCACCTGAGCTCCTCCTGGATAATACTATCGGTATAGGATGTGACCTGTAGGCTCTCGCATGCACTCTTTACGAGATTCGGACCAGGAGTCCCCTATTTGATAATTTCATGGACGACGATGACGAAGTAATCATGCAAATGATACCGCTGTTTGGGAAGCTCCCAGAACCTTGGTGGAGCTCCTGGAAAGCTCGGGAACGGTGGTATGAGGAGGATGGAACACCGTTGATTAATCTCGAAACTGGGAAGACTTTTACGTTGATGGATAATCTTGAAGAGCTCCTCTCCGGTAACCCGCCGTCTAGCGAGGAGGTAAAACAGAATCGCGCGGGTGGTTACTTTGTTCAATTTGAGGAAGGTAAAATTTTAGCGAATCTCTTAAGGGGTCTTTTAAAGTATGATCCGAAGGAAAGATTGAGTGTTGAAGCTGTACTGGAGCATCCTTGGTTCAAGCTTTCGTCTTAGTTTCCCCACAAATAAAAGCAATCATCACCAGCCTATGAATGATTAAAAAGGTTAATTCTCAATTCCGCCCACCAAGTCTGATTCTCTTCAAAAGAGGTAAGACTCTGTCCGCAATGGTCTCTTTTCCAAGGACTGGAATCTCCTCTCTCAATCTCACACACTCGCTCCTTCTTTCTTTGGTTCCTCCTTTATGTAAAAACGAGAGAAGAAGAAGAGAGTGGAAAAGAAGTGAGGAGGGTTCTCGCTAGGGAGAAAGAAATCTTTCGCTTAATTTCCAGACCTTCCCCACCAGGCCCCTTCCTCCCAATTTTTTCTCTTTCTCTTCTACTTCTTCCTTCCCTCCTCGAATATGAAGAATAAAAGAACCTGTATCTAATAATCAGCGAGATAGCGAGACTGCGAAAGTGATAGAGGGAGGAAGCAAACATTTCAAAAGTATGACCTTCCTAGCGGGGGAGTCGGTATAGTACACACCCCCCTCTTCCTTTCCCCGGTCTTTATTTTTTACTATTTTAGCCGTGAGGCTATCGACCTGGTTTTGGCTACAGAGAGAGTGAAAGAGCAGGCTGAAAAATGGTTTCTCCCACCCCTATAAAATGTAATCAGGTTTGCGATTCGAGATATACGGTCTGTGTAGTCCTTTTTGTGGAATCAGGATGCCGTACCACCAAGTTTCGGTTTGAGAGGTGGAATTAACAAGGTGCTTTCTCTCGAAGTAGCAGAATTAAGAACTCAAAGCTTGCTCGTCTTTGTGAGTACCTTCGGGATTTATTACGGGCTTCGAAAGAAGAAGCAATTCACAACCTACAAGTGTAGCTCAGTGGTAAGGACAAGTCGCAACACTTATAATAAAACTGTTTGACGCAGAATATGAAAACCCAGAAATGAAACTGAAGTCAATTTCTTTTACTTTTGAACTTCACAGTGAATTCTAGCGACAAAAACAGCTCTCTGGTATTGCCTTGAAAACACTCATATTGATACACAAACTAGGACCCCGTATTCGATAACTCATCGGCCTACTCCCAAAGATTGTAATCAGGGAAATAAGTTTGGTGGATTCTATAAGCATACTCAATGACAGTTGGCAAGCCCTTGACCAATGCCATAGAATCCGGTCCACTGAGAGAGTCAGTACAAACCATTCGCACGAGTATTGCTTGAAACTTACGCAGAACAAACGAGCGCAGAAGAAACAAAGCCAAAAAGGGTGGCATCTGCTTCGGAAGGTTCAAGTCTACCTAACACCCAAAATGGCGTGTCACCGTCCAGTTTTTGCCTGCTCCTTGATTCTACTAGAAGATCGTTGATACTTTCCCAAATTTGCCTCCTGAATGCGCTGATTTCTTCGTAGGTGTAAAGCATGGTTCCTTGGCCAGAGAGAGTTTTCGTGATCTTTCTGTATGCCAAAAGACCAACAATGATTTGCACAGGATAGGGCATTGCCCAGAGAACGCCGGGACGCATTGTGTAGTAATTCATGTGCCATCGCTCATAGTTCTAGACGCAAAAGTAACGAGAATGTCAGCTTGTTAACTCTCTCTACACGAGAATTTCCGTGACGGTACAATGAAACTTGAATTGAAAAATGAATCCTAACTTGCCTGAAAGAAATACAACCTGTCCTCAAGAAGAGCCCGAATAGCTAGGTCATTGGCTTTCTCGATGGGGGACAGCCTCGAATTTAAATCGTCCAGCAACCCATCGACCTCCAATTTTTGGATGATGAGCGCAGAATCGCCGAGAAGAGTAGGAGCTTTATCTCCGGAATCTGGGTCCACAATGCTGATATACGGAATCTTGCCTCTGGGTGCCTGCATAGGAGACCCGGCTTCGACGTGGTATGAGAGCCCCGCGAACCGGAAGCGCGTTTCGAGTTTGTTCACAAATGGCGACCAGACATGGACACCAGGGGATTTGAACCCACGGAAGATGGTGATTGTGGGTGAGGACATTGTCTGTTTGCTGAATTTAACGACGGTGTTTGCAGGTTCTGCGAGAAGGCCAGAATGGTAACACCTCAAAACTTAGGCTGAAGTTTTGGCGTCGTAATTTTTACGAGAATGCAGGTGGTAGGAAAAACTACCCTGCTGCCTACTTACTATTTCCCATAAACAGAATGTCGAGTGCATGGGTGTTTTTGGTGGGAAACTTCCGTGCGCATTGTTTAAGGGGGGTTATCCAAATGCAATTCTACCTAAAACGGTAAACCTACGACGGCAAGACGTACCCAAAAAGCTAACCAAATACACTACCCTAAAGCCTACACCCTCAATACAAAAAACGATGGAATCCAACGCCCCAAAAAGAACTTATACACCCAAAAACCCCAATTTTCCAACCAATCAGATTCTCAATCCTGCCACCCCTCCCCAAGCCACTCCCCCTTCTCCTTCTCAATCTTCAACACCAACTCCCCCAACATCCCATTCGCCCACCCAAACCAAGCCCTAGTCCAATCCTTGGAATCCCATCCATTAACACTCTCATGCACCACCCCCGTCCCCGCCGTACTATCCAGCACCATCTTCAACTGATCCCTAACCTCACTTCTCAACTCCTTCTCCCCAAGTTTAAGTCCCGTATCAAAAGCCGTCATAGCCCTCACAATCGCCGCCATAGGCCACCCTTTTCCAGGCCCCAGATGAGGTCCGCCTACCGCTGACAATTCCGGTCCCTTGGACCAGTAAGGGTTACTAGAGCTCGTGACGAATTTCCGCGTATTGGCGTAGATCTTCGCGTGATCTCTTTTGGGGTCTCCTTCGGCGGGGGAGGGGAGGGGGAAGGAACTATTCGCGTAATTGAAAAGGGGGATGCTTAATAGACTGGGGACATTGGCGTCGTCCATTAGATTGACGCCTCCGTAGCCGTCGATTTCATAGGCGAAGATTTCGCCGAAGTCACGGTGGGAAACGATGGCGTCTCGGTCGATGCCCTTTCTGATTCCCAGGGCGAAGTCACGCATTACTGTCGTGAGGTTTTTCGCTTCGGGGTTGGAGAGGGAGGCCATTATTAGGGAGGCTGACTCGAGGTATTTTGCGAACATCATGTTTGCGGGGACGAGGAGTTGGTAGATGGTTGCGTCGTCTGAGGGACGGAATGCTGTTCTGACCATGCCGTTGCCCTTGGTTGGATTTCCGAGACCGTTGTTGGTAAGTGTTTCGGAGCCACTGGTGGGATAGTTAGCTTCTGTTTGTTTAAAAGGATCATGAAACTCGTAAACTGAAATTGAAGCGAGAGGAAAGAGGGGTTAGGTTTATCTTCAATAATGGAGAAAAAGAGCCCCTCCTTGCTCACGACCATCTCGTTACTCAGAAATTTCTAGGAGAATTACAAGAAAACAAACATTCAACGTAGGAGAATTAAGGTGTAATCCTCACACTTGTGGGACAACGATTTTAGTCACCCTATGTTGCTGGGAAATCAAGTAAGTGTACTGGGAGTCACACTTGAAGTTCTGATCATTTGAAGGAACGACTGCGAGAAGAGAAAATTGAAAACATACCGATTAGTCCACCCTGTAAAAGTCCAAGCACTCTTCTCAACCTTCCCATCCTCAGCATATGTCCCCAACCTCATCGCCCCCGCGGCGTCAACCGCAGCCTTCACAGCCTTAACCCAATCATACTTTTCAAAAAACTTCACATCTCCCGTCTTTTCAAAGTACGCCGAAGAAATCTGTAAAAAGCTAGCGAGAGAATCCAGTTCCCATTTACAATCAAAAACCAATTGCGGATCATAAGGAGGCTGAGGATTATTTTGACTATAAGCGCCATTGTGCGTAGGATGGACCCCGGATTCCGTGGGAGGTTGGAAACTGTGACAGTAAGGGGAGATGATGATATATCGAGCATGGCTATTTATCATTCCTCGCCAGAGAGAAGCAAGAGAGTTGGGATCTGTAGAGGGCTCGAGGAGGGAGACGTAGGAGTAGATTTGAGAGGCGGAATCGCGGAGCCACATAGCGTCGATGTCTCCTGTGATTACGAAGGCTAGTTCTTCATCTGTGGTTGTCATGTTCTTTGTGACGGGGTCTTCTTTTGAAGCAAAGCCACGCCATTTGATGGTTGTATCTAGGGTATTGGGGAAGCTGTTTTCGAAGAGGCGGTAGAGATCTGGATCTTTAATCACGCCTTTCATTCGCTTTATCAGAGCTTCGAGAGAGGGTAAGTTGAACGTTCGACATTCTGGGTCTGGGCGGGAATATGGGAATTGTCGTTTCCCTTCTGATAGAGGAGCTTGTCTCTGACTCTGTAATGCCTCGTATGAAACGCACTCCTTTTTAGGAGTGTCACTTGGTTTTGCTCCCGGCTCTCCATCCCCGCTGGGACTTGAAGTTGGAAGAGATTTTGGTGGAACAGATTCTGATTGTTTTACAAGGCCATCTTTTAGAGGAGAAACACCTGCATCGCCGGGGTTCGTTGTCGGAGACTGCCACGTGACTGGGGTATCACTCCTGTACCAGCCAAAAAGCAGAAAGAGACTCACACAGACAGCAGCGGCAGCAAATCGGAAACGTCGCGGGGCCATGATGAAGAGAAAGAAGAAGCAAAAATCAAAGCAAAAGCATCGTGACAGGAGAAGGAATTGATGGATATGGGATTGATAGAGAAAGGAAGGGCAGGGCGTTGGAGGCGTTGGAAGGTGGCACTTGCTGGCCAGGTCTCTTCTGAGACCTTGGCGTTCCAAACTAGGGAAGCTGGATTACGGAGTAGACGGCGACGGGTATTTAAGTCTTTAACCTCCACCTCACAATATATTTTTCAACCTTTTCCAGTGCAGGTGCCCACCTGATGAACTTGTCGGCACATCTCGAGTACGAGTCTGGGTTCTGAAGAGGCACAAAAACGTCTCCAAAATCAACTCTTCTGGACCATACGTGGATCAGCGCGCCGACGCGGTTGTACGACTAGAAGGACGATTGCAACGTGCGAGACGATGTACGACCACCTCGAGGGCATTGGTGAAGCTATTCAGAAGTTGCGAATCGATGGCTTGTGGGCCCGTGAGGCTGTTGGTGTCATGGTGGGAAATGGCCAAACACCTCGCCCAGCACGAACTGTCGCGACAACGAGCTGGATCGAGGTACTTGTACTATCACTTTCCCCATCGCCTTGAAGAGAATCAATGGATACAACTCGAGAAGAGACGAAGGAAGGCGTCGGTACGAGTGTGAAGACGGAGGTGAAAGTGGAGACCTCAGCGATCAATTGTCCGGAAAGCAGTTGGCGGGGCTTAAAGCTTGAAGCTCTCCCCACCTTTGAAGCAAACGCAGCAAGTACACTTAGTACGCCCAAGACCAGCTGGGTGAGTATCAGCATAAGTCGAATTCTCTCCATCTTCCATTCTCCCTTCAACTATCCAATTTCTTTCCTTCTTCAAATACTATCTACTTTCCCTTTCTCATCCCCTCTCTATACAACAATCATGCCCGTAGGCATGCATATGACCGCCAAATCCTGGACCGTCAAACTCGGAATCCTCGTCCCCTCCTCTAACACTGCCCTCGAACCCCTCACCCAAGCCCTTATTACCTCAATCAACACCCACCTCGCCAAATCTCCAAACCCAGTCAAAGTCAAACTCACAGTACACTTCTCCCGCTTCCCCGTTACCACCATATCCCTCGATCCCACCGCCCTCTCTCAATTCGACCTCCCACCCATAATTGCTGCTGCAAAACTGCTTGCACATGCGAATGTGGATGTCATAGGATGGAGTGGCACATCAGCGGGTTGGCTGGGCTTTGAAAGAGATGAGGAATTGTGTAGGGAGATTGAGAGGGAGACGGGGATAAAAGCTACCAGTAGTGTGCTTGCTTTGAATAAGGTGCTGGGGGTTTGGGGGATTAAGAAGTTGGGGTTGATTACGCCGTATGCAGACGATGTACAGGGGAAGATTATCGAGAATTATAAGAGGATTGGTGTGGAGATTGGGGAAGGGGAGAGGCATTTGAAGATCAAGGAGAATAAGGATATTGCCGAGATATCGGAGGCTGTTCTTGATGGCTGTATTGAGGATGTCAAGTCTGGGAATGAGGTGGAAGCTCTCACGACTTTTTGCACCAATCTTGTGGCTGCCCAGAGAGTGCCGTTTTGGGAAGAGAAACACGGAGTTCCCGTTTTTGATACGGTCACTACGGTCGTTTGGGATATGCTGCGGATGTGCCTCTTGGAAAGTCGGATTAAAGGTGTAGAAGGATGGGGTATGATCTTTGAAAAATAAGGAACCTCATCCAAGGATCAACCCTCTGAGATAGTCGACTGACTTTCATTATTCTTTTGATTTTCGCTTCTTACTATCAATATGTCTTCCTACATGGCTTCGCTTCTACTCCCCAAAAACCGGAATCTTCAACCCATGCATCCCCCCATATCCACCACCCCCAATCGCCACCTCACTCTCCTTCCACCCCTTCAACACCTCGCCTCTCTTCTCCTCCACTATACTATGGACTTCAACACCGAGTGGTCTACACGTATCCAACATCCTCTTTTGAGAATCTTCTCCCCAGCCGTAGACCGAGAGATCTCCGCCTGTATGCGTTAGCGGGGTTGGATAGATGGATAAAGTATGATTCAAGGGTGAGGTTACCTGGACAGGTAGATAATGCACAGAGGAGATCCGTTTCAGCGAAGAAAGAGAAGTAGTCTCCTGGTTGGGCAGGGCAGGGGGACCTGTTCTCAGGTCAATATGATGCAGAATGAGAAACCAGGGATAGGAAGATGGACATGAAATATTTCCCATCCTTATCTAGACCTGTTACTTGAAAGACATTCAGAACATCATGGACATCCGATTCATTCAGTCCGTAAGGGAGGACTGCGCGGGTGAGATTCGAGTGGCAGTGGTAATCGAAGGATGAGTCGGCGAGGAGTTTATTTACTGTTCTCTTGTTAACAAGCCCTTTCCTTCTTTTCCCTCTTTACCAGCTATTTCATTTTGAAAATCGATCTTACCATAAGGATCACACCTACCATCCCACAATCAGCCTTTTTCTACCCAATCAACCCCCCTCTCACCCCCATCCCCTTTCCATAAATAAAAACATACCTAGTACCAAGCAAATCATGCACACGTCCCCCCCTCTCATCAACCCCATACTCCCTCAAACTATCCCCGACGATCGTAGCTAAAGGCCGGAGATACGGCAGGTTGGACCACAGTCTATCGCCTATTCCCAGGTGGGAGGCGTGGAGTTGGCGGGTTCGCGAGGCCCAGAAGTGTTCGCGGGGGTTGGGGAGGGAGAAGAGGTTTAGGTCTCCTACTTGGGGTCCTTGGGGGGTTGTGAGGGTGCAGAGTTGTCCTTGGGGGAGAGGTGTTAGTTTGGGATGTGAGGGTGGTGGACAGAGGAGAGATACGAAGGATGGAAGTTGGGGTGGAAAGACAATGGTAAAACGTGTGAAAACAATTTGGGAAATTTCAACATTGAGAATCCCTCTGAATACAGCTCCTCGTCTCGCTTTGATGACCACGAGTTGTCAAGTTCATACTCAGACCTAATCAATCTCTCACTCAGTTTCACAATTCACTTCCCCTCTACTCACCACCCATGCCCCTACAACACATATAAAGAAAAATAAACAAACCTTTCTTCACAACCCAAGCTTTCCCACTCCGGATGGGAATCTCAAATTTCTCAATCTCGATTAACTCGCCACTTTCTCCGGTCCTGGCCTTCTCAATTAAAGCTCCAAGTCGTGAGTACAGTTCTGTGTCTCCAAAGAGAACTGCGTTGTCTGAAGCGGGGTATGCGGGGGTGGTTTTTGGGGGAGTTGGGAAGGTGCGTTTAGACATCGTGATGGAGGGGTAATTAATTGGGTAAGAAAGATAGGTACAGAGTCGATCGTTCTCTCCTACTCTAATCAAAATGAATGCAGGAGGATGTCGGTATTGGAACGTAAGTAGTCCCCTACTTTACGAGTAGAAGTGGAAAGTGGGAGGTATGTCACGTTACCACTTTCCCCAAATCAAAATTTAACAAGCAGGCCATCCATGAATTAAAAGCGTTCCTTTCTATTGTTGCTATATCCTGAAGTAAAACCTGACCCCTAACCAGCGACAATGGGTATGATCTCTAACTAAACATTTTATCAACATAACCATGCCATCTCGTTCTCGGGACTCTTTCAACATAATTCCTGGTATACTCCTCGATATCATCAATCTCCGAAGTCCTTAATATGACTTCTTCAGGTTTCAACCATTTAGTCTTCTTGATAAGTTTCCAAGTCAAGAAGATGATTGGGAAGACACCGATCATGGCATAGGAGAAGATGAAAGTAGGGACGTCCCAATTGCCTATTGATGATTAGCCTACCCTCCTAAATGTCAGATGAAATGGATCAAAAAACTTACCAGGCAAAAACACAGTATACCCACCAAGAAAAGCCATAACAAAGCACCCCGTAAACGCATAGTAAGCCGAAAACGGCTGCCAAAAAGCAGTATGCGGCAGAGAATTTCTATCAAGTCCTTGCGCATCGCACGCCTTCTTCCACTTCAAGAACGTAAAAGCCATGACACAGAAGTTAATCAATTGCGACGCAGTGACCAAACTCACGAACCAGTTTAACACAACCGCAGCATTATTTGAAACCTGCAGGAAAGATAACAGGGAAATAGCAAGCGTGACGAGAACACAATAGATTGGAACACCGTTCTTGGTACATTTTCTGAAGATTTTCGGGGCTTTCCCTTCAAGCGCGAGACCGAAGAGGGACCGGGATGCACAGTAGACGTAGCTGTTTCCAGCAGAATATGCAGCTCCAAGCACCATGGAATTAACAATATCAGGTAGAATGCGGATCTTCAGTCGGTTCATGGCAATAACGTAAGGACTAGCAGCCGCTCCGGGAAGTCCTTTTTTAAAAGCATTCGTGAGTTCTTCACTATCATATGGAACCAGAATCCCGACAGCTAAGCTTCCGAGGACGAAGAAAGCCGTGAGGCGGTAGAAGACGGCATTGAAAGCTTGAGGCATGACCTTGCGTGGGTTTTCGGTTTCTCCTGCCGCCATCGAAACGTAGTCTGGACCTGCGATGGTGAAGGAGGCTAGGATGAGACATTGGAGGAACCCTTGGAATTTTCCGAGACTGCCTGTTGTATAGTATTCGGCGAAGGCTCCGGGTTCGTTCCAAAATCGAAATCCGAATTTGTCTTTTATTGGGTTTCCACCGACCATGGTTATGAATGTAAAGATAATGAGGCCGACGATGAGGAGAACCTTTCCTAAAGCAAGCCACTTTTTGGAGTTAGTTTTCCCGCTTTTCTTTGCAAATAAAAAGTAGCACCTACAAATTCGGATTCTCCGTACCATTTTACGGCGAAAACGTTGATTATCCTATCCCCAATTATTAGTCGTCTCCCGTGAGAGTTTTTGTAATTCTTGCTTACAGGCTAATAGATGTTAGACAAGGACTTCAACAGAATGGTAGGAATTGGCTTACTATGACACAATAACAATTGCAATAATCCCTCCAGCAGGTACTGCATCGCTCCAATAATGGATGATAACATTGCAAGCCACTATTTCGAAAGGAACAAGAGCGGCTTCGAAAACGAAGAAGTTGTACCCAGCAGCAACTCCAAATGCCTCATCGACGTATCTTCCAGCAAATCGGATAAAGGGTGAGCTGATCGGGTTGTATGTTACCATTTCAGCAACACACTTGGAATGGAAGTCAGTATTTCCTAGATGTGGTGGACTTTGGAATTGGGCGCGTTCGCAGCCCACATACATTCGTTATAGCAAGGATAAAAGTACACCTACAAAGACATTGTTAGTAATGGCCAAAAAACAAACATCAGATAGTGCCATTGGAGGCGGACGATTGTTTGGTACCTCGCTGATGGAGGCAAGCTTGTATAGCTTATCCCAAGGGATGTGCAAAATACATCTTGAATGCGCCTGGAGCTGCACACTTGCGCCGAACTTTCTGGGAACATACCAAATTGTAAAGGCCAAGAATAAACTTCCAGGTCCGCCATTGAGCAATCCACGTCCAATCTGAACGTAGAGAGCCGTACCAATCGTCCCACCAATACCAATCAATTGAATATGTCTCGGGCGAAGCTGGCGATGGGTGGAATCTGTCGTCACTTGGATTGAATTGGAGTCGGAATCAATTCTAGCTTCCTCGTGTATTTCCTTCTCCTTATTGTAACCCGGAAGGTCAGTAGCGCTGGCAGCAAATGCCGTATGCGGTACATCAATCCCGCTGGAAGCCATGGTGGAAGGACTCGATCGCTCGCTGGACAGATTTTGTCTTCCAAATTCGTATGAAATAATTTGTCAAGAGCACAATTGGCAAGAAAAAGAGAAAGCTTGGGGCCCAAGGGGAGCCAAGTATTTGTAAAGGCTGAAGCCTCTCCGCCAAGCGAAGAAAAGCAAGGAGGGAATTTATTTTGTGTGCTCCGCGAGAGGACAGGAAAAAATGAATTGGCTTTTGGAGTTCTCGAATTCAACCTAGTGATGCAAGTGCAAGCTATCCCCCACTAAAGGAACCGTTACGCGGGGAGGGAGGGGCAGGGTCTAGCCCAGAAAAGGGAACTGCAGGGCTTGTAGCGCCTGCAGCGTCGTAGATAACGAACAACCTCGGGGGTGGTTCCTTTGTGGATGGGGTTTGGGTTCCATCACATCATTTTCTTAACTCTGCAGGAAGCAATCTCAAAGTCTTGGGATTACTTCGTGAGGCACTGATTGGAACAGCTCGGTGACGGTACAGAGGAACCTGTAAACAACGCGAAGACGGCACAAGTAGAAAAAGAAAATTGGAAGCCTGGGATGCATAGAGTTGCCAGCCTAGTTGGTGTAATGTTTGTAGGCTACAAGTTAGCATTTCGGTGTCTTGTGTTCCAGCAGGTCGGGCGTAAATAGGTAGGTAGAGAGAAGGAAAAATTAGGTAGCCGTCTTATCGACAGATAACTTATCCGATAGCATAGAGCACCTAACCTTAGATAGAGAAATTGTAGTCTGTACGGAGGAGTAAGCTCACTCAGATTCTTGATCTGCTCTGAAGACTGGGGACCCCTCAACTCCATATCCCACCATTTCCCTCACCTTCCCTCATCACGGCGTCTGGTGATTTAGTAACGAAAACGGAGTCGCCGGCTGATGCGCCGATCGCTGGTGTTGGCGCCGAGACTGATGATGGCATTGGTGGTTGATGAGGCAATTCAAAAATTCGCTGGGCTTGATGAGGACGGGAATGTTAAATTCTGGTGGTTGAATACGTGTCATGTGATACGTATCACGTTTATTTTACTAGAAAGGGAACCGACTCTGGCATGTTAACTGTCGATTATAAGAGTCTATTTACAGAATCCAAAGCTTTCTATATTCTGTTCTTGCTCTTGTGTAGTGTATGAGTAGTATTCTGGGAGTTCCAGAGAGTAAGCGAGAGTTCCGTTTAAGGAATTTTAATAAACAACTCAACGCGATTTCAACTCCGCAACCATTTTATAAAGCCACGCTATGTCTTCCGTGCAACTGCCCCGATATCTAGAACATTGAGCTCAAATTTTGTAAAAGGCTTCGGCTTGAAATATTATTTGGCAAGAAGCTACTTTGACGCAGCACGTAAAGGGCAAGTTCGACACCTTTAACGAACCTTCGAAATAAACATAAGCATAATATTGCATGACGTAGACCCTGGCTGAACTGGGTATAACCACAGGAGAACAGTCCCAATTTTGCGCCGGGTGGTGGAACCTAACGTCCGGTGGCTGACCGGTGAGTGGAAGTGGGTTGGGAGACAAGTAGGAATACGAGAGGCGATAAGTGCGAGGAGGAATTGTTGCTTGTACTAATTTTTGTAGGGTGGAAGAATCGGAAGAGATCGTTATAAAAGATGAATTCTCTGTCTTACAAAGTGAAAAGTAACAGAAGTACAATTCTTCGCCACCGAAAATCAAGTCCTGCTCCTCAGTACCAAACTAATTTAAACGTGATGATATTCACCTTAGCAATTTGAGATGGCATACATATCCATACGTAGACTAAATAAGATAGAAATTGGTAGGTTTATGTGAAGATCGTTTCGGTTAAAGTTACTTCAACGCGAAAACTCGAGTTCGCCCTCAATGAGTCCAGTGTTTGAGGAAAGAGATATCCTGAACGTCGGAATTTGAACACCCGAAAAGGTGAAATTGTAAGTCGTAGTTGTATCCGTAGTAGCGTCGGTGACAGCAAGAGACTTCTCATATTCATGAGCAGTTGCCTTGCCAAATTCAAGCTTCAGTAGCATTTTCGCTTCCGTTGGATGCTCAGTAGTCTAAACCTCGATTTTCATTGTCTATTTCTCGAAGACGATACACCAGCCTCTCTACCGCATCTTTTAAGGCAAAATATTTGTGTAGCAGGAACAGGTATTCGGCATCAAAGCCCACGGTAGTGGTATGCCGAGGATGAAAAGTCGCCGTCAGTGGCATCGAATCGAAGACTGGCTCCAGGTACCCGTTACTCTTGGCTTTCCAAGTCCCATGCAAAGCCGTAAAAGCAGCTCGTGCTGCAAATGTGTGGTGGTTTGCAGACGCATTCCGCAATTTCTGTATCTTGATCATGGTCTTTTCTGCTTCGGCGAGGTCACATCCGTTGTCGACATACCGAGCAGGGCTAACGATTCCGGTTCTCGGTCCGTACTGTAAGTCGACACGCTTGAGGCTAAGATTTCGAGAAGACTCTTCCATGAGGCCGGGATAGTCCCCAAAGAAGTTTTGCGCTACCGTCGATGGGTCCTCTTTCATCATGGTTCTCAGCTCTGTCATGAATGTGTAGATCTTCTTAGATTTGTCGTTTTCACGAGGTTCAACTTGTCGGGGCTTAAGGTCGCCATCAAGAGACCATTTGTGTGCTATCATACGAGCTTGAGTCTCTAGAATGCCCCAGTATAATCCATACGAGAATCCAATCAATGCCAAATTATTTGGCGCTGAATCCGATGAAGTGGAAGCTTCACTATTAAGAAGTAGAGGCAGTCGAGGGCACGAAGCGTCGAATCCGAGGTTGTGTTTGACGTCGTCAGATAGGAAGCTGAGGGCTGGGGAAGCAGAAAATCCAGTCGGGCTGACGATGGCAGCAATATCTTGGAGTTCGATTTCCGACGAGCTTTGTGCTATTTTTGCCGTGACGAATCCAGTGGGTTTCTGCAAATTGTAAACGCAAGTTCAGGCATAAGGTATTGGTCGATATTACTCACTTCCGTGTCATCCCTTTGGTGTGCCACCGAGGTTACTCTTCCCAACAGAGAAGTAATGACTCCAGATGAAACGAAGCCGGCATAATGGTCACTAACAGTGGCTTAGGGGCCTTCAGACGAGCTTGTCTCTTTCCATCTCTCGTCTTGATTTTCCTCATCCTTTGCTCCATTTACGAGTCTGTCCAGCATGATCCGCCTCTGCTTCGTCTGCTCCGGAGTAGGATGTCCGAAAGTAAAATAAAATGGGTTATCCATCCTGGAAGACAAATCATTGAGAAGAGCATCCCAAGGGAAGAATGTTGGAGGTGATCCGTTTCCCGGCTGAATAAAAGTAGAAATAGCAGAAACTGGATGGGGGGCAACGTGCACCACCTCCAGTGGCGGAAAACCTGAGCCATTCACAGAGTATCGCGCATCAGACATTTGCAGGGCGATTCCTGCTGCCACTTCTGTGCCTGAATTGGAGCCGCCAATCACGAGAATCCTGCCTTTCGATGGTTGTTGTCCATTGAGCGAGAGATCACCAAGCCTTCGGTATTCTGAACTATGCAACATCGGTACCGGTCTTTCTTCTGGAGTTATACCGTCAAAGATGAACCGAAATGGCGCAGGTTCGGAGAAAAGACCGGATGCAACGAGCAGACAGTCATATATCTCGACCTTCTCCTTTCCAGTCTCCAGGTCAGTAAGCGTAGTTCTCCAACCAAGCTGTATCCGCTCCGCATAGTTGACCTTTGTTCGGAAGTTGATAACAGTAGTAGGTAAAAACTTCTGTGCATAAAATTCTAGGTAACGGTTGACTTGCCACGCTTTCGGGAAAGTATTCGGTGCAGGTTGTAGCTCTAGTGAGTCCCATGCTAGATCAGAGAAGCAAACGGTGAATTGCGATAGATTAGTGCTCATATCTGGATTGATGAGTCCATGTCCGGGTTTGCTTCAACGGCCCAGAGACCGCCTACCCTGTCGGTTTGTTCGAAGACTGAAACTTGGAAACTTCCTGGAGGATGGGAATGAAGAAGTGTCTTGGCAGCAACCAGACCTGCTGGACCAGCTCCCACTATGGCTACGGATTTCATGTTCCAGGTGATGAAAGTTCTGGGTGATGGAGACCGTGAAGAGATGGCGTGGGAGGCTTCGAGCTTGTTTTCTTGAATTGTTGTACTTGTTGGTGTAACTGTTGTACTTGTTGGTATATTCTGGACAGCCACCACGAAGGTGGTACAAAAGGTTGGACATCCGTTTCTAGAATGCGTGGTGATTGGCTCAGACTATTCGCTATTAGGGTACGGCCAGGATCAACCTTGTACAGTAAATACTGGGTGGGACGTTACTTATGCAATGTTGTACAACTTAATATATGTAGCTTTATTGTTCTAACAATAAGCTCATAGGTTGAGTCTCAAACAGATCCACAAAGGCAAGTTTGTGAACTATAGAAATCACTTGTTCAACTTATCTTTCATTTACTGAAGCCATTCTCACAAGGCCGTTGAAGCCTTCACTTCAAACAGCATGCAAGCTTGACGACTTCAAGTGCTATCTACGACTTGAACACACACTATCTCATGCGAAATTGACGTCTTGCGTGATCCTTAATATTCTGTCTTAAGAGACAAACTCGTTCTTCTAAGATTTTGATAGGACGTGGATTGAACAAGGCATCACCATGGATGCCTAGGAAGTGCGCAAATGATGACGGAGATAGTTGGTTCACACAATGCCCATGCAGCATTTGCATTAGGGAAATTTGCAGCATATGCACTAAACAGTCCACGAAATACCAAAGAGAATGTCAATTATGACAAGGCCCACAATGCTGGCAACACCAATTTTCTTCCCTCTGGAGATTTGAAACTTCGTGGCATCAAGAAGCATTACTTTTTGCGAGCGATGAGACTAAGCAAATCTGTTAATATCTTAGCGCTCAGTGCTGCACGCCTCAGGTAATTTTTATCTCACAGATGAAGTCACTCCAACAGTTTTACCAAGTATTGAGTAAGGGCCAATAGAATTTTCTTCACTATGTTGTTCTATAGCCTTACCTATTCCCCTTGCCCGTAACGAATTAGGGTTCACTTCAAGAAACTAAACCATATCTTCCCCAGCCACTCAAACCTCTTCTGTGGCAGAATCGGCAGCACCCTTTACACGTTTCTTCTGGCAGGAGCAGACTCTGCCTCTTGAACTTCCTGTTGACGACGCGCCTCTGCCTGTGCCTTTTTTCACTGACCCTGGGTCATCTTCTTCTTGGTCGTGAACTGAACATCGGGAAGAGGTATATCTGCAATGCTTGCTTCCTTCTTAACAGGGAAACACTTCTGATAATGGCCTGGTGGTGGCCCTAAAGTCATCATGGGGCAAGTTCCACAAATCTTCTTGCCGGGTCGATTGCAGTGGACGTGGAGATGAATATCGAAGGAGTTCGGGTTAGTATTGGCTTGACACCACCTACACATGGGCTATATTGAAGGGTTAGTGATACAATTGCGAAGGGAAAAGACCATGTAGTAGATGAGAACTTACTCCTCGGCCGTAGTAATCTTGACGCTGCTTCTTGGAGAACATGCAGGATTTGAAGATGAGTTGGCAACACGTGCACTGTCTATCATGTATTTTAGTTACAGGTGTTTCAAGGTTGCAATTTAGACTTACCGGTCAAAAATCTTGGAGTAGGTCTGTGAGGAATGCAATGCTTGAATTGCCTCCTTGTTGTCAAGACACCATGCAAGTGCTGCAAATGCCTCCTTGCCCCAATTTTCTTCCCACTGTATCGCATTAGCTTATGATTTTCTTGAAATTTTGCATAATAGTGGACAAGGGGTTCTAGAAATAAATCAAAGAATGGCTTTGCTTACCTCGAGGGTTCTTGGACCTTTGACGAAAGTCTCTGGGTCATAAGCTTTATATTTGTCTTCAGACATTGTACAAATGTTGACAGAAGACTATTTTGGATGAATAGGTAATTGATGATTCTATCCCCAAATCAGGTTGTGTTCTTGTTGAGTACCAATTTTTGGTTTGTGAGATTCCTAGGAGAGGGGGCCGAAGGCTTTATAGGTTTGAACCATTCGAAGGGAAGCGTCAAATACTGGGTGAAGGTATGGTTGAACGCCTCTTTTGGCACCTGCCTAGCACTTGTAACCTTAAACTTGGGTGAATCTACCGTTGTTGTCGTATTGTCAACTGAACAACACTCTAGTGAAAATTACCAATATACAATAGAAGTGTTAAAACATCGCTATAAAGGCATAAGTTGCAGGCTACTAAAACTTCTCTAGTAATATTTAATCAAGTCAGAGTATTTAATAAAAAGTAAAGGACTGATATTGTCCGTGTGTTCGAAAGAGGTTAACCAAGTCACTAATTTCTTTTACTAAAGGGGCTTACTACATAAATCTATGTCGCTCGAGCTCTGATTTCTTATAGAGCAAACGTTTTAAGGTTAAATACTAGATGCATACTAATGTTTCGGACAGTAAGAAGGTGTGGGATATTTTTTAGAGCTCTGGGTGGGCGCTTCCTTGTTAAATATAATTGGTCTTCTGTTTATGCCTTACAATATTGTGGGATAACTTTAGCTAGTGATTCAAAAGGTTTAGCGAATTTAGGGGGCTAAGTTGTTCGGGACTCTTTATATGGAGTGACAATCGATGTACAGTACTTATAGCGGGTGTATACAAAAGCTGACAAGGCTGACGGGGAAGCCAAACATGTCATGCAGGGGGCCTATGACTCCGTTCGAGGGGTTGTGGCTTGAGAACCATGTCACGATGATACCCTTTGCGAGAGTTACTGTACTTTGAGTCAGGTTCTTGCAAGCACAGGAAAATTGAACTTCATCAGGGAGTATCCAATACCAATAGTCTGAATTGGAAGAGGAGGATATGGAAACCAGCGCTCGTCTGGATATGAGAGAAGACCAAGACCTACCAAGAATTAAGTCGTGTGAAACCATTCCGAGTCGTCATGGGAGCAGTGAGTAAGAAAAGCTTCTCCAGAGTGTGCGAAGTGTGAGCTACAACTCTTTTTTGTAAGTCTCGTCAAGTGCTGTTCCTGGAGGAACTCGCTCCTATTTTTGTGAATGTTACGAGGTGTTTCGGCGGTAATGATAATTAATTCAGACGAAACGAAGATCGCTATTGGCGGACAGATCGGTTCAGTTCTTGGGTATTCTGTAATTTGATTTCCATTCCTCGCCTATTTACTATATAAAAGCTAGGCTTCTTATACCCTGTACCTTCAATGTTCATGCTCCTTGTTATCTTCACTTCTGGACCACTCACCCAGCAGAGGTGGCACCGGAAGAATTTCCTGGCCTTCTGGTGGCCCACGCACTGGCAACTCTTCCAAAAGATCTGTCAAAACTCTGTTCTTTGCTTGCCATTCGAGAATTTGATTGTGATCTACACATTTCTTATTGACTGCGAAATCTGGAAAAGGATTCTTCTGCGTCGCCATCCACTTCATATCGTTAGCTGATAAAACCCAGCCATATAGCGGGAATTTTTTAGGCGAGGAGGAACATACGTTGAATGTGATAAGGTCAAAATTATAATTACACGTCAGCGTCTGCAGTAGAATATGTAGACAATGTGAGAGGTGTGCCTCTCTAATAGGGCTGAAATTTCCATTTCCAGTCTCAGGGTAATAGTAATTCCTGTACGCATAGCGTCTCAAAGCATCCAAACAATGCAGTGTGTGCTGCCCATCCATTTCTGCTAAATGGGCGTCCGTTCCTAGCCCTTTAAGAAGTTAGCTTGTATTCCAAGAATGCATAGAAATTAAATACCCCATTCCACCGGAGCCTTCGTCGATCTCACTGGATCTTTTCCTAGTCTTTCAACCTCTGAGCCGCTGATGGTGATTATTCCCACTTCTGCGATTTTATCCCACGCTGCGTCGACTTCTGGAGAGGGGGGTGCACGAAGCAACTCATTGCGCTCGTTGAATAATGTTCCTTCCACCACTTTGGGGAGAGTGATGACTTCGAAACGATCCAGTAACGGTGCTGGGATGGGTATAAGTCAACTTCCACAAATGCTTGGTTATCTTACGATCAAATGATAGTTGTCGAAAAGGCGAGTTGCCTCCATGCTTGATGGTTTTGTGACTTTTGTCGATGGAGACCAACAGAAATCCCACAGAAGCGATCCACACCAGAATATTCACGAGCATGTATATTTGAAGTTTCCTTGATCCGCTGTATGACCCCCCTTGTGGAGCGCCAGCGCCGTCATTTGGCTAGAGCTCGGTTATTGAGAGGTCTCTGAAATATGGCAAAAGGAAGTTACTGTATACGAAGTATCCTCACCGAAATCTTGTACCCGAGTGTACGCAACTTTTGGCGTTCTATCAGGCATCGTAGTATCTAAGATGATGGAAGACACTCTTAATTGCAAATGATAAACGATAATTTTTGATGTCGAATGGAAAGGGGACAAGGTGTTTCCTGTCTACTTTTCAAATTCTAAGAGAGGCGGCGAACTTCATTTTTGGGACTTTGTCACGCCATATAGCTACATAAGAATACTATCACCGTTAGTCTCTGCGGTCATGATGAAAACAGATTTTGCACAATGCAGGTAATCATCACGCCATCTGTACCGGGGTTCTCCCTTACACGAGTAACATTTGAACAGGCCATAGTATATGAGTATGCTATATCCACTTTATCATCGTATACGAGGCTTTACGAAACCAACAGAACCAATAAAAGTCCATTTACCTAGCACTTACAACTGGCTTACCCTTGCCCTAACCCTTGTTCTTCATAAATCACGAGGAAAGCAGACGACAATATCTAATCTAGTATATTTTAATTTTGATTGTCACAAAATCTACGATAGTACCCTTAAAGAATTGAATAATCATGGTATATATATGTAGAGTAACTCATACGCGTATACCTTAGATACTCTCGCACTATAGTACCCATCCACCTGAATGATGATATTAAATACAAGCAATGCCTTGCCGTTAATATCCGCGACAAGCAATGCCTCCCGTTTTTATCTGCGGTAATGACGGGAACTCTTTCGTGCATAATGCACGCAAGACGAATCTTGAAACGGAATTTAAAAGTCACCGAGCTTGGCATACCGATATACTCTGAATGATGAGTGCCTTTATTGGCGAAACTGGTGCTCAAAACCACATACCTTCCTTTTGGGGAATGCAAATTAACCCCCTTTGGAGAACGCAGAGAGCACCTTTTTGGGAAATGCAAAAAAATTAAGTGGCAATATTCAACTTGCCAATAATTGGTCTATACTGCTCCCTTAGCACATAACGAGGGGGGTTCATTTTCGATGAGCGCCAAGAGGCCTAAAGAGGAAACCGACGAGATCTTAAGCAGCTGCCTCGTTTTAGAAAGCAGGGAATCCTGATACTGCGAACAGTCTGCAAAGGTCTAGCTGGGTTGCCAACTAGACCTGATCCCTGTGGGAGAGCAGTGGCAAGGGATGCGGTTAATAACTTTGAACGGTAGCGAGAAAGGGGGTAGACGTGCATCTGGATACTCACACAATCCAGTAATTGAACACTATAAAGACAATGAAAGGGAGATAGTACTCTCCATTTATCAGCTATCGGTTGATCAAGTAAGAGCTGGAGTGTTTGAATTATTTTCGCCAACATTGCTATATGATAGAAGAGTGGTTGGAATACGCAATGAGTTGTTTACTGGGAGATTCTACATGGATTGAATATGCAGTGGTTGGTTCTTTGAAAGCTCCAGTGTTTCAATCTATCTAAATATGGGACTGAGCTACGGAATATTGCTCTACAGAAGTGGAAGCTTGCATGGTCATCAGATGTTCAGGTATGTTGTATTCAACCTGCATTCATCACGCTGCGACGTTGGGAATACTGGCTCTCGTACTGAAATCCAATCCAGATACCTTGATTCTTCACAGAACTTTCAGAAGCTATCATGCGGATACATTGTATTTACCCGCTCTCATAATGATTTGCAATCGAGGTACTCTGGTCCTTAACAGAATCTTCAAAAGCAGGGAGTGCAGTAACGCCGAAACTACGATCATCACTTAACCTACGGGTATGGATATATTTAAAAGGGATGTTCCCCAACTCAAACAACATCTTCTCATCCACTCAACGGGAAATTCATTCTCCTCCGATATCATTACCAACGAAAACACTTCACAAAGTACAACCTTTCGTCGTATCCAATATGCTCATCTCACGCATTACCGCTTTTGTGGCCGTTGGTGGCACAATTGGACTTGCACTTCCTACTGGTTTTGGTAGGTTTATTCGTCAGAGCCAACAGCATGTGCTAACCTGTCACCTTCAGCTTCACGAGCGGAGGCTTACTCGAGCATTCAAAACTCCCCCGAGCCATCTGCTAAAGACGCTGAAGCCTACCCAAAATTCAACAACACCGTCCCTCGCGATGAAGACACTGAAGAGGCCGCTGAAGCCTACCCAAAATTCAACAACACCGTTCCTCGCGATGAAGACACTGAAGAGGCCGCTGAAGCCTACCCAAAATTCAACAACACCGTTCCTCGCGATGAAGACACTGAAGAGGCCGCTGAAGCCTACCCAAAATTCAACAATACTGTCCCTCGCGACGAAGACACTGAAGAGGCCGCTGAAGCCTACCCAAAATTCAACAACACCGTTCCTCGCGATGAAGACACCCTTGAAGTCTGAACAATCCAACTGGTCAAATGGACTGTCTTGTTCCGAACTGAAACCCATCTCCTCCGCCTTACTAGTTTCCTCAAAGGTCAAGTCCAAGTTTAAGTTTGCGATCGAAGGTTCTATTATTTAGCAGCCGGGAACATGTTGTTGAACGATTGAGGCATCTGAAGGTTGGAGTGGAATGAAGGAGGAAGATTCATGAGCTATAGCACTCTCGTTAAATATATAATGGACATGACTTATTGTCCACTGATTCTCGTACAAGAAAAGCATGCAGTTCACAAAAGGAGCACTAACAAACAAGAAATTCTTCTTCCAGACTCTCAAGCAGCCAGTGTTATCAACCTCGCCACCTCGCGTGAGCCAGCGCTAATTCATCGAGGCACTTGCTAGGCTCGAAAATTGTAGTTGCAGCCTGTAGGATTTAGACGTAACATGTAAGAGATATCAAACAGTATCTATGTGAAAGCAGGGGTTGACATAAAAGACGGAAAAGCGAGGTGAGAGCGAGGAGGCTCGAAAAAAGCAGGGCTAGACAGACGAAAACTCGCTTAATTTCTCCTATGCAGGCTAGGAGGATAAGCTAGGCCAATCTTGGAAATCGATCAGCAAGGCAGTCACCCAGAAGAGAGAGGAAAAGCACAGGTGGAGAAGCCTTCACTTCCTCGGCAGGGAGAATGAAATTACTTTTCGGGCTATTTCTAAGCAATTCTCATAAATAAACAGTTTGTACCATTTTCCTCTTCTGTACTCATGAAACTCTTGAGTTTCGACATGTGTGGTTATCGTCCCATTCATTGCTGAGTACGCTTCTTGCTTCACTATCCTAGAAGCATAAATAACAGAACATTGGGAAATTTCATTGATCCTAGTTACAGCAGTATCTTGGACTTTCTGGGTAACACAGTAGAAATACGCACTTTAACTGCAAACTCTTAGCAAAACCCTTAAAAAAAAGAATGTAGACAGAAAGAATTTGCTCCATGATGGCAAAAATCCCACTGCATGCACAGCCAACGTTCATGTCGATGGCCCATTCGAAAGGCATAGATCTCTTTGCCAAAATGCGATGCAAGATATCAAACCGCTCACACAGGTCAAAGTGGATTGAGTGGTGGCAGATCACAAAGTCCAACGAACCACTAGTCTATAAATCGTGGTGAAATCTCCCTATATCAAACTTTTGGAAGATTCACCAGAACAAACTGGGCAGAGATTGAAAGATCAGAGTTTACAATTTCCGAGGTTTGTATCAAGCGGTTGGGAAGTATTTAATTATATGATATACAAAGTCATCATAGACGAATTTCTTCCCTCCTACATAGTAAGCCGCTGCAGTGTTTCACGACTCATCTCCACTTCACACTTCATTGTCCAATTCTCCAAGGGGGTAATATTAGCCCCTCGAGTCTCAAAGGGTGTTCTAAGAAACTCAACAAGACAGTTGTCAATGATAGAATAAGTGCCGGCATCATTAGCCCTCACCACGGCTACAACGCCACAGTCCTTGAAAAAGCACAAGTAATCTCCAACAGTGCTTGGGGCTGACAATAGTGCAGAGCCCTCCCCTTGAAAAGTACCACAATCTACAGACGTGGTATGGACTGCTTTTTGCTTGGAGCAGTGACAATAGTATGGGTTGATTTTGAAGTTTTGTCGGTAGCGGTAGGTGAAAGTCGGCGGGCATTTCTTAAGAGCGGACTTACACACCCATTTCTGCCCCGTCCATACGGCGAGTTTGATCTGAGCTTGCTGCGTTCTGGTGAGAGGCCGCGGCTCGTTTGCAACGGGGACTAGATTAGGTTCCTCCCAAGACATTCTTTTGCCAACAATTCCTGTGACAACAATAATATCATCCTTGCTGTAACCTTCCGACACAGATTTCATAGGTTCGATATCCCGGAATGGCTCGCCTAGTACCTTTTGAAGAAGTTGACTAAAGGAAACTAAGTAGTCATCAGTTCCATTCCAAGTTGTTGGCTGTTTCCAACGGGAGGCTTGGAGAACTTCCGTGTAAATATCAGCGGTAGATTTGGAGTAGTCTGGCATGATGCTGTGAGAAAGTTCTGCCAGCGATAAGAGGCCATAGACCATATCCCTAGGATCCTTGGTCTGAGCTTCATGAAAAGATGTTATTAGAGACCTCAAAGAAATCTTGCCAACTCCTGTAGCAACAGTATTGTTATAGGCTTTTGAGAATCCAGCGGCCGGTGATCTGCGAAGCATTTCTGCTACATCTGGAGAGAATCTGACGTCAAAGCCGGGGACGGTTTCCAGTTCATCAGGATCTGTCTTGAAGCTACTCTCGTCGAGACCAACCGAGAGGAACTTTGTGAACTTCTGCCAAGAAATATAACTTTCACCACAGTAGATGATAGGATCATAGCCAAGCACTACTTCTTGGATGACCCAAAGTCTGTCCCAATACGAGCGTTGACATATATCAAGTAGCCCTTCTGCAGAGTCAAGGCACTGGACATCATGTTGATCTAAATCCTTTTCTTAGCTTCAGTGTTAAAGTAAGAATAGTCATAACGTACAGTCATCTTCCGTAGAGTCTTTTTCTATCCATTCAGTAATATCGACGATTTGTTGAAGCAGCGATTCTATCTCTAGAAAATTGTTGACAGGGAGGGGCTCATCAGACTCGTTATTGCCTCCACGCTGGAGCTTCTCATTTCCATCGAGGATGTAGGAGTTTATCATCTCCATGTTAGATATCAAGCGTAGCAAGAGATGTCTTATTGCAAACAATATGTCATATCCAAAAACCTCGTTGGTTGGACTCAGCCAGTGAGTGGCCAGAGCTACCCGACGCCTTTCGTTCTCATCGAGTGCCTCTTTGAACGACTCCAATCCCCAAATTCTAGATTCTAGTCAAATCAAGACTATATGAACTTTTGGAAAGCGGATGTTTTCAGTCTTACCCGATGGGATTCGAAGTAGGAAAAGCTGTTCAATGCTTTTTGTGATTTGCCCATACAAGTCAGATAGGTTTTCAAAAAACTTTGCTATACTGGCATATTTGGACTTTATAACACGCTCAACCTCACATATGCACCCCCCATAATCTGTGAATATATGTTTAGTACCATTTTTTCAAGCAGATAAATAGAAACCCTACTATCAAGCGCAATCTTGATTCCTGACTCCGAGACCTGAAAATTCTCAATCGCAGCGACAGTCTGGGGAGTTTGTTCGCCGAGCCAGATTCGAAGCTTCTTACACCCGGTGTAAATGCTCCCCATCATCTGGACTTGCGAGCTTCGTTCCAACTTGTTCTTCTGATCGATACACAACGCATCGATCCAAATTTTCAAGGGGGTTTTGGATTTTCTCGGAGTACTAGGCTGCTCCCCTGCTGTTTCACTTGCTATCGTGTTCCGACGGAAATGAAAGAGTGCAGACCAGAGGTTTTGACCAACACCGTGACGCTTCCCATCGATCAAGATGGTTCTGTCCAAACTATCCCTCCCCCAAGTATAAGAGAGTGCCTCGTACTCAGGTCGTTCATCCAATGATGCATGGTGGAGAGTGCATCTGATGAGGGGATAGTCATCGGAAAGAAGAGTGATGATTCGTATTTCCCGCGGACCCAGAGGCGAGTATGTGAAAGATTTAATTCGGTTCATGTTGTCGTACTAATCGTTGTCGAATTTCTAATTAAAAGTGGCATTTAGGATAGGGGAAAGGTGGACGACATCGAAATAGAAGGGGGAGGAACGAATTTCGCATCAGGTTCGGTGAGCTAGATTGGGAGATGACAGCAGTGAGACAGGAGGCTATGAGCGCTAAGCCACACCTCACAGGGGCTTGTTTTTAGGAATCAGTGAGCTTCAGAATAAAATAAGAAAAACAAAAACAAATTCGGGAACAATTGATTTTACGACTGTCAATTATTCTAAATGCGTATTAGTTGAGTTATCGTAAACCTCTCTAGTTATAGATAAGATATACTTTGCTATATCTCTGCATTAATCTATAACATTAATGGTTAATATTTTAATCAGGTCTTCTACTCAGTTGTGTTCTCGTCAAGAGTACCAATGTTTAGTTTGAGAGATTTACTAGGCGAAGGGGAAGAAGGGGGGGTATTGAATAATAATATTTGCGTCTGAAAGGCTGGGTGAATGTAAGATTAAACACCTCTTTTAGCACCTTTCCAGCGCTTACAACCTTAAACATAAACTTAGGAAGTAGAAAGCGGATT
The DNA here is from genome assembly GCA_001399465.1 of Hymenoscyphus scutula. Lineage (NCBI taxonomy): Eukaryota > Fungi > Ascomycota > Leotiomycetes > Helotiales > Helotiaceae > Hymenoscyphus > Hymenoscyphus scutula. The sequence goes on from LKTO01000002.1 coordinate 290,328, forward strand.
CAACTATAGAAGTGTTAGAACGCTATAAAAACATAACTTGTAGGGAACTAAGACTTTATCTAGCAACATTTAGAAAAGTTATATTCGTATATTCAAAGGAGGTTAACTAATTACTAATTTCTTTTACTAAAGGGATATACTTTATAAACCTGCGTTCATTAAGCTCTAATTTAATGTAGCATACGAGTTTTAAGTTTAAATACCAGATATTTACTAATGCTTTAGATAGTTAAAAGTTGTAAGATTTTTAACTAAGTAAGCGCTTTATTTAAAAACTCTAATTATCTTCTGTTCATACCTTATAATTATGATTAGATAACGTTAGCTAGTAATTAAGAAGGTTTAGCAAATTCAAGAGATCACGTTGTTCTAAACTCTTTGTACGGAGTAACAATTGATGTACAGTTCTTCATAGCGAGTGTTATACCACCTGCGAGTATTTTCTTTGATTCTTCCTCATGCCCTAGAATTATTTCTCATCTCGCGACAAACGAAACAAACAAGCAAGTCGCCGAAGTCTTTTATCTTTCTGCCTGGAAATTATCAGGGTTCACGGAAGCAAAACGACCCACAAAGAATGGAATCAATATTCAACCCAAGAAGCACAGTCAGCACAGAAACCAGCAAAGAAATATTCCGTCCAACACGACACTCCTTCTCTATGCGGAGATTAAAGTCGCATGCGAGGCTTTTTAAAGGGCTTCAGAAGTGCAACATATTTATAAATCCTGCATTATATTTCTTAGAAAGGAAACCGAGCCTGCATGGCGGCGTCTTTTTTATTGTGCCGCGATAGGCGCAACTAGACTCTCCTCGTAAACACTCACTGTTGATATGCAGGAACCATGCCTTGCTGACAAGCATCTCAACCTAGTGAGATTTAAACACCAGCTTCCGGATATATAAACACTATAGCTGTGAACGTAAAAAATAGCACTTCAACCTCATCAATTGTATTCACTCTAATTCCAACTCAATTGCAAACTGCAAACATGAAGTTCTCTTCTTCTCACCTCGGATTTTTACTCTTCGCCACCCCAATTTTGGGAGACACTACCAACAAGTACAAATTCGATAGCCGCGAGGCAACAATTGAGAGTGTTCATCACGCAATCTTTTCTAGAAAAACTTCTTGCCGAGAAGTGGTTTCTTCCTTCCTCACACGCATTGAAGCCTACAACCCAACAATAAATGCTCTCGTCTCGCTCAACCCGAATGCCCTCACCCTGGCTGATGAATTTGATAGCCGGATTAAGTCCAAGAACACTACTGGAGCTCTATTCTGCATTCCAATTTTATTGAAAGATAACTATGATGCTGTTGGAATGAACACAACTGGGGGATGTCTCGATCTGGCAAACAATTTTCCGACCAAAGATGCTGCTGCCGTTACTGCTTTGAAAAAAGCCGGTGCGATCGTTTTGGGGAAAACTAATTTGCATGAATTGGCCTTGGAAGGGCTTTCAGTTTCTTCGTTGGGCGGACAGACTTTCAATCCATATGATCATACCCGAACACCCGGAGGTTCTTCAGGTGGAACTGGGGCTTCCATTGCTACAAGTTTCGCTGTCTTCGGAACGGGTAATATATAACCAGAGCTCCCAAACGAATTTGATAGTAACAACGATTAGGTACCGATGCCGTGAACTCCTTGCGCAGTCCAGCATCAGCGCAGTCTCTTTTCAGTGTTCGTCCAACGAGGGGTTTGATCTCTCGAGCCGGCATTCTCCCAATTTCTTTCACTCAAGATGCCATTGGGCCATTTGCCAGGAGCATGAAAGATCTCGCTGTTGCCTTGACAGTCATGGCGAGTGTTGGAACTGATGCAAGTGACAATTCGACTTTACTTATTCCAACAACCTGCAAAAATCTTGATTATTCTAAGGACATCGTGGGCGGAAGTCTTAAGGGTGTTAGAATTGGAGTGCTTGAAGGGTTTTTTAACCGCGCCCCTAGCAATGAAACAACACCCGTCAATGAGGTAAGTTCGAATTATCAGATTGATTCTCCAAGTCCACCCTTTACTCCAAGACAACTCTTGAGTCTTTCTCAAAGAAGTACACTGATTCAGTTGACCGGTATTTAGGCCATGAATAGAGAAATTTCAATTCTCAAAGCCGCAGGAGCCGTCATCATCTCAATAAACGAAACAATATACAACGAAACTACATTGGCAGCCTTTGATGTCCAACGCGAAGAATATCGGCAGGTTGCAGACAACTACCTCTCTACTACTTCAGGATCTCGACCAGGGACAATAGAAGAAATCTACGCCGGCAACAAGTTTCTCGTCATTCCAAGTCAGTACGACTTCGTAAAGACCGCCCTCGTTTCATCAACAAACAACGCAAGCTTTGCCGAAAAACAACAAAAAATCAAAGATTTGATCACGACTTTGAAGACCACTTTCGAGAAAAACAAGCTGAGCGCTGTCATCTACCCTGAACAAAAGAATCTGGTTGTCAAGGTTGGATCGCCCACTCAAGCAGGGAGAAGTGGACACCTTGCCGCACTCACAGGCTCTCCGGTTGTCACTATCCCAATTGGATTTTCTCCGGTCACTGATTCTTCCCCAATCGGCATTCCTATCGGAATGGAGATCTTAGGTCTCCCCTGGACTGAAAGTAAACTTCTTAACATAGCCGCTAATATCGACAGGTTGGGGGATGTGAGAAAAACGCCTGCTTTTGCGAATAAATTTCTGGAAACAAAGGAATACAGTGCTGTGCCGTCAATCACTCCACCCGGCGTGGCTGGTGTCCCAAGCGTTTATCCTGTTGGTGTTCTCGGATGAATCACACATCGCCCACCAGTATGAACAAGCTCCACATGCCAAAGATGCGTCATTGAGGCCTTGCGAGATTTTGAATCCGATAATTTGGGCATTGGTGAGGTTAAGCGCTGATGGGAGGGATGAACACCCCTAAAATAGCCGAGGGTTCCCCACGTTGTGTTTCAGCCCAGACTTGAAAGAGAATGGGAACCTTAATTACCTCGTGGAAAACATGAATGGAATAGACAATTGCATCTAATTATTGTTGATTATTTAATTAAATTTGCATTCGTTTAAAATTATCCAGGTTCAATAATCCAAAATGTGCTTAACTCGCACGAGATTTTTGCCAAGTTGATGAGGCAGGCACAAGAGTGTCTATTTCAAGGGCAATCCTTCTTAGGAACTAACAACCTCATTTTAACATCCAACATCATGACCCTCACCCACGGATCCATGCGGGCGCGAAGGAAGCCATATGCTCGGGCTCTAATTACGCGCAGCACCAACAGGAAGGCATTGAATCGTACAGTACCTAGGGTCGGAAAGATTGGTGGTGATAAAGTGATCGCCACCTCTCAAGTTGACTTTCCCCTCTAAATAGCCTCTCAATTGTTCGTCGCAGCAACCGTTTCAGACAATCAATCCCTTCATTTCCTATCCCCCACCTATAGATACTCTCAATTTTCCAACTCTCAAGAGTCTTCTTCTGCCATACATTCTTTTTCGCAACTTGTTGTTTCTTTCTATTTTTTCCAGGAATCTGGAATTCCGTCTCTCGTTATGTTATCTCTTCTGAGGCTTGCTGTCGCAGCATCTCTCCTGGCGCAAACCCTCGCGATTTCCGCACCCACTTGTCCCGACAGCGCGAACGGATACCAAGTCGAAAAAGTGTTCTTCCTCTACAAGACCTTCTGCAATAAACTCGCAAGTACCGGCTTCGAATCGCGGGAGTCCTTTACGGGAAGTGCTACGGACCCATGGATTTCATTTGGATACGAGAAATCGAGTGATGCGAAGGGATGCGACGAGGCGAGTTGCAACAAAGATTATGGGAGTTTACTCGATGCGTGCGCATTGCGCAACCATACTGTCTTCGGGGGAGGAAATGTCGGTACTGCTTGCGGGACATACAATTTCACGATTCGCGCACCGGATTTTGCGCCTGGAAAAGATGGGACTTCGACACCGACAACTACTCTCTCTGATTCTCCCACCGGTTCCGCCATCTCTTCAATCATCGCAGTAGTGGAATCCAGTTTCTCACTCGGCCCAGGGACTTCAAAGACTTCAACAAGTAGTAGTGTTGCCAGTATCACGGCTGCAAGTGCTACCCAAGCGACAACAGGTAGTAGTTTAGGTACGAGTTCTGCTAGTACTGTTCCTTCCTCTACTTCTGAATCCGCTTCTACCACGTCTTCTTCTTCTGCGTCCCCTTCGATTTCCGCGTCTTCTTCTGGTTTCAGTGTCAAAAACTCAACGCTTACTTCGACGAAAGGCCCCTTTGGAAATGCGACACAAACCACTATCGTGCAATCTGGAAGTGGGATGCCGGTCGTTTCGGTGGTTTGGACGACGGGTAGCACTGCTGCTGGAGCGGCAGGCGCATCGAGTACTGCTGCTGCGACGACGGTGAAAAGTCTCGGAAGTACAAATGCCGTCGGTGGTTGGGCATTTATGGGTGTTGTTCTTGCCTCTAGCTTGTTGCTTTAAGAGGTTTGGAGGAGGGAGGTATGAATAAGGAAGCATAGGATTTAATGGGATGAAATATGATGGGAGAACGAAAGGGAACCTGTATGTAATCTGTGGAATTGTGTAGGATATACCCAATAATGAAATTATGTTGAATGCTTTACACATTAGGATTTAGGATTCTTTACGCGTTATGTTTTTCATTAAGTATGGTGGAAGAAATACAAAACTCGCTCCACGAAAGAGAGAAGAAAGCTTCTACAAGAAAAATCAGACCGCGACACCAAGATCACGAAGGTTCAAGTTCGCCATGTTAAAGTTATGTAACTCAGGAGCCTTAAATCCTTTTCGTAACGCAAAATGAACTACGTATTCACTCAATCCCCCAAGGTACACAAGTACAGCTAAGCGATCCCACCAATGCCGACGACATGAGAATCTGCTACACTCGCGTTCCCACAAAACAGCATGTGGTACAAGAAATACTAGATAATGCCTCTCCAATTCGAGAAACACATCTCGAAGAAGAAGAATCGCCATCAAGCTCATCAAGACACCGCTTCCCATATCTAAAAATGGGGGGAAAAGTTGCCGAAGGTTTATCTGCTGTCAAAAGAACTTTCATGTTCGAGTAAGCTACTACTGTCGAGACACTACAACGTAACAATGTTAAACTCTATTTAAGTTAGCTGGGTTCAAAAGCATCTTCAAAATAATCAGGTCAGCCTAATAGCCCGCTTGTACTTGTCGACGCTCTAATTTTGTTCCCCCCTGGCGTTCTGCCATGGTTCCCGCCATTGCAGATTTGCTAATACTCTACTCCTTCAGAAGTTGACATATAAAGTATATAATTGTTCACCGCACGATTCTGAAGTACGGCCGCGAACCTGAAGCAGCGAAATATGCCGTTTAAGTTCCCTTGCTCCAATGAAGTAAGCGAGTCCTCCGACTTCTAAAGGACTTCTGTAACCTCCTTCCAAATTCCAGCCAAACAATATCAACCATCAGAAGAGAAGCGACACACCCGCCCCCTCTTCTCTGGAAGATAGACTAGGCACTTCTCCTTGCTCCGTTCTCGGTGAAATACGATAGTTTTTCTCTATTTACCAATACAAGTAAGATCATTTACTTATATTAATATACTAATACAATCTTTTTACAGAGCATGTAGCTAGACTAGTCAACGTGGTTACCTCAATATAACATAATAATATATATAAGTAAACGACATACGATACAGCGTCACTCTACACTATATTCTCTTAAGAAAACAGCAGGCGCCTTATGAACGTCCCAGGAGTAAAAAATTCAAGTACATTCGCTTAACCACATGTATCCTTTCACTTAGAAATAGGAGGTTCGATTGCTTCCATCAAAATAACTTGAAGAAATATGTGTCAGATTTCTGAGTTTAACCCGTCACTTCTCTCGATTTTAGGGTGGTGAATATATGGCGCATGTTCCATCACCTTTAGTAGTGTCATAGGCTTTAATTCACTTAGACCGACCCCAGTCGCAACTACCTCCTGGGGTGTCAATACATATATAGTAGAGAAAAGTTCAAATATACATCTTTTTTACATACACCAAAGCCGGCTTAAAACTACATTTTGTTTCGATGTACAATCGGAGTAATACCCCTATGGCAAAATCTCCCACCTCTAGCATACAAAGGCATCGAGATACTGCCTTTTTTCCTTTGTAGAAAAGTGCCCCTACCAACCTATGAAGGTGATACATTTGCAAACATCCAGCAAACAAGCGACCTTACTTGCTAACTGCTTCGGTTTGATTGTTCGCAGGAGCATTCTTCCAAACAACTCTTCGTCCATTATTCGCGAAAACAGGAAGTCCCCTCGCCATCAACTCGGCTCTCACAAGCTTCTGTCGACCAATTTTTCGCTCCTTGTCGTGATATGTAACTCTGCTCGCAGAAACACTGACGTTTGGCAAGTTCAATAATTCAGGGCTTTGTGCGAGAGCCTCGGTGAGTTTCGCAGGCTTCGGTGGTTTGATCAAATGGGAGAGTAGGTTTTGGACTGTTTTTGCTGATTGTATTCCCGAGTCTGGGAATCGTGCGCCAGTCAAATGAATGGTTCTCTTTATGATCTGAAATTTTTGTTAGTGAGGTTCTTTGAAAAGTGGAACATTTGGAGTATGTATTACGGCAAACTTGACTTCGAGGTCCTCAATTGGTACCTCGAGCCATTCAGTACCCCAGGTCGCAACAACGGCATCAGTACTGAGAACTTCCCAATCCATCTTTGCATTCGCCAATGGATTCTCCTCGGAACGATCAGCAGCCACATCCTCCTCAGATTCTGTTGGTTGTGGCGTTCTGTCCTTTGTTTCTGTTTCGGTTGGAGTTTCTGTGGTTTCTGCTGGGTGAAGAGGGTCGACGGGCGACCTATCTGCATCAACGTCTTCCTGGGATTCAGTTGGTTCGACGGATGCGTCTGCGCTACCACTGCTACTAAGGGGCGACGCAAGCTCCTGCAATATCGACTGCAGAGTGTCGTGCTCAGGGAATGTCAAGGTCGCACCATTTGCCGTTGGAGCAATCGTAGTATCCATCGTCCAATCCAACTCGTGGCTTGGGTTCTCCTTGGAAATCGAGTCCAAGGGTAGGCCAGCCTGCTTCAAAGCGAATATCTCCACCACTGCTCTATGTAATGCCACTGCCAAAACCGCGGGATCCTTCTCAATTGTTTCTGGTATAAATGCCCGGAAGCTCTGGTCTTCTCGCAATTCCGGGACCGCATCTCCAACAACTTCCATATTAAACAAGAACTTTGGCTTCTTGTATTTCTGAGCCGATTCACGGAAGGCCAGCGCTCCTTTCCTTGGCTTCCTGATTGTTGATGTGCTCTCTCCTACTACCTCTTGCTCGGTCTCCTCTCCCTCCTGCTCCACTGCCGCATTTTTGTCTTCTCTGGTATATGGATCTTTCTGTCCAGGTGGGTGCTCTGTGCCCCATATCCGTTTCCGCAAGCCTTCGGTGGAAAAGAATGGATCCTTCTTAGCTTTTGGGGTACTGGTCGAAAAGGTGTTTGCTTGGTGCCGGCATGTCACGCAGAGGTATTGTGAGGGGGTTCGTGTAGATTTTTGGCCTAGTAGGTCAATTGACCTGTTGATTCTCGATATTCGCCGCATGTTGAGTTATTTGGTGGTTGAGGATCAGTGGCTTTGTCGACGGGGATCTTGAACTTTTTATTCAATCCCATCTCCTGAGGCTCTTGAAAGGGAGGGTTGAGACTAATCAACTTGTGGTCTAGCGTACGAGCTCGGGCCGGCCCCACAATTCGTACATCGCAGCTTGCGACTTCGAGGTTGCGACAACACCAACTACTCCAGCTGTCTATTTGTTGGGTTCCTTTTTCTAATTCTCAATTGCGTTCCCGAAGAACTAAACCAAATATCATCCTTCATCAACAAGAAAGCATACCCCTACGAAGAAAGGAAAAGACTCCTCAGGAACCTCGGCAGCCTCCCTCAAATACACCACAACCATGGCCAGACTCACAACACTCCTCATCCTCTGCGCTCTAATCCTCACAGTCTTCGCCGGTGGTAAATTCCCCCATCCCCCCTCAAAAACCCCCACCTCCTAACACGCCCCCAGCACCCCCCTCCTTCTGCAAATGCACCTGCTTCAGCAACAGCACCATAATCCCCCTCTCAACCAACACCTCGCCCTCAACCTCCTCACCCGACAAAACCCCCCGCGCACCCTCCGCCTCCTGCACAATCTGCAACAAAGCCTTCTGTCTCTCCCAGCGCCTCCCCATCTGCAAGAACGCTGAGGACAAAGATGTCTTCACCACCTGTTTCCAGCGGGATAGCAGGAAGGATCAGATTGTTGTCTTGACGTTTATTGCGACCACGGTGGGACTTCTGGGCTGGGCGGCGGCGAGGAAGGTGGTGGAGAAGAGGGGTGAGAGTTCGGGTCCTAGGATTGGGGATGCGGGGCAGGGATATGTTGCTGTTGGGCGGTAGATGAGGTGCATGAGGTTGATTATAAGTCTTTGGTGATTGTCATAGTTGAGGAGTGAAAAATCCCGATCCTTGGAAGAAGGGAAAAGGATATGCCCTCGAACTCGGTGAGCGCCTTGCGTATAGAAGGGCTGTGAGATCAGCAGCCTTAAGCTATCGGAAGAGATGGCAACTATGTGGACCTGGGCTTCAACGTTCAATCTTTACAGATGAATTGTTTCAGCATACCTAAGCTTCGTGTTAGAAAACTCTCCATACCGGAGCACAGGTTTATCCACTGAAGACCCCGAGAACTCTAGTCTTCGATTTACAGAAAATTGAAGTCCCAGCCACTGAACATGACAGAAGGATGTCTCTCACAGAGAGCAGAGCTATGCTGAAGGCTCCGAGTTTAGAGGAACCAGCGAAAAGGGTTACGATGTGGATATGGAGAAAATGTAGACGAGTGTATGATATTAGTGTACAAGTAGAGAAGATTTACTTTGGCTTTGCGAGAATTGAAATGAAATATTACAGATGGGTTTTTTCTCTTCAGGTTATGCGGAATGCTTGTGTTTCGAGACCAAGCAGTTTACTCGCGACCCATGCTGTCTTCTTCCCTCACATACCTTGAATAAACATCACGATTCCCTTCGTGTCCTTCAATTTAAGAGATAGTCCCACAAAAAAATCCCGATTCTTCCTCGGTACACGTATACAAGGTCCTCACAGAGAGAAAGGACCCAGGGAGGTCCAGAAGAAACAAGACCTAAGCGAAGCGAAGAAACCCCTTTTTACTCAAAAAAACAAAAAAGATAATATGATTTGATTGTTCATCTCCATTTTTACGCCTAAGCCTCCCCTATAAACATATGCCCAATCCCATCCCATACATTCTCAAAAAAAAAAAAGAATCCCTTCCTTCCCATCCATAGCCCATCATACAACATCTCAAGAGAAGAAGAAAAAAAGTGATCCTTTCCCCACCCCGTGCCCAATCCATCAAAAGAAGGAGGAAGGGAAAAAAAAGAACGCCTTTAATACCATGTATCATGCTTTCTCCCACACAGAAAAAAGGAAAGGAAAAGAGCCCAGTGTGCAGAAGACGTCGACGAATCAACAAGACAAATAAAAAACTCCCCTCCATCCATCATGCCCATCATTTTATCATATCCTCGCCCAGATCAACAATTTCTACTGCGTAATCTCCCTGGTAACCTGCTCACTCCACCCGCTCCCCAACTGTTTGTCCTCCCCATCATCATTCGCCGCAGCCGGAGTCTCAGGCGTGAGCATAACCTCGGGCGTCGTGCGTTGCGGTTCCAAAAGAGTCGTCTGTCGATTCTCGTGCGCATCCCCGCTGCTTGAACTGTTGACCCTCAAGGTAGCAACGCTCTCTTCAAGTGCCGAGCTTTCCTTTTCGTTATGACTCTTGATATCCGAACCTTCCCCCTCCCCTCCATTCAGGTACTCGATATGTCTCGCGGCATCCTGTTTGTCCTCCCCGTTGCGATCTTCGCTCCCAATCATTTCCGCAAGGCTTCGGAAGTTGAACATTGATTCTGAAGCCGTTCCCTCATTTCCTTCCTCGTTCTCCGGCGGGGTTTCATCGGAATGCCTTGCAATATTGGTACCGGATGCATGAGGTGAGTCCAAAGTAGAGGAAGAACCGTTATGAGCTCGTGAGTTGCGCATCAAGCTCCCACCAGCCGATTCAACAAATGAAGAAGCTGGACTCGAAGCATTGCTCATCTGACGGAGATGGGAAGGTTTTTCTGGTGCCGTAGGAGAAGGAGAAGCCTGGTGAGAATCGTTGCCAGATGCAAAAGAAGAATTATCCAAATGTCGAGCGCCAGGTATCCCTGAACTCGAACTGCTTTCACCTCGTGAAATTTCGACCGGCAATGTATCAGAACCACGGTCAACACCTTTACCCTTCGTGTCCGAAGGCTCGGGGGCTTCATGCGTTATCTCCCTTTGCAAATTGCTTGCGCCACTGTTACCCCTTCTTCTGCTGAGACTGGGCAATGATAGACTCAAAGCACTTCCACTAGCTGAGCTAGCTCCACTTCCATAAACCTTTCTCTCCTTCTTCTCCCTTTTCTTATCCTCTTTAAGCTTCTTTTTAGCTTCCTTGGCCGCCTCCTTCTCGGTCTTCTTTTTTCGTTCCTCCTCAGCCACCAGGCTCAATCTTATAGCTTCCATCATCATCATCTCCTCCAAATCTTCCATTCTGGTCCGTCGACGAGAGCTACCCCCACCCCCCCCTTCTCTGCGCGATTGCGAACCTTGTTCGGGAGCGTTGCTCTGATTACCAGAATCATTGGAAGTAGTAGGTGCTGGTGTGACCACTCCACTTGTCCCTGGGCTACTTTCATGGCGATGTCTCCCAAATCGACTCCTGAAACCTCGGCTGTCCGTATTGTTCCCCATCAGATATGCAGCTGTATGTAGAGCTGTTGCTGCGGCTGACCGCCTCGCAAGATGAGAACGTGCCGTCGATAGCTTTGTAGCCCAGTCTGGTCTTATTCTGTCTGTTGTAATAACAGTAGACGCATTGGCCGATATGGATGTTGTACGCCTCTTCTGAGTGGTGGGTACAGCAGGAGGAGGAATACTGGTTGAATTCAACGAAGAAGAAGATGACATTGCCGAGGAAAGACTGGTTATTCCGTGGTGTGGATTCTGGTGCGAGAGACCACGGCGAAAAGGAGGGGGTTCATATGTGACACCAAAATCCGCTTGTTGACAATATGGACAAGTAGATGGTTCTGAAACTAACATCTCTGCCTCGGCGGATGGTTCAGTTGGTGGCGGAGCTGGGTTGGATGGATCATTGTGTTCGTGCTCAGGAGGATGAGGATCAGGGCGTTTGATTTGCACAAAACATTCCGAGCATATTGACTGATCGCAACATCTGGTTTTGTTGAGATATGGAGGGTAGTAGAGAAAACAAATCGGGCATTCCGTGGCATCTTTGTACAAAAACACTTCAATCTGTTGACCATTAACATAAGGATCATGAGGTAGTTGAATTTCGCGGGGTATTAATTCCGTGGCAGAGGTATTTTTCGAAGAAGTTGTGAGGGAAGCCAACGTTTTAGATCTAGGTCGAAAGGGGGAGGCTGATTGCGCGGCTGCCGGTGAAGTGGGGGAAGGCACTGAGAAGGCAGGATGTGATGGAGAAAGTGTTCCAGAGACATCAGAAGAAGCTGAGAGTGATCTGCCACCAATAGGAACCATGAGACTCTGTATATTGCTAGACGCACTCGCAGGCTCCGCCGAGGCAACGCCAGCAAATCCCTCGGGTGGTATCTCATCTGCAGCGGGAATGGGTAGACCTCTCCCAGCAGCTACTAGCTGATATTCTGTCCATTCATCCTTGAAATCGTCCAAACCGCGCCAGAAGGGGGCGATTCTTCGATCAATCTACCATGTGTCAGCATGGTTCATATCTAACCAAGTTTGATCATACCATTAACTGTCTCACAACTGGTTTGTTGAAGTCCTCATGTCCGGTGTAGACTCCCATAGTAACCAAATACCCACCATCGACATGTTCCTCTTTTATGCTCCGTTCTCTCTCCTTGATTCTCGCGACCCTCTCCTTTTCCAACTTCCTTGCCTCTCTCTCCTGCTTGGTCTCTCTCCGTTCCGGCACTTCATTGCTGGAAGATCCTATCCCCAGCAAGGTAGAAAGATCGGCCCTGCTTCCGCGACCACTCCGCGAGTTGTATGGATTCTGAGGGTGATTCCGATCGGTAGGAGAGGTTGGACCGCTCGTTCCACCATCACCGTGTCGCCGGTTGGATGGGGATTCCTGGCCCCTCGACTCTTTGGTACTGCTGTTGCCCATTTTCACAAGCTGGTGATCCGCATCTGGCAAATCATCCAGTCGCCCAACGAGTACCGATCAGATTGAGCCGACCGTCGGCGGTTGACAAAGGATCTGGTGTTGATGGTTCAAAGGACAAACGTGGAGTCGTTGGAATTTATACAGGTCTCGGCAAGCGTGGGGAAGAAAGCGTGGTTGCAGGTGGGACAGAAATCGACGGTTTTGGAGGAGCCAGAGAACTGCAGATGGACGAGAAGGGGAGGAAGCACTTTATCGGAGATGGCGTAATTGTAGTAGTACTATGTCGACCGATATGATTGATGGTCGATTCGCGGTTGGGGGGTTGGTAGAGGTTGGATCACACGAGCTGTATTGTTGTAGGGAGGGAGGTTGTAGGATGTAGGGTGCAGATAAAGACTGGACTTCTTGCTTGCTGCTGGTGATAGACGCCGTGCTTGAGCTAGAAAGCAGGCGCGGGGACTTGGGGGTCCCTGGAATGCTGGTCTTTAGGTACAATTCGGGTACCAGTAGTGAACCGCGAACAACCACAATCAGTTTGCAGGGGACTGCGATAAGAAGTGAAATGTCATCTGAAGAGGGCTTGCGGCACCCTGTCTCGGAGGAGAGGTGATTGTGGGAGACGAACAAAGATTGCGTCGGAGAGCACGAGGCTATTCACAGATACCAAGAAGGGAAGATTCGAGAGGAGGAGAGAGTTGAATGAATGGCTCCGTCCAGCTGGTCGAGTAGAGGTTTGGGTTTGGTCTTCCAAGGTCTTTGGTCTTTGGATCTTGACCTGGAGGTGATGACGCCGAGTGCACCTGCAGTCAGTTCCACCTCAGCATCGGGAGCTTCGGCTGGACTGCGCTTTCCCCACCACGTCGCCCAAAGCGGACGGGATTTTCGCCTCAACCCACCAAATTTATCTTTATGGCCTGATTGACCGCTGCTGCTATCAACAACAACACACCGCAAACATCAATTTTTTTTTATAAAAACAATAATACTATCGAAGACGGCGATACCCAAGCTAAGTAACATTTAAAAGCAAAATCAGGATCCAAGAAGTAAAACGCCTCTTATTCAGCCCAACTCCCCTCACGTTATAGTTCACAAGGGAACTCCCAGTAGTAAATCCAAAATTACCCTAAAAGTCCCCCCTTTATTCCTACCTACCTAGTTAACTACGTGCCGGCTCCGGCACTTTAGTCTCGAAAGACATTAACTTCAATAGCCTACCTTACCCTCCCTCAGCAGCTGCGTGCAGTTCCTCCAGAGCTGATGCAAGTGCCTCGGCCCATAACAGGCTGAAAGGGGATGTCATGCAGTTGCATACGGAGAAATTGTCTCGTTCGTTTTGGTGGTTGGATAAACGGCTTTTTGATATGGAATCATTCATGCTCTGATGTTCGAGAACGGATTGTACTCCTGTTTTCTTCTCGCTAGTCAGTGGCTGAGAAAAAGGCTGCAGGTGTACCTGAGCGCTTGACACTTCCCTTATGCATAAAAGGGTATCTTCTGTTTGTAGCCTGCCTTGATGAGTTGAGCTAAGGTGGTTGAAACCCACTACTGTCTTGTTGCTTTAACCGAGTACTATGGATCAGGTGGTGACCTGGTATGAGCAATGATAAGAATGTGTCTCAAACATTGAAAAACATAAGAGATAACGAGTTCCTCGTTCTTTTCTACATGAAATGACCTAGAGCATTTCAGTCACTCAAGAAACCTTTTATCGTCTACAGAAGAAGATCAATGTTCCGTTACAAGAACAACAATATCAAATTTCAAGTTTTCCATAACTTGTTTCCCTCGTTCCAATAATAAGTCTACCTCTTCAAAGTCCCAACCCCTCGTAATCTATACACCGTCAAACATAAAATATACATTCACGTGGTTCTACAATTTGATATATAACTAAGTAGGTATGAACTTATTCATATCACGACATTTCCCCTACTTCTACTTTCTTTTCAAATACTCCGTACACAATCATCTCTACAACTTCCCATTCCCATCACACGAGCACCACTCCAAAGGCAAAAGTTATTACCCGCCGGCAAGCCATCCGTCCCTCCCCTACTCGTCGTACCCTCAACTCCCTCCCCTGTATCGCGACACGAGATGTACAGTACATACACACAAAAAAATTCAAATCATCAGGATCAACAGTTGCACAAAGGAATATCCTACCTTGAAGTGTGCCGAGGTAGATATGTACATTACAGTACATATCGACATATCCATATCGTGACCTTTCCATGTTGTGATACCCACGATGTCCTCACCGCTCCTCTGATTTGTTACAGCTATCCTTGTCCTTTGCGAGCTCTTCCGTACGCCTCACTGCAGCCATGTTGCAGATGTCGGGACGGTGAGTCGGGGGCGATCCGCCAGTCGGCGGTTTCTTGGGGGAGGAATGTTCCGGGGTGATTGTTTATTTTAGAGCGGACAGACACAGAGTTCAGATGAGGATACGGTAGTTAGAGTGAACTTTTGGAAAAGTAGATGTTATAAAGTAAGAAGGTATTAAGTCTTCAACTCTACAACTTCGAAAGTGTATGAGATGCCTTCAAAATGAATTCGCAAAGAGGTAATCTCATCAACCAGCAGGACAACCGAGTTCATGACGTGCTCGATTCTCACTCATCACAATATCCAACAACAACACTCTTCCTATCAAATCCCCTTGAACGGTACCACGCAACCCTCCCAAATAATGAATATGTTTCTAGCGCCAACACCTTCCTAGTCCCCATACCCATCACCTTTTTGACGGGTAACAATGGAATGGCGGGGAACTCCCTTATCGGCCCTCCACTCATCAAGCATGGTGGGGCAACCTCTTGATTTGAAGCTTTTCTTTCACCAGACTTACAATTTTCTTGCAAACCCCCATACAAACCATCTACCTCCTCCCTCATACTCTCCAAATTCCGGTTTATGATCACAAGATTCTTCCTCAAAAATCCTCCATCCTCAAAACATTCTAAAGAACCCTCTCCCAACCCTTCTCAACCTCCCCCTCCAAAATGGCACCAACCCAACCCCCCCTCTCCCACATCCTCCCTCCCTTAGTCTGCGGAACAGGAACCTTCAACAACCTCTACAACCCCACCATCGCCTCCATCCCCTCGAACCAAATCGTCGCCTCCGCCCTCCACCAAGGCATCCGAGCCTTCGACACATCCCCCTACTACGGACCCTCCGAAACCCTCCTCGGAACCGCCCTCTCCCAACCCGCAGTCCTCAAAGCGCACCCCCGAGCCTCCTACCAGATCCTAACAAAAGTAGGACGAATAGCCGGGAGTGAATTCGACTACTCGCCAGCCTGGATCCAATACAGTGTACGAAGGAGTCTCCAACGCCTCCGCACATCCTATTTAGATGTCGTCTACTGCCATGATGTGGAATTCGTTTCCCCTCTTGAGGTCTTGACTGCTATCAGGGAGTTGAGATATATAAGGGATACCCAGGGGACCATAAAATATATCGGGATGTCCGGATACCCCGTTCCTCTCCTCGCCGATCTGGCGGAGATGATATTAAGAGAAACTGGTGAACCCCTCGATATCGTACTTTCTTATGCGAATTTTACGCTCCAGAATACATCCCTCCTTCAGGGGTTGGATAGGTTGCGAAGGGCGGGCGTGAGTGTCGTTCCTAATGCTTCGCCTTTGGGGATGGGGTTGTTGAGGAGTAAAGGCGTGCCTGTAGGTGGAAAAGGAGATTTCCATCCCGCGCCCCCCGAGTTACGGCAAAAAGTCATGGAGGCAGTCAAATTCGTGGAGTCCAAGGGGGAAAAACTGGAGGTTGTGGCAATCAGATGGGCCTTGGAGCAATGGGCTATTCAAGCTGCGAGTTTGGGTGGGGAAGGAGGGTTGGGGGTGAGTGTTATGGGGGTGAGTAATCTGGGGGAGTTGGAGGAGACGATGAAGGTTTGGAATAGTATTCTTGATGGGTTTGAACTTCGTGGGAGGAGTGTTCGGCGTGAAGAGAAGACGTGGAGTTTGGAGAGGAGGAAGGAGATTGAGGGGTTGGTGGAGGGGATATGGAAGATTCTGGGGGAGTGGAAGGATTTCACCTGGCCGAGTCCAGATGTGGGGTATGTGAATGAGAGGGTGGTTAAGGGGGTTATCGAAGAGGAGGTTCCCATTTCTGGGGAGAGCAAGTTGTAGGGAGTAATCTTTTTTCCTTCTCTCTTTGCATAGCTTGGGCATTTGAATGCATAGGTAGGTGTTCCTGGGAATCAAGCATTTGCACGTCTAATTGAGATCATCTACAAGAAGTTCTAGAAATCATAACACTCCGCTCGTCAACTTGCCCTCCTGAAAAGCTTCTTGATATAAAGTACCGTCTTCGGCCGTAATTTACCACCAAAGTCTTGAACTCGGTCATAAATCTCGTCGTCCGAGACTGATTTAGTTGCTTGTCATGTCAATATTTCTACTTGCGCAGTCCAGTTCTCTAAGATACGTAAAGGAACACAACTCGACTCAACTTATACCTCATAACCCAACTCAGAAGTTACACGCACCCATAACATGGTTCGGAGCCCAATTTTGCAAAAAAAAAAAAATTAATTTAGGAACTATGAATTGCGCGATGATTGAAAATTAACGTGGCATTTTGTTTTGCTCACGTCTTCCCTCATAGTAATTGGTCTGCGTGGGCACGCCATTGGCTCTCGCAGTATAAGTGAACAATGTTGAATTTTCTTTGCGACTCCCCCAACTTTTCAGATAATGTTTATCCTCAAAGCAAGTTTTCCATTTCTCGTTCTCTCTATAAAATGCCCGATGATCTATCAATGCATTGAATCGAAAACAAAATTTTTGTGTTGTTGAAATAGTGTAACAAAGTTCCCTTTCCTTAAAACGCCCCAAAACCATGTTCTTTCCCAATGCCCCCCATCACTGTCATTCAAGCTTTCACTCCATTTCCATTTGCGGTGACCTTCCGGCGTTCCCGGATCGCGGCAGCGAGATCTTCGAGAACGGTGACAGTATCTTCCCAGTTGATGCAGGCATCGGTGATACTGACTCCCTTCTTAAGACCAGCAGGACCTTTAGCTGGAACCTTTTGGTTTCCTTCGTTGATGTTGGATTCGATCATGACACCGATGATGGAACGTTCACCAGCTCTGAGTTGCTCGCCAACGACGGCAGCAACCTTTGGTTGGTTGCGGTGATCTTTGTTTGAGTTACCTGGTGATTGAGTTAGTGTGTGATGAGAGACGAGGAGGAAGTGGAACGAAAGGAAAACCCCGAAGGGACTACTAACCATGCGAGCAATCAATCATGATAGCCTGCTTCTGCTTCTTCTTATCCAAAGTCTCCTTTACGAGCTTGACATTCTCAGCATCAAAGTTGGTACCTCTAGTACCTCCTCTAAGGATGACGAAACCGTGCTCATTTCCGTTGGTTCGTGTAATGGCAGCAAGACCTTGCTTGGTGACACCCATGAAATGATGTTTAGCGGCAGCAGATCCGATAGCATCAATTGCAACAGTCAGACTTCCATCGGTACCATTCTTGAAGCCAACAGGGAAGGAAAGACCGGATGCAAGTTCTCGGTGCAATTGTGACTCAGTGGTTCGTGCACCAATTGCTCCCAGAGAAATGAAATCTGCGAGGAATTGAGGAGAGATGGTATCCAGCATCTCGGTAGCAATTGGCATGCCAGCACTGGTGAGGTCGCAGAAGAGTTGTCGACTGATTCGGAGTCCTTTGTTGATCTTGAAAGACTCATCGATATCGGGATCGTTGATCAACCCCTTCCATCCAACCGTGGTTCGTGGCTTTTCCAAGTATGCTCGCATGATGATAACCAAGTCGCCCGACAATTTATCTGAGAGGGCCTTCAATCGTGAACAGTATTCGAGGGCTGTGACGGGATCGTGGAGGGAGCATGGTCCGCAGATGACTAGAAGGCGGTCTGATGTGCCCATAATACACTCGACGGCATCTTTGCGACCTTTGATGACTGTCTTCAAAGACTCGGGGGTCATGGGAATCTCAGAGACGAGCAAGGCCGGTGGGATCAAGGGATCTTGTCCCAAGACTGAAATATCGTCGTGCGTCAGCGAGGTGAGGGGGAGTAGAACGGTCATTGCGGGGTTGTTGCTCACTTCTTACGTCGTCCGAGACTGATTCCATCTCAACAATAGGCATTTTGGTACAAGGGAAAGGAGGGAAGGAGCAGTATTAAATAGGAGAATTGCGCTATGTGGTACAGAGCGAGAATGCGCGGATGTTGTGTTCTTCTGTACGAGGTGCTTTGCAGGATGTTGTGTAAGGAATGGAAGGTGGAGGGGTCAAAAATTGCCGTGTACAGCAAATTTATTTTTGAGCGCCGCGCTTTTGGTGAGGGGTCGTTGTTTTCTTACCACTCAGCCAAACACTCCCACTAAAGCACCTCCAGACGCCGTTTTTTTTTTCCACTTGGCTCCTAATTAGTCGTTCTTTGAAATTAGTTTTGCATGTAGTTTTTTCTGACTCACTAGTGACTTTGAAAAGCCATTTAACCGCAAAGTGCGTAGATTTCGGTGGAAAATTGGAGCCTCCGCTCTGCTACACAACGTGTCTGACACCTGGCATAGCGGCCAATGAAAGGGTAGTCTTTGAGAAGTGCTTGCAGAGTGAAATGCACTGCGCCCTTGGGAACTTCCGATGTCAATAGAGCGGGTGGCTGAATTGACAAGAGCCAGATTTTCCCAAGGAAAGGGACAAGTACTTGTAATAGAATGGTGGGTATTGTTTTATCCGAACTGTCCCACAGACTCCCACTGTTGGCCATATGGATACAAGTACAGAGAAATAAATGGAGATTTCGTTCAGAGTTGAGGAATGTGAGCAATGTCAATGTGTCAGATTATACCTAGGTACCTAGTACTGGAAGACTCGATACTGTCAGCTGTCATCTATCCTGCATAGCATGCAGGCATATACAACTGCTGCAAGCTGCAAGCTGTCCAGTGTGTCGAGGTGTTCAACCGATGTATGGTTAACAGTCAAAGCCTTGAAATGCAATATCCTTGGGAAGACCTGGAAGCCTGGATTTCTC
This sequence comes from Hymenoscyphus scutula, assembly GCA_001399465.1. Taxonomy (NCBI): domain Eukaryota; kingdom Fungi; phylum Ascomycota; class Leotiomycetes; order Helotiales; family Helotiaceae; genus Hymenoscyphus; species Hymenoscyphus scutula. The sequence continues at coordinate 309,662 of LKTO01000002.1, forward strand.
AGAGTACGAAGACCTAGGATCAGCGGAAGATGAATGGTAAGACAGCCAATTCTGAAGTTTAACTCTGAATGTAAGATTTCCTGATATCCGTTGCCTTTGCAGGAGGTTGCAGCAGCTGAGGTGTTCAACGGAGGGCAGTGGTACACCTCGGTAAGGGAGTTCTCAAGACGTGTCGTCTAACCTGAGAGTAAATTGCCAGGTTGTTCTGGAGAACTAGAACAGTTACTCCTATCGTTTCTTGCAGTTGCGGTGCGGTCTCTTTCTTTCCTAGGATAACTCAGCTGTACTCGTATACGAGTAGACATGCAATGTAGACCGGGAGCTCTGACGGAAAGGAGACTCTCCGATGGTTCTTGGTCCAACTAAGGTACAATCTCCCGCATTGGGAAAACAAATCCATTTCAGGAAGAAATATCGTAGGTCTGAAACCATTCGCCTGTCGACAAATCGATGAACGAGGTTAGTAGGGAAGGAAAGGAAAGTTGGAGGAAGCAGCTCAATATTGACGGCGAGGCGAAGGTGGCTGTTCCTCGGTTCGGTTCGGTTGCCTTGGAGCTGGAGTTGCGTCGGGTTGCTTCTTCGCGCCTTCCAGGTCCTCACCACCAACAACCGAATCCAAAACGACTCAAAGCACCCCGTGCTCATCGATGAAGCACATTTGAAACCACCATCTACAACTCTCCAGTACTCTACCCACCCAGCTGGAATCCACCGGAATTACCTCGACGCGATAATTAAATAAAGCCTTCTACCAGTAGCCCAGGAGCCCGGTCTCTCGACCAGCCTTGCCGGTCACTTCTCAACACCAGTACTCAACGTCAGACGATCTCAACACATCAAAAATCTTCAATCATCCAAGGCATATATCATAATTAGCCTTTCTTCTAGAATATGTTTGTCCAACAATGGAGCAGTCGAAAGCGCGGGCGAAACGAGGAAGGAGAGAGCAACCCCGCGGGCTTCAGCGAGCACCGATCTGTAAGCTTTGCGCAACATGATGCAGGCAACTCCCAAAGGATGTTAAACTTACGCGTGATAGAAACGTCGAATTGCTTCTCTGCCTCACCGACAATCACCAAACCTCGCGAGACCTATATCCCCGCCTTTCATATATAATACACACTATACTTCCGAGCCGGCTGTGCCTCCAACTATCACGCCGGCGGATTCGGACGCTGAAGATAAACCCCCTTCTGACGAACCACGGTCCTTCTTCTCGCCATATTCCTCCTCTCCGACTTGCACAATAACGCAGAGTGGCCAGGGTTCGCCATTTAGTTCCCAAGCATCGACCCAGATATCCGATGTGGCCATGTATTCCGACGACCACGAGATGTCAGACTCGGTCCATCTATCACCAGGCCCATTTCATGCCGATCCATCTGTCAGTATCGCGGGTCGTATCCCAACTCCAATACACAGTTCATTCGCACCATACATTCGATCTGAAAAAGCTTCCCTCAACCAGGATGCCGAGTTCGCGGACGACGAGGCTATGGTTGACAGGTTTCGACGAGGAAGACGACTACCCAGTCCTATTAGTGAGGGCGAGATGAGCCCGAGTGTTATCTTAGAGTCACTTAGTGAAATGCAAATGGAGGTAGATCATTCATCACAACCCGAAAGGGAAACCCCAACGAAGAAAGGACACCAGCGCTCGAAGCATAGCCTCAGGAACTGGACTGGATTTGGTGCAGATTTGGCTGGAGCCTCTGGAATGAAAAGGAGCTTTAGTATGGGATATCGAGCGGATTGTGAAAAGTGTCGAATGAAGGTTCCGGGACACTTCAGTCACATCATCACATATTAAGCGGGTTTTGGCGGTTTTTGGTAGCAGGCAACTCATGCGGTTGGCTTTGAGTCTGCCTTGGAGTCAGTCGGGATTTGTTTTAGCAAGCATGGCGTTGGGGATCTGGTAATGCGCAATGCCATTCGTTCTCGGTCACAGTTCTTCAACGTAATTGTTTGGGACATATTATGCATATAATGTTTTGGTACAACTTCAAACTACTCCCTCACGAATAGTCCAGCCATTCCCATACCAGTGCCTATACACATGCTTACAACTCCAGTCTGAAGGCCTTGCCTCTCCATCTCTGGTAAGAGACTTGCCAACATTCTCGCACCTGTGGCACCAAGTGGATGACCGAGAGCAATTGCACCACCTTTGGGGTTTACTCTTCCTTCAGCCAAAGCTTTTTCCAATCCCAATTCCCTCAGGGTATAGAGAGCTTGACTAGCAAAAGCCTCGTTGATCTCCCAAATACCAATATCCTCCTTCGTCAATCCGGTCATCTCCAAAAGTTTGGGGATCGCAAGAGCAGGTCCGATTCCCATCTCATCAGGTTTACACCCAGCGACCTGACTCCCCGCCCACTTGCCGATAATCGAAGAAGATAATCCCAACTCCGTAGCCGTACTCCTCCTCATCAACAAAGTCGCCGCAGCGCCATCCGAGATCTGTGAAGAATTCCCCGCCGTTGAAGTCCCGTTCTCCTTGAAAGCAGGTTTTAACTTCTGCATGCCCTCTATCGAAGCATTCGCTCGAATCCCATCATCCTTTGTAACAGTAACTTGCTGCAATTCTCCCACCTTCTCCCCCTTCTTATCAACCTCCTGGAATCTCGTGTGTACAGGCACGATTTCGGAATCGAACAACCCCTCATCCTGCGCCTTCTTCGCTTTCCGGTGTGATTCCACCGCGAAAGCATCTTGATCACTCCTACTAACTCCATATCTCTCCGCCACATTTTCAGAGGTAAGTCCCATGGGCATAATACAATCCCTCACATCCTTCTCCTCGCTATCCCTCAATTCAGGCCACAGATCCACGGGGATAGCCTTGGACCCGTAATTCCTCGTCATACTCTCCATGCCCCCTCCAATACCGACATCAATCATGCCCATCCCAATCTGATTCGCCACATTGGTGATGGCCATCAAACTCGAACTACACGCTCGATTGACGGTATAGAAGGAAGTGGTAGTAGGCACACCGGCATGGTTCATGGCCATGCGACCGGCTTTGGAACCGCCGAGTTCGGAAAGCACGACGCCGACGGAGACATCATTTATGAGGGCGGGATCGAGGGATGGATTTGCGGAGAGGGTTGCGCGGAGGACGGTGGAGAGGAGTTCTTCGGGGTAGGCGTCTTTTAGGGAACCTTTGTAGGAGCGGGTTATGGGGGTGCGGAGGGAGGAGAGGATGACGATGTCGGTGGGGGATTTTTGGAGGATGGAGGAGAGGCCTTTGCGGAGGACGGGGGTGGTCATTTTGTGGGATTTGAGGATGGGAATGGGTTTTGAGAGAATGGGGAGTTTGATTGAGGAAAGGGAAATGGAAGCGGAGGAGAGGAGAGAAATACAATTGAGAATTATATGCCCATTGCCCCCAAGCCTATTTGATGTTTGAAGGTCGCCTCGGGTAGGTAGCTCTGGTGGGGAAAACGGATAATGTCTTAACCGCCACGTCCGGGGTTAGTTTCCGTTCGTATTTTTTGTTGCATGTCGCTGGACTAATTAAAAAGCAGTTTTCAAAAAGGTTGACAGTTGGAGGCGCTGACATGACCCTTTAATTGGGGTTTCTATCCTTGGGGGGTAGGTAGATTCTGTGCGAATGTGTCTACTAACCATTCATTTTAGATACGCTGCTATTGTGCCCTATTTTGGCTTTCGATGTGGTTTTGGCTGCGGTCCGAGTTCATGAACCGGGGCCTTTGATGGCTGGGGGGCTCTCGGGAAAGAGTACACAAGTCGTGATGAAATTTAGAGTTTCAGTATTTCAGTAAATATAATTATGGAGGCTGTAAGAAGATCCCTCCAGATCTCATTATATTTAGTTATTGTACTCGACTGTTCGGGTTACAGTGTATTAACAAACTACTCGGGTAGCTGTGGGTAGAGAAGAGTAGAGTTGTGATTAAAAATCCCTTGAATGAGTAGAATAGCAGTCACTACTCTACTCTGCACTACTCTACTCATCTAATACACCGAGTTTAAGATACCTAAAGAGGCTAACCACAAAATTTTAGAACCCAAGAGCGTCCATTCCAATTGTCTCTTGAAATACATTCTGATATTAGATAACCCCTTTCCAGAAAAAATCTACTGGAATAATTGGGAAAGCAAGTTTTTTTACTTATTCGATTTTTACAAAGCAGGGGAAACGGTCACATACACTTATGGAGACTATTTCTATTATACCCATTTCAACCATGATGCGATTGAACCCCCTTTCCAAACTCGCTTATCGAAAGGGGTGGGCTCATTCACTGTCCTTGAAGCCACTCTCACTGAAATTCGGAGAGCCATTCTCAAAATACCCATCGGCAAGCAGGCTCATTGAACAACCGCCCTTGTAAGCGCAACTCTCAAGGGAATGAGTCCTCCAATTCTAAGAGAGCACCAAGAGGCGGGTAACGAGACATCACTACTTAGGAAGAAGCTTTACTAGCTTCTGCATAATTTAAAGGCTCAAACCATGTTCTTCCGAACCAAGAAAATGGATGGTTAATAAATACTCCTTGGTGAAATAATTGTTGTTGGGGGGGAGTTATACTTCAGTGACCTATGAAGTGGATCCCCGAATTTGGAAAGGAGCTTTTCCCGTATAACTTTCAGTGTCGCTAATTCAGCTTTCAGTCTCCTAAGACTTCAACATCTGAGGGAAGTCAGTGGCTTGAGAACGAACCGTAAGTTGGCAAGGGGGGAAGGAATACAGAGGGCGGTTTTTCCGTATCTTGCAATCCAAGAGATCAAGAAGGGCTCGAAGCAATTGTCATTTTGGAAGGAATAGATGAAGGGTGCGATGAGGAGGGGTCTGATGGTTCTGTTCTTGTAGCTTAGATCAACCGAGAGTTTTCACCCTTTCATTTGTGCATCTAAGTTTCCCAGGAAATTCCCAGGAACTTAATTCCGAAAGTATTACTGTTACAAACTGGCAAAATCGGTAGTCCAAAACTATCGAATTTCGACGACCGTAGCCAAGTGCAACCCAAAATGAGTGGTGGGGATTGAATTTGTGGTTACCGTGGCTGTTTTCTACCCAAACCTCAACTTCAAAAAGTCTAGCTTTGGTCAACCAAGTACAAACTCCTCCAACAGTACTTGTTTTGAGGGGTCACTGCAGTCGGGAGAAATGATAATTCTTCGTTGTGTCTCAGCCATATTCAGCACCAAGGGTTCCGACTATACTGTAAGAGATTAGATCTACATTCCACAGGCCATCGAAGTGCAATTTTCAAGCTAGAAAAATGAGCCACTAAGTAAACAGTTTGAATGCTGATCTGTTTGGAAGACCTTGGAAGTATTTGCAAATATAAAGGCTGTTTACGATAACCACCCAAAAGACGAAACCCCGAGCGTCCAAGTATTTGCCAAATCTAATTAATATAACTTTCGCACTCACCTCAGATTATCAATGTTATTCAAATATACCCCCATTACTCTCGCACTTCTCGCGTCCTCTGTCACTGCACAACAAACTATCGATGCCTTTGTACGTTCCTCCCTCAAACAACAAAACAATTGACTGACCAACCCATCATTAGTTCGATGACCGACCAACTATCCCCGCCATCGCTCTCCAGCCAATTGGGAATTATATGGGAATAAACTACAATGGCTTCAAACTAGCAACTTTGGGCGTTGAGGGTAAGTCTCAACCATTTGCTGCACCCCTTCCTTCCACTGACCTGGAAAAGGAATCTACACCCTCGGACTCAAAGCCCACAGCGATTTCAACATCGCAGCCTACGGAACTCTCGGTGCCATCAGTCTCGGTCCCCCCAACATGGAAACGACCAACGGCCCCTTCGACTTGCATGGTTTCTATTACGGGTGTGTAGTTGGGACTCAGGAGACGGTCATAAGTGATCCCCTGTCCTGTACCGTGACGATAAGAGCTCTCAACAGAACGGAGATTGAAGTCAGCCAGGACTTCCATTTTCAACCTACGGGACAGCTTTCTGAGTTGCAAAGGGCGGTTGTTGATCCGAACAAGTTCTCCGGGGTTACGGGTGTGAATTTTGAGACTACTTCTCCTGTGCCGGGTGTCTTGGTCGCGACGGTTCTTGATAACTTTAATTATACCATGTTCTGAGGAGAATCGGATTTGGCAGACAAGGAGTTAGGGGAGGGTGCTTCGTGGTTTTGGGGTGGGAGAGAAATTGTGCAAGTCGACTTATCATTGAAAATGTTTTCATCTATCTTAAGAGCTCTCTAGCTTTTCCATACTCACTTGGTTCCCTAGGGAACAAGAGGAATCCAGAGGCTATCCAAGTATACTTCTCAGACAATATTAGAAATCCTACCCAGTAATCAGCACAAAATTCAACTTCGTCTCCTTCCCAAGAACGAAAGAAAAAGCAACTCACTCAATAAGATTGCCATCCAAATCCCTACAATAAACACTAGCCAACCTCCCCCTCGCCCCCGTCCTCATCACAATCCCCTCCCCAAGTCCCAAATCATTTCCCTCCCCCTTGAGATCAACGATTTCCACGTCGGCGTCGATCAATCTCTTTCTTACTTCTTGCACCGGGTCTGAAGTGAGGAAACAGAGATCGGCGGACCCGGGTTGCACTTGGAGGGCTTTGGGTTCGAATTCCTGTTCGATCAGCTGGATGTTCATTCTCACTTCTTCTCCAACAATTTCCGATTACAAAATGCAGTTTAGTAAGATAAAGGATATATAGCACAGAAAGAGGGAGGATGGAGTAAGAACGCACTTTTCCAGATTCATGCAAATTTATCTTTTGACTCCCAAAAATCAACGAATGTCTCGTGATGTCAGGCGTAGAAGCCGAAACAAAAGCCTCATGTCTCATTCCTAAGTTCTTCGTGTACCATTCTTTCGTTGCTTCGATGGATTTTACTGTTAGGACTAGGTGGTCGAGGGATTGGATTGTTGCTGCTGGTTTAGGGGCTGATGATGTCATTTTTAATTTACAGTGTATGTATTTTTCGCAACGGTTGGGAGGGTTTTTTGGAAGGAGATGCGAAGTGTAGAGTGAATTTTTGGTAGATGGGAATGTGATCAATGCGTTGAGGGGTCTGTGTAGTAAAATAGATGATGCTGAATTAAGGGCGTGCTGAAGGTCGAAGCCGATTTTGAGGCGAAGTTGGCTTGTACTTTTACCTGCGAGAAAGAAAAAAATGTAGGAATTAGGGAAAAGATCAATTCTGTTTATGTGGATTGTTTGTAAGGCTAGCCTGTGGGACAGGTTGGAATATGAGCAAGCCTTGTGGCCGATTACCTTTGAAGTCCGATTTTGGACTTCACTCCTACTTTGACACAAATGCACTACCTATCTATCTACCCTTCCAGAATCGACAACCCGTAGGAGAATTCCGGAATTTTGCTTCTACGCACCCTAGCTATGATTGATTTTCTTGGTTCACACCAAGCCGATAAAGTATTAAAAATATCGCCGTATTTAGCAACAAACGCACAATCTCAGTCACTGCACAAATCCTCCAGAATAGTGAGCATCTTCCTCTGCAGCTTCACTAACTCAATCTCATCAATCACCGCCTTCCCATCCGCGTCTTTCGAAGCCTCTACACTCGAAATAGGTCTGACAAGTTCAGTCCTAGTACCAAAGAAAGGCACACCCATATTCCGGAGTTTATTGGTCATTTCTTTAGCCATCTGCATCTGCGCTTTGTAAACCTTCATATCGAATGTTTCAAGTTCTCTAGCCAAAATCCCCGCCGCATCGACAGGTGTAGAACCAGAAACAGCGGCCCCAATAGCTTTCCTGTGATTTCATTAGAGATGAAATGTTGGGTTCCTTTCCGTCCAGAGTTATCTTACATCACCTCGTCGAGCTTCTGCTGCTCCTCCTTGCGTGCTTCTTGTCTATCAATAAGTGCCTGACGTCCCTTGAACCATTGCTCTTCGTGCTCATGTTGGACTTTGATCATCTGACTTATGTAAGTGAAGAATAAAGAACGGATTTGAGATGTGTATCTTACTCGACGAATATCATTCAAGACATTCTCATGTCTGGCAACGGCCTTCATGACGCATCGTAACCCAGCGGACCACTCAGTTATGGTGGCCGGATCAACAACTTTTGGGGCAGCCACTACAGGCGGTGGAGCGTGTGATATCCTAGAAGCTTGTTCGAGTTGTTGCTGTAAAATTTGCTGGTATTGGTCGTCTGGCGGTGGTACTTGAGCTTGGGCATAATGAGCAGGTACCTGAGACGGCGCGGATTCCTGAGGGGGAGGTTGAGGTTGAACCTGAACTTCTGAGGGCGGTTGAGGTGCAAGACTTGCTAGACTAGCAAGAATAGATGCCAGATCAGGCGCTTTGTAGTTATAGTTTGCCATTTTGATGAAACTTGATGCTGTCTCGAAGAAAGAAAATCCTAGGGTGGTGACTTCAGATTACAGACGATGCCGAACTGCCTATTCACGATTTATCCGAAACTGTAGCCAGCGTCTTGCTCTTCAAGAACAAGAAGGTGTCTTCACTACTGAGGTTGAAATATTCGGAGTTGTTTGTTCAAGTGGTTTGAGGAGAGCCTCTCTGGAATAACCCCTGTAAACCCCTTCGCCAAGCATTTCATGCTCGGAATCGGGTCATGGAATTTTTAGTTCGATATCATCCGATTCAACTTCCATTGTAAATAAATCACCGCCACCAAGATTCTCACTGTCCGCCTGTATTCTTTTCTTTCTAATCCTTCAATATGCCGCGATCAGCTACGGATGCCACGCGATTCACAGCAACCACGCCGCATGCCTCGACGAAACCTTTGCCTCTAGGCTCGAAGCCACCATTTAATTCACAACCCGCGCGGCAGCCCGGTCCTGCTGGCGAGACACCACAAGAGAAGGTCCGCCGTCTGCGAGCAGCTGCAGATAGAGCTCGAGATGCACAGGTTTCCACAATGGACAAGTTACTTGTCAGAGGGCAGGTGTGGGCGGATAGAGCGCATCGATTTACGGCTTTGAGCTTGATTGCGGCGACTGGTATGATATGCCACCCATCACCTTGGGCTGCTCATTGAGTCTGGGGACTCGGAGTTCTATACTTCCATTTTGCTAATACGTCATTTATAGTTATTGCTGGAGGTGTAACGGTTTACGCATTGGGAGATATGATGATCCACAATCGAAGAAAGAGACGAGAATTCATAGCAGAACGACAAGCATTACATACCTCGGCCTTACGAACAGCAACATTGGCCATCGAGCAAGGAACAGCTAGCGAAGAACAAATCAAATTCATCAACCGGGAAAGACAGCATCTTGCTGATATGGAGGCAGAAAAGGCAGCTAAAGCCGCAAAGGGGGGCATTTTCAAACGAACCAAAGACTGGATGCTCTCCGGACTGAAGAAAGAGGAGGAAGGAGACGATGTCGGAACCGGCGAGCGAAGATTAGGATATGAAGCACTCAGCGAGGAGGATGATAATCTGGGAGTGAGGGAAAGCGATATTGTGCGAGCAATTGAGGATAAAAAGCTGGCCATCACAGGGAAAGCCAAGCAAGCTTTCGCTGAAGAGAAGGAGAGGCAGAGGACGGGCGGACCATTGGACCGAATAGGGAACAAATCAAGTAACGATGACGACTTCGACGACGAGAAGCCAAAATCCGGAGGGTGGACATCTTTCATGGTCAGAAAATGAGGGCTGCTGTAGGTTTTGAATTGTAAGATTGTATCATATGGGCAAAAAGAGGTGTTTGCATGGGAAAGGCGTTTATCTTCTCAAAAACTGGGATGCCAAATCTATATTGTTTCAATCACCAACCCCTCTATTCATACATTCTAGTACAGTTCATTTTCCATTTCTCTTTCCGCGACTTGCTTTGTGTATATTCCGCCTCTTCCCATCCAATCTGCGACTTTTATTGCAGTCCACGTTCCATTTTCTTCATCATCAGAGGCCTCGAAATTTCCCAGTTGCTACGAGCATTATCATACTCGGCCTCCGTCACGCCTAGGGTCTTCGTCTGGTCGTCCTCCTCGTCTTCCCCGGCATGAATTCCTTCATACAAGCAAATTTTTTGGCCATTTACCTCTCAGTAGCCATCTCACGAATGATCCTCTCCAACTCCCTTATCCTCTTCCCCGCCTCTCGCAGTTTCCCTCTATTTCCCTCGACATCGATGCCGCTTTTGCATCAGCCTATCTTTGTCTATGGCCTAATTGGAACAAGTCCTCCAGGGGAGCAGGTTCGAGTTCGGGCCCTGGCTGTTCGGTGCGTGATGGGTGTGTGTTCTCTTCGGGTGGTTGTTCGGTTAGGGCGGGGTACCAGATGAGTTCGTGAGGCTCCTCTTCCTGGATTGGGGATTACGGGTTTGTGCCTGGGAGGGGGGAGGAGATGCCCGGGAGGGAGGTGTGGGGGGTGGGGTTCTGTTTTCTTGTGGAGAAGTGGATGGTTATTAGGATGAAGCAGACTAGGACGAATTGGTTGAATGCCTGCTCGACGTTTCCGCTTATGCTGTTGTATTCCGATGGGTTCATGGTGATACTTGTAGGGATGCGTGTGAAGGTTTTGTTTTTGGTGGGGGAGAGACTTGAAGTGTTGCTATTTATTTGTGTACGAGGTTGGCTATAGTCGTTCCTGCCCTAACAAAGTTGGAGACTTATCGTTTTTAGGGCGAAGCTATCTCTTCGGTTGATGTGAGTTGGGGTGTCACCTACATCATTATTGACAATGAAAATGACAGAGCTCCTTTAGTTGCGTTGAAGTGCAATGCTGTCTATCATAAGACAAACGAAGAGATGAATCTTTTCTAGGAAGGGGCAGTAAATGCTTTGTTGTTCAACTTTCCGAGTAAAGAATCGAACTGTTACCTACCTAATTATACTTGGAGGTAGTCAGAGTCGTACTTTCCATTCTTGCTCATCGTGGTGGCGCGACGTCAGGTCTAATTCAACACAGCAAAGATAGTCAGGTACTTCGGGTACCTATTTCATGTTATAAACTACCTCGACTAGAAGTTATTAGGCTAATTATCTCAAGGTGCCTCAGAAAACTTCCTGCCATTCCCTCGCTTCGTTAGCGATAGATCTCCGGATTGCCTTCTCGTGCCCACCAGCCTCAGAGCTTCTTAAAAGAATAAAAACAAACCGAGAAGTCTAGAAAAGGTATCAGTTTCTAATTGATTACCGGGCCTCAGCTTATAGATCTTCTAGATGTGGTTGTGGTTTTCCTGAAGTTCTAGGGAGTACTTAGTATCTCATGTACTGAAACCCGACCATCTGTGGCTAAGGTCACATAATTTCTCCTATTCATTCACTCGCCAATAAGCGCCACAAGTAGATATCTCATCTCGATGGAAAACTGGCAAAATTCCATCCCATGATGCGCAATGAAGGATTTCGCGATGTTACTGTACAATGCAAAGTTCCAGTAGTTGGCAGCCAATGACCAGTTCGACCGCTTAACCAAATAGGTTATTCTCCGAGCCGTAAGCCTGTCCCTGTCCCTGAAATTCAGCCATCTCCCCATGCTCAGGCCACCACAGGTCACCAGAGGCCATGTCAAAACGCAAACCAGAAAACGGCGTCCCGGAACAGAAAGAGGGAGAGATGATGTCAGTGCCATCTACGGAGCACCACCGAATTGAATCGATGCTGCTGTCGCCTGGTCGCCATTGAATATGGAGAGGAAGCGTCGGAAGCATCACCGTTACTGTTGATTTCACTTTCTCCAACACTGTCAATTCCTCTCCAACACTCAATTTATGCCCACTTCTTCCCTTCTTAGCAATTGATCATTTTTCCTCGTATCGCCTATTTTTGCCACTAGGTACCCTGCACAAGCTCTCTGTGGTGTTACACCTCTCGTATCTCTTACTGTATGATGGCGACAACCTTTGAACACGAGCCTGCCCGCGGCAGACGAGGTCCACGGCCGAGCTTTAGCTCGATGAATACCTCTGATCGACTGCGAGAATGCGAACAAAGACCTTCATCTCTCACGAAAATCCGACCTCATAGGCGATCGATATTTCGCGAAGAAGGATTGGACGATATGAATACCAGCATCCACCCCTCCCACCCCGCGAGCAAATTACACAAACGAATATCAGAACAAATATTGGACGAGGAGGATGCAAAGAATGCGAAAGTATCCTTAAACAGCAAAGGTTCCACTTCGAAAAAGGAGGATATAAAAATTCCTCACGACAACGGTGACACCGCGTGGTTCTCAAAGTTGTTGAAGGGACCGAGGCCGCAGATAAGGACCGCATCGTCAGCGCCTCCAAGTTCGTTTTCGACAATTCCTCGAGTCGCGTTACTTACATTCTTGGTCGCGGTGGTAATCCCGGGATTTCGATATACAAGTGGGAAGGAGCATATCAATATCAGTGGCGCGGATGCTGGTGTAATAAGAACTTCAGAGCTGGTTGATAACGGAAGTACAATAGAAGGCCGAGCAAATAGTCCTACGGATATTTGTACTCGGTGGGCTCATCAGTAAGAAGAATTTGATTCATGGTGATTCCCCATGTAAAAGCTGACTCGCTTCAAATAGGAGTGCAAATGTTAACGGGACTGTCTACGTATATGGCGGTCAAACAAAAACAAAGAGTAGCCAGACTGCAGATACATGGAATAACAACCTCCTTACCTTGGACTTGACGAAATCATGGAAGATCACATCCCCTTCTTTGACGGGTTTACCACAACCTTCGGGTCCGCCCGCAGTTGCTATGGGGACATTATGGCATTCATATACTTCACTCTTCGTGTACGGCGGATATTTCTCCGATAACCCGCCAGTTTCCCCGCTTCCTCTGTCAACTTGGGAATACAACATCAAATCAGCATCTTGGACAGAGCACACCAACCCAAAAACCTCTGCGGGTAATCACTCTGAGGGCGATGGTCAGCAGATTCAAAGAGCAGCTGAAGGCGCCGGATTGAGTGTCCCAGAATTAGGAAGAAGTTGGTATTTTGGAGGGCATCTTGACACATGGACGACCCCCGGATGGTCCAATCAAATATTCCGTGTTTACTTGAAGTCTTTTCTCGAATTGTAAGTTTTGGTCTCTGGTTCATTTCGCGGCCCCTTTAAAAAGCGAAGCGGCACTAACTCTATGCTAGTACCCACCCTGGATATGCGAACACTGGAGTTACTTCATTAGGTAGCACAAAGGCTGCTGGTTCTGATGGCGTGTACCGAAATATCACCCAGGGCGGGTTACAAGAAGCTGCTGGCTTTACTGAACGTGCTGATGGTGTTCTGGTCTATATTCCAGGCTGGGGAACTGAGGGTATTATCCTCGGTTTAGCTGGAGGTACGAATACAACCCTTGTAAGTTCTCTATTATCCAGGTCTGCAGGCTGAGCTAACGAAAACCAGACCGAAATGAACATCATTGATGTGTTTGATGTTGCAAACAGCGAATGGTACAAGCAATCAACCTCTGGAACCCCTCCACCCATTCGAGTAAATCCTTGCGCAACCGTCGCAATGGCTCCAGATGGATCAAGTTTCAACGTCTATCTATACGGTGGACAAAACCTCATTCCCTTCGGAGAGCAAATCCAATACGACGATATGTACATTCTTACGATTCCATCCTTCACCTGGGTGAAAGTTGATATGACAGGCCAATCCTCACCACCAGCACGCGCTGGCCATACATGTACCATGTGGGACGGCCAAATGGTGGTTATTGGCGGTTATGTTGGCAAAGACATATCATGCGATAGCCCTGGAATTTATGTTTTCAACGCCAGTTCGTTGAAGTGGAGCAATGATTTCACGTCTGTTACTTCTGGGTCGAATTCGAAGGACGATTACAGTTCTTCTATTCTTCAAGGCTCTTTTGGTTATCATGTACCAGCTCCAGTCCAATCGGTTATTGGAGGAGGTTCGCAGGGAGGGGCAACTGCTACCCAGCCAGCAGCTGGATCTGCGACTGCAGGTCCAATTGCAACGGGCAAACCACCTACTTTTACAGTTACACAGTCTGGATCTACAGTTGTCCAAACTTCTGCGCCCACAGGTGGTTCCGGTCAATCCAACACTCCCAATCCCTCAAAATCCGGGCCCAACGTGGGAGCAATTACAGCGGGTGTTGTGGCCGCTGCTCTCGCGATTCTGGCTGCTTACCTCGCATTTTGTACCTGGTTATACCGAAAACAACTCAACCTCTACAAAGATCACGTTGCAATGGCACAACGACGAGACCCAAGTCCCGTCCCCTGGGGCCCAGGCGGCGGACGAACCAGCGAGAAGGTCGCAGGTGCAGGCGTAATGCTCGGTCCATTTGGCACAGAAATCGGCAGTAGTGGTCGTCCCTCCGTGGGCGAAAGTTCTCATTCTGGCCAACCACCTAACTCCACACTCACACCTTCTTTCAAATCCTCCTTTGGCGCAACCCCTGGTGGTAGTGGAAGTAGCGTCCCTACGACGTCCACATATGCAGGTGGTTACGGGGGAGGCATCATGCCTGGCGGTGACCGTGGTGCGGCTGGAAAGGGATATGGCTTTGGACCGCAGGGACGGCTTAGCGAGGAGTATGAGGGGACTGAATATCATGGACGGACGTCGGTACCGTATGGACGGCCGAGTGGGTCAACGGCTAACAGTTCGACGGAGGATTTGCTTTCGGGGCAGGAACCGAGTTTCTTTAATGTGATATTGAATCCGAGGCGGACGTTGAGGGTTGTTAATAGTGATTAATGGGGGTGAGAGCATGCGGATATGACATGATTGGGATGTATTATGAAAAATCTGTTTGGAGATTGGATATTTGGGGGATGATAGGTTTGTTGGTATATAATTGGGCGTTTTGTTGTGTGTTTATTCTTTTTTGCGATTGTGGTTTTTGGAAAGTCGATGGCTGCTTGTCTTTGGTATCTATCGACTTGGAATGGTGTTCTTTCTATATTTTATTTAATGATACCCTTTTTCTACTTTTGACAGTTTTGCCTGATGGGGTGGTTTTGCGTGGTGACGTGGTTTGCTTTATCGATGTTACTTGCGTGTGGTACTTGTTGGTGTAGTATTTAATTGGTGGTTGGCTTTTTAAAATTCCTTGCGCCCCTTTTCTTGGCTTAGGGTTGTTTGGTGTTTACTGCGACTCTCGGGTTACTAGATAATTTATTGCTTTAATCGATAGTTCGTTTTCGCTCCTAAAATATGAGAGTTTACTCGCTGGTTTACTTGTTGGTTTACCCGATAGCGTACTGGTTGGCTTAACCGTTGGCTTAACTGTTGCTTTACCCGTTGTTTACTCGTTGGCTTACTCGCTAGCTTACTGGTTGGTTCACTCGTTGGCTTACCCGTTGGCTTACTGTACAGTTCCGAGTTACACAAAATTTGCTTAAAATCCCGTGCTCTCTTGACCATGATGAAAATGATGACTCTGGTAGAACTTGTAAAATTGATTCTATTGCTTATAACTTTACTCACGGAGAGAAATGAGCTAAATTCTCTCGTCACATCCCTGAGGTTGAGTTGTAAGAGTTGGTATCGGTTGTTATATATAAGTATTAATGGTTACAATAGGTTTAAGATAACTTTTAAACATCTATCGAAAACAATAAGAATCTAAGTATGAAACTTATGTAGATGTAGTGTAAAAGAGTATTAATAAAATAGTAAGTAAAGTATAGAAAACCATAATTAGTTATACGTAGATTCTTTCATTATAATTTAACAACCTAGCTAAAGCTAGGGCTTCTGTGCTAGACGATTATATTATGTAATTCGATTTGAAAGTTACTAAAGATAGAGAGAAACACAGCCTCTTAGGCTGCTTTTAGTACTTTATCAGCTAGAGGTTGAGCAAGAGACTCGCTTAGCGTTCTTAGTATAGATACTATTCAACTAATGAATCTTTTGAAATATATAGAAGAAAGAAGAGATAACTTAATATATCATTACATTATACTTATAATTAAGATCATCATTTAAGTAGTTACTGAGATATTGAACCTTTTCTTAACACCTCCTACCTTGCTACTTGACCTCTTTAGGGTGTGAATAGCTTTATAATACCTACTGTATGCCTCAACTAGGGCTGTGTGGAAGGATCGGGTATTAACTTATTATTCTACAGGCCTTGTATCGCTTCTAGTATCTGAATCTGGTGTAAGAGGCACTCAAGAATGTCATTTTGCCGACCCCCAAGCAAGAGTCTGGGCCAGTCTAATCCCCACTGTGATCCACTCGCTCTACCGGAAAGTTTCACAGTTGAAGCGGAGCGGAGCACCAGGGCATGTAAATGAAAGACCAAGGCACTGGAAGGAAATTTGCGGGGATTGCTATCCAGCCATCATGGCATTTGCACACCGAATTTTCAAATCACCATATAGGTCTTTGCATACGCTCCAAGTGTTAACCAGATCACAGTTCAGAGCAATTTGAGTGTCTAGGTATCCAATTGAGGAGGCTACTACTATACAATATGTTGCCTTTTATCCATCCTTCCGGTCCATTGTTCCCATTCTCAACTCCGAGAATCTGCCTTCTAAGACTCAAATAAATTACACAGTAATGGTAGTGCATTATACAAGATGACAAAAGATTAAAAGGATAGTATCCAACTATACGAAGAATGTCTCAACTGCAGTTAGACGATTCTATCAGATGAAAGGATTTAGTTTCCATCTGGGGATGTGCAGAGAATTGCTTGGTCCAACTGATGACATTGTTAGTAATTGTGGTGAAAGTAAGAGTTGGAGTGATAACTTACGATTGGGAGGACACAGCACATGTTGATTTTTCCGACAGAGGCACAGATCTCGTTGAAATCAGCGATGCTGGTTGGGATAGCAGGTGCTGGAGATGTGTTAGAACTTGATCTTTACTGGTGAGAGGATGTTGGATGTTACTTACGAACTTCGCAGTTCAAGTCAGCGACACCGAGGACGTCGACATCACAACATTGAGGAGTGGAAGAGCATCCTGTGAGGGGTTGTGCTTGACGGGATGTGAGATCGTAAGGAGCAGCGAAGACGGCGGCAACGAGACCGAAGATGGTGATAGATGAAGCGAGCATATTTGCGGTTTTGTTTTTGTTGAAGGGAGGAAGTTATTGATAGTTGTTTGAGTTGTTTGGGTTGATTGGAAGGATGAAGATGTGATTGTTGATGAGAATGTTGTGATTTGGAGGAAATCTCTGGACTCTTTATAGGATTCTAAGCCCAAGGTATTCCTGAGAATACTCGTATGATGTTTCATACATTTGCACTTGCCTCTCACAGTCATCTCAAGCTATGATGTCGATCGGACGAGTTCTAGGAATATTTCATGGAACGACAACTCCCGCTTTGCTGCTCTCACATATCGTCATCTTGCTGGGGTAATCAGACTGGTGGTTTAGGGGAAATCTGGTCGAGATACTTGTCTCCATCATGCTTTGGGTGAAATTGAATGTCGATCGAATGTTCCTGGCTGAAATGCGCAGAAATCTTGGGCAGGGGTTGTAGATTTAGTACGACATCACAAAATGTTTGAGCCCCTAAAACGATGGTTCCTGAGCTGCAGGCCACCAGGGCCAATCCAAGATGAGAATTTGTACGGGAGATGTTGCCACACCGAGCCGCTTGACAACGTTGCTCAGCTATTCTAGGGTATTGTTCGAATGGAAGGAGAGATCATCGTCATTGTGTCCACATTAGGGTAAAACCATCCGTGGTTATCCAAACAAAACACGGGGTAGAGCGACTGCATGGCCTGCCTATGTTGTAGCGCCTTGGGTGTATCAATGACGAAGCACGTTACTTTGACAATTCTTGAGACGGTTCGTCTGGTCTAGTTAGAGACACCGGTCTCTTTTCAGATAATTCTGCTGATGTTTTAATTAAAAGCCCAAGTAAACGAAAAAACTGGCTCCATCCTCCTCGATAAGAATGAGCCTAAACTTTACTATCAGGTGAGTCAAGAGTGACTTCACTCTACTTCAATATCCGTACCTCCTGTACGAATTTCCTGGATTCTCCATTGAAACCAAAAAGTTGCTTCGTCTCCAAAGATTTCAGCCCAAGCGAGAGAGAAAACAGGGGCTCGCTACTTCCCTTGACGTGGCAATTGGTACTAACGGGGCCCATAATACAAGGTAATTTTGCCAATCGGAAAAGGGCGGATGGCTGTGCCCACCCGATTCAGTGGTGCTGTGCTCTCCAAGAACTGGATGTTTATCATCATCGTCTTCCAGAAAGAGTTGAATTAGACAGCCTGATAGGGCAAGAGCAAGGGTAGTTATGCGGGGTGAGATTGGTACTTACGACGATGCCGGTGGGCAGGGCTCCGCTTCGCTTACAAGAGCCAGGGGTAATTCGGCAGATTCCTGCTTTTTTCTGACGCAGGGATGCATTGCATTGGCGATTTGACCCAATGAGAACCCTGCTTTTCCAACACCGGAGGGTATAACACGCGATATAAGACCCGTCATTCAACGTTCAACGGACAGGGAGAGGCGCTCGGAGTATGATTTTGATTGCCACTGACGTCTGTTTTGCGAGTTTCCATTCGCCCATGCCATTATCGCCAATTTTACACGCCAAATGAACTTTTCGATAAATTTAGCACGGAATTCTTCGTAGGTGAAGCACGGAGTAGGGTGAAAAGAAACTAAAATAGTCCTGAGGCTGTGCACACGATGAAGTGAGGGTGGTGTAAACCCCACTAAGCGAGGTTCGCCCCTTTCTTACCTGAAAAAGGAATAACCTCACCTTTTCATAGTATTCATAAGTCAGATATATCTATTCTAACAATTCATTTAGCAGAAAATAGTGTATGGGGTAATTTCGTGATGACTTACTGTATCATCATGACTCTAAATTTAAAAAGCACAATAAAGAAACCGTCTTTACGACGCTTTGATCCACGGTAAAATGTCGAGGAAAGTATCGTCAAATGCTAGGAATGAAATAATCATGTGAATTCAAATGGCAACTTTTGTTTTGCTTATCTGAAAGTCTGTGACTTGGGTATTTCCTGATGTCGAAGATCTTCTCTTTTTTTGTTTATCTTGCGAATGATTTAGCTGAAAGTCGCATATACTGGTAGAACTAAATGCGCCTTCGTAAATCCGCATGAGAACCAATCGTTTATGCACACCTTGGCTTCTATTCGGAATGAGCGGTCACAGAAACAGGTTTTCCGCCATCTTCAATCGAAAGCTCTCTGATGGTGCTCCCACCTTTTCCTGGTTCTTGTAACTCCCTGTCTCTCGAATCTCTCTACTTTATAGGGATTAGTATTCTTTACAACACTGTGCGTGACTTTGGCTGTTCAAAGACCATATTAACTGATTTGGCAAAACTTCTTATGAGCAAATCGGTCTAATTTGCTTTTAAATCACGGCTAGTCTTTTCACGAAGTCTTGTCGAGCTGAAGAAGAGTTTATTGTCACTCTTGATTAAGAGCTTCTATTGTTGATCGCGACCCAGAAACGAATTACGTCCCATCCTACACACCCCAATTGTTCCCGTGCCATTCATTCCCAGCTCAGCCAGCTCGCAGCTGGGCACAAACCATCACTCCTTCCTAACCAGGTGCACGTAACCAATTTTCAAAACACATGATAGCAACCCAATCCTGGGGGGTTTGAGTGTTGACAAGTAAAAAAGCCATGGCTCTTCAAATGGATGGTAAAGTGGTAGGATAGAAAGCGCAAACCGTTGGGAAATACAAGTTGTTAAGTCACTTAACCTTAATACAGTGTTAGCAATACTCCGTACCAATTCCTTTCTTGGAAGTACGGTTTGTATTTACTCGCTGGCTTTCATCAACTGACTTATTAGCGTGTTCCCTATGTTCAATGATGATACTTGATTATTGTTCTTTCAAGCTTCCACCAGCTACTCATTCAGCATACCCGAAAACACACCAACACCCAGTCAATCTGTCGTTCATTCATTGACCTAACCTCGACAGACTGCTCTAGTTGATCTACGATACTCGCTATTTCTCCAATTGAATCGCTCCTAGTGCCTCCACTGGGACTCATGATTGTTACTGGTTCATTCACCTCTCCCATTCCATTCGTCGAACACATCTCGATTTGAACGGGCCAGCCGAGGTCGCTCCCTGATTCCCTCTACGTTTTCCGCATTCCTCGCGTATACGACTGCTGATGCTACTATAATGCTCTCCTCTGCATTCGCTTCCCTAAAGGAGAGAAAGGTCTCCAAGATCAAATTATGGTGGATGAAGCGAGCACACCCACAACAAAACAACTCGCAGCAATCATACGCACTACCACACACACAGAATCAATCACAGCTCCTTATTGTTATTCCTCTCGATATCCAACGTGAAATCTACGTCTGCGTTGTTAACTCGTTTGGCAACCACCAACACATCATTCGTATTCCTAATAGCAAAGGCAAAGGCAAAGGCAAAGAGGCCGACAAGCAAAGGCGACTGACACACATGCGCTGCGCATTGCCAACATCACATACTTACTTCCAACACTACTTCAGCAAGAAGCTTTGTTTGCCACACGATAGCGCATATCGCATGAGCGTCCACAATGGCTGGGATATATTCGCTCTCCTTCTGAGCTGCAAAAAGATCTATGCCGAAGCCATCGAAATCCTCTACTTATTCACTACCTTCTACTCCTCCTACGACCACGTTGCGACACAATTCATCTCTGCCGTCCCGTCCCGCTACATAGCCCTCACTCATCTCCATCTTTCCTATTCCCTTACCAACCCAATGTATCTGTCAACTGCTACAAATGCCGAAGCTGAAGCAAAATGGGGGGCTTTCTGGCAAGCCTTGACCCACGTACGGGTTCGAACCTTGATTGTTGAGATTATTGACGCGGGAGAAACAGTGCCGGAGGAGCGCTTGTTATTCCAGCTCATGCTCAAGCTGATGAGATCGGATAATGCGCCGTTGAAGACAGAGGTGGTTTTACCTTGGCCAAAAGACTTAGAGACAAGTGCAGAGTTTAAGAATTTGTCTGGGTTGGTGATTAAAAGACCCCCGGAAGAGATGGGTACAGAGCTTATGGTGGAGTGGACTTTTGTCAGGAGTTGTGGACTCAGGACTGGCTGGTTTAAACGACAGTGACTGTTAGGTCTCCTCTCCTTCTCAGTTTTTATAAGAGAGTTTCATTACTCATATCCTTCTCGGGAATCGAGAAACGCATGGCTGGGAAAAGGTGATGAGAGGTACAGCGGAAAGAATGTGGGAAGAGCGGATTGAAGATAGCTTTGAACCAAATTAATCACATAAAACTTGTGCCCGTCGTGTGTCCTCTTCATCTAAACGCTCTCAACATATCAAAGGTACAGTGGGGGTTCGCAAATATTCGTACAACCCCCTTTTTACACCAAAAGTCACCTTTCTAAAAATATAACTCTAAAAGGATGTTAAATTATTTTATATATATTTTTATACAAACATCTAGAGGTTTACACTTTCTACACTCTATAGTCTTACCTGACTTTCAAAACTAAGACGATCTAGTATAAGGAGGCAATTAGTAAAGTACTGCAATCCTCCTAATTTTAGTGTAATCCGGTGTTTTCCCGACTCTTCCAACTTTTGCTCTATTATAATTTAAACCTTAGTACTTATTTAGTATGTTACTCTTAGATAAGTACTTTTTAAATACTCGAAACAATCTATCCTTTGATTTTTAGATATTTTTACTACTAAAATGTTGAGATAAGCCGCCTTTCTCAAGGTGACTTTTGGTGTAAAACGGGGGTCGTACGAATATTTGCGAACCCCCACCGTAGACTATACCCCCCTCGTCTCTGATTGCTTTTCGTGCATCTTAGTAGTTATTAGTGAGGTAGCAGGCTAAGGTCAGCAAGATCAGTCCTCAACGTTTGACTTTGATTTTGTTTACAATATTTGGGGGATGTTAGTTGAAAAGTATGTCAGTAAAAATGATTCGGGAGCGGTATTACGGAGATTCTGGGGATCCGAACAAATCAACCAAACGGCTCTAAGTCATGACGGAAAAGTATGCGAAATCTTCAATAATTATCATATCTTCCGGCACGGTTGTCAGGCGACATCTTCTATCCCAAGCAAGTATGCTGCTTTTGCTGTATTGGAAATCCGCACCGGTCAACACGAGAGAGGCGACCCCAGGTTCCCTCAGTCGACCCTTTTGTAAGGGGAGCACATAAGTAAATTGCATGACGAGCAGTTTATTGATGACCCAGAAAAGACTTGCTGATCCACGCGGAGAGGTTTCACCCGACAGTTTCACGAGGTCCTGCCGACCGAGCGACTGGTTGTATACCGGTATTTAGTCTTGGTTACTACGACTTTGAGGACGGAAAATCAAATGGTACAGGATTCTTTCTTTTCACGAATGTCACCCCGCAGGACAGTCAGCCTACCGCCGCATTGAGACCACGAGTATGCATAGTCAGTCAGACTGTATCATTAAACAGATTACAATTGATTTTATTGATCACTTATAATTATATACAAGAACCCAACTATATCTTTCTCCCTAACGAGCTTCCAAAACCCCAAGTGGCACACCTAGTAGCCTAAGCATCAGATTACACACGTGTCATTTAAGCAAGTGTGTTTCCAGCACTGGCAACAATAGTAGTGACAGAGTTCGCAGAAACAGCAGCTGGAATGTTCTTCCCCTTGAAAGCAGTCAAGAAAGAAGAAACATTGTTGGTGAAGGCGCCAGAGCCAGTAAAGGCGTTTGGAACACAGGGGCGGCCCAGAGATGCCTGGCAGGTAGCGGCATTCGCTGCGGTAGCAGAGAAGAGAGAGCCTGCGTATCCGGAGGCCAGAACAGTTCCGACACCCACAAAGCTGCATCCTTCGAAGAGACCGCCTTTGGTGGTTCCACCCTCGATGGCGTGGCCACTGTTGGATGCCCATACACTGTTGACGGCGTGGAGCAAGGTTCCTCCGCTGAGAGCTGGGCTGCGGCCAGATGTGTAGGAGACGTAGTTTCCTGGGTGGTTGTTAGTTACCGTATATATATATATATATATAAAGAATTGAGAAAAAAGCCTCTGGGATTAAACCCCCTCCTAAGGGGATCACCAGACGTGTTTAAATGGAACCCCCAAAGGTCGATAAGGATCCGAGAGTTAATGAATGAAACTTACTGTAGAATGTGATAGCATCGTTGGTACCAACTAACTCCAGACCCCAGTAGGTGTGACCATCGCATGTGGATGAGTAGGCAGTCTTGCCATCAATGTAACTGTTGGAGATAGTAACAGCAAGGTTGGGAGCCTGGCCTAAGCTGTAATGTTGGCGGCCCAAGTTGGAGGTAGTTACATGATCAATCCAGATATTGTTGGTGTTGGAAAGACTGAGAGCATCACCTCCCCAGACATATTTTGGGTTAAGGTTGGTGATCTTGATGTTCTGGATGATGATGTTGGAGACACCTGCCATTCGCAGACCTTTTCCGTTGAGAACAGTGTTTGTACCGAGGCCGACCAGTGTCTTGTCTGAGGCGACGTTGATGCCCTGGTAGGCGGCAACATCGAGAGTTGCAGAGTAGGTGGGCTTGGTTCCGCAACCATTGAGGGTGTTGAGTAAGCTCTGTCCTCCGTTGTCTGGGGTGCAGGCTAAAATGATAGCAAAGTAAGCTACCATCCATCACGATTTTCTTTTGGTAGGGGTGTAAGTGTATCGGCGTAGCGAGACTTACAATACGGATTGCAAGCTGCAAAGACTTTAGTTCCCTCGGACCCGGCGAAATTGAAGGTGCCTGAGATGACGATAACTTGCGGGGAGGTGCTGGTAAGATATTTCTTCAAGTCTGCAATGGTCTTTGGGTATCTTGTAGTAGCCGTCAGTAAGGATGATAAAGAGAAATATGAGTGTGCATGCATACACAGGAGCAGCATTTCCACCACCTGTAACTGCTGACGCAAAGCCGAATGGTGTACCCTTAACGACCGAAGACACCGCTCGAGCGGAGATATCTTGGGGCAAAGCAGCGACAAGACTTCCAAAGGCTGCCACCAAGGTGGTGATCTGGAAGGACTTCATACTGAAAGACCTGGGTAGTGGAATTGCGCGATATGAACAATAAAGTAATGACCGTGAAGTGATTCAAGTGAATGAATCTCAAGTAAACAAATACAAGTTAAACGAATGTGGTGAAGAAACTCAAGATGAAGAGCTCTGCCCAGGCAATGAGAAGCAGAGGGATGCCGTCTAATTATACAAAACTCTCTTCACCAACCCAATTAACAATCCTAGGTAGGTTGTTAGGGCCATCCTGGTACCAGGAAATATCAATACTCCATAGTTGAAGCATGATTCTTCCAGGTTTCTAAACGGCCCATATATTACTTATTACAGAATTTTCGGTGGGGTGCAGGAAGTATCGCATTTTGTAAGTTCACGGTTAGAGGTCGATCGTCAATTTATTTGCCGGAGATGAACAGAAATCCAGTACGGAAAGAGGGGTCAAAACGGGACGGGAAAACCTACTTCCTTCTGGAAACGGGTTCTTGTAACTCTTTCTTCCTACTTTATCTGGTACATCTTCCTCAGAACATTGGAAGTACCATTCCAATGCACCGGGGCAAGAAGCTGCGGATAGGAGGCATGCCGTATGCAATTCAACGACAACGACAACTTGGAGATCTCAGATCTCAGATAACAGTAAACTCTCGGCTCCACCCTCGGCAACGGCGAGGAAGTATTTCTACGAGTAGATGACATCGACCTCGACTTTTCGACGCTTTTTCCTACACACATCATCATCTACTCCCGTCCATGCGGCCCGAGACATAACGTTCGAGGTTCCGATAGTACGCAATCTTGTGAAGTTTCGTCACAATGATGGGAAGATTCGCATAATTCAAGAACAGAGCCGAAATCAAAAGGACAAGAGGAGCACCTCCCCTATGGTGACGCTCCCGAAGAAGGAATTTCTGCGAGTGAGTATTGAAACTCTCACACGGCAATGAGACCTCTTCTTGGGGCAGGTTGAATAGGGGATCTGATGTTCTCCTAACGCGTCGTATCCCACTCTTCACCAGACTCATAAAAGTACTGCTAGAAGTAACCTAATTCCCGGACTAACATGGTGGTGGGCGACTCTAATAATTTCTCCGGCGGCACATACTTCGATGGAAGCTTTCCATCCCTGTTTCTTGCCTCTTTCCGTCTCCCGCCGCTAATGGTCGTTCACGTGTCGTGGGAAATAACTGCTCCATACGGAAGAACCGAGCCTCCCAGTGATTACATCGAATACCAGGTATAGAGCAACACCACCACACAAGCAAATCCATCTTCTATTGTCCCCTTCCAACCACCGAAAACCGATTCTCCCAAGGGAGCGGAGCGATATGTCTGCTGTAGCTTCTACCTTCCAAGTACTCAGACGGCATCAAGAACATTGCTCGATAGGTAGGATAGGACCTTGGACACCAATGCCATAGAAGCCAACACCTTTCCTCAATCTCAGGTACGCTGCGCTCTGTCAGTGTTGTCTCTAGCAGCTAAGGTTCACTTTCTTGGTTCCCACGATTTACGAGTATTTCCTCGAGAAGTTACCAGTAACCGGTACGAGTATTGTATCAGCCGCTACGGAGACTCATCTCATCAGCGGAGTATGCTGTTGCTGGGATAGCCTGTGGAGGGTGTGCGTTCGAATATTCCTGAACGAGGAAAATGAAATTCCGGATGCATATCCGGGCTTCTGTTCTAGAAGTGTTCTATTCGAAACCAGTTTCCGATTGTACTTCGTATTCAGAACGCAGGCTCGATGGCGGCGCCCCCCTGTCATGAGGTGTCCTCGATCTGGTCACGTGTGTCTATTCGTCCGTTAATAAATTACGAATCAGATTAACGTAGATAAGAGCAGATCGGATTAATGATTAGATTAGATTGTAATACGTAGTATCCCATTACTCTACTCTAATCTAATCATATCTCACAATACGCCTACTAAGGAGATGAATAAAAATTACCACTTTCATTCGGGAGTAAAAAGATATTCGACACTACAATAATACCCGACGACAAAGAAACGGGAATTCAGATAATGTTTTGAAAACAAATAGGGAACGAAATTAAGAGGCGAGTTATATTTGTCTCAGTGTATACCGAGATGAAAGTTTTCTCAAGAAGTACAGGTACATGTACTCGCGACTTCCTTGATCTCCTTGAACTGGTTCAGAACTAGGAACGGCCGTGACGTTGGGTCGGCGTAGGGGGTGTGAGGTGCTTTTATACCTTTCCTTTCCATAGTCCTAGTGAGATCCCCTCATTTTGGGGTCTTCTGACTTAAGGCAATGGGTGAATCACGAAGACTTTTACTCCATGTTCAATTTCAACCAACCACGCTCGAGATATTAAAAGTCAACTACACACATCTAAATTCTATATATACTGACTTTAATAAATCCCAGTGCATCATTTCGCATCTAGCAGCATCCCATCCAAAAAATAATATTCATACCCAGAAAAGCCCAATTTGAAAACCCTCTCCATCTGTACCCTCCCCCCCCCCTCTTCCCATCCCATAAAACGCCAGAAAAACCCCCACAAAAGCCTCCCCTCTGTACCCAACCTAAACAACAACAAAACAAAACACGCCCTACCACCCCATCAACCTCTTATGCCGCCTAACAGTAGTAACCCCCGTGATAACCTTCATGCTCAACCTCCCATCCAACACATACGCCTCCCACTTCTTCGTGATCTCCAAATTCCGTTCACACTCTAGAACCTTCTCCTTAAACTGTTCCGGCGTGACACCCTCGAGATCCTTCTCAGCCCACTCAATACAGGCGATTTCATAGTGGGCCGAGGCCGGGGTGTAGTCATCGGCTAGGGGACCTTTGAAGATGTTTCTATTCGTTCAAATATTAGCGAGAAGAGCAAGGGAAGAGAAGAGGATCGGGGGAGAAACTTACTTATCCTTCTCGATGATTTCCGTATTCAGCATGGATCGAGCATCTTCGTACTTCCCCAGGTTACGCAACAGACAAGCACTCAATAATGCCTGGACGCCCTTCTCGTCAGCGTCATCCACGAACTTCTCAGGATGCGAGGTCCGCTCCCATCCCAGGAGTTCAAGGGATCTTTCCAGACCCTTGAGATCCTGTTTCCGCGCTCCATTCCAGAGATATATCATCTCCACGACGGGAGAAGCACCCGTGGCGTCGGCAAGATCGACCTTCCAAGTCTTCGCTCTGCTTTCCCACTTCTCGATTTTTCGTCTGATCATGGTATCGAAAGGCAACTCCTTAGACATGACCTTTTGCTTCCCCGTCAAAGGCGGAGCCTTCCTAATAAAATCCTCGGCGAGCTTTTTATACTTGGCACTCTTCTCCGAATCGCCAATTTTTTTCGCATCGCGGTAAAGCTCAAGATAGCCCACACCAGTCATGTAAGCGTATAAACCCGGGCTCCAATCACTTAAGCCTGCCAGCTTCTGCCACGACTTCGCCGATCCTTCGTAGTCGTGTAAAAACATCGTCGTGAACGACATCTCAAAGAGATTAATTGCCGCGATTTGCTTCATATTACTATCATAATTCGTCTTCAGGATCTCTATCGCACCCGACAAATCGCGATTATATCCCTTCATCCTCGCCTCTTCCATCTTCCATAACTTCGAGTCCGGATATCGTCCCCGCATATCAGCGAGTAACTTGTGACATCTCGCCCGAGGATAGCCAGAGAGGTCATTATCTGCATCTGAATCCGTGGGGAGAATATCACAGAATCCTACTAGGCCGTTGTAGTACCCTAACAGAGCGATACCTGCGATGGCGGAGGTGAAAGAATCGAAGCGTGTTGCTTGCCAGAGGTAACGGGTTCCACGTTTTCGATCGCCTTTGAAACCTACGATGTAGAGGATCTTATTGAAGAGCGGGTTCTCTATCATGGAGAAGATTACGAGGAGCATGCCGTAGCAAAGTCTCGTTCCGGCGTGGATAAAAATATCAGTAGCACTCGTAATTCCTAAGGCTGAAGGGTCTAATTCTAGGAGGTCTGATTGGGCGGTTGTTGGACGGAGTTTCTCGTCGTCTTGGATGACTTCAAAATCTTCGTCCCCGTCGGGGTTTTGAGAGATATTTGCTAGAGCTTCGGCGGCCTTTTCATCGCCTGAATTGTTTCCGTTTTCGTGGGAAAGACGGAGGGCGGCAGAATTTCCAGGGGTGCTTGAGAGGTTTCCCATTTTCTTTTGAAGGTAGTCGGCTTCGGCTGCCATGATGCCGTCGAGTGTGAGATACGCTTTTCGTAGTTTGTAGAAGCCTTTTACTGCTTCTGTTATAGAACCACTCATGACACCGCAAATTGCACTTGTCAGCTGAGAAACTATGAATGTCATTAGTAAATCTCATAAATCTCAATGAGGGGTGCCAGAACTCATGTTTGGACGAAAGCCAACCATGAGAAACACTCTGTCTATAATGTGCGAAATGAAAGGAGAAAAATGGAAAATCAAATTTCTCAATTCTTTCAAATCGCTCAAATTTAATATACCACTCAGGTTCACCGAGAAATAATTCCCCACCTCCCCCATCATAAAAGGGAAAAAGAAAACCTACCAGCATAGCAAAGCAAATACTCCGTCCCCGGAGGATAGACCTCACTCCTATAAGCCGTCGGCTCCTTCTGAGCTATTTTCATATCCTCCCAATTTTTACTCTCACTCGCCAACAACTTGTTGCTCGCATCCTTCAGTAATTCCTTCTCCGCCCCAAGCATAGAAGCTAGAAAACTCGAGATACCCCGCCCGAGATGGTGATATGAGGATTCATGTTGTTTCAAAATCTCATCGGCGGCTGCGATGTCGTCGTTGAGAAGTTGTAAGAGGGCTTTCTCGACGTGTTGGAGATGTTTGTCTTCTTCCTCGCCACTCATTACTGGAGCGCTTCTCACCACAGACCGGAACCAGGAGGTCATTTTGAGAGGATGTGAGAGTTTTTGTTTTTGATTGAAGAAGAGGCTATTGGAGTTTCAATCCGAGGGTGCCGGGTTGTGCTGGTGTGTGCTCGGGGTTGATGGAAATAGTGAGGTCAAAAGTCCATGCGTAAGCCCGCACAAAGAGGTCTCTTTTCTGAGTTGCTTTTCAGACCCGGTCACTCTATCTTCGCATTCGAGCGAATTCTGGAAGTTTTCCTGAGTGTGTTGCGGTGAGGACGGTTCTATAATGACTCGCGCGTGCCCTCTTCGTTGGGTTGTGAGGCGAGGCAACAATCACAAAGCCTCCTCTTCACGATGAAAGAAGGAGGGGTCCAATAACAATGAGGGGTGACAACAGATCGACCAACTCAACCGGAAGAAGAATTAATGAGAAGATTGTATCTAAAAGATCAACTACTTGTACGGAGGTAGTTGAGATGAAATAGAGAAAAAAGAGGAAAGGTAAGCACGTACGAGGCAGAAGGCATGAGCGAGTACCCTCCTCGCATCGCATGCTCGCAACAACACATGCATCAACTACTGCGTACTCCACACGTCGTCATTCAGCCAGGATAGCCATTATTACTACGTGACAGCCGTCACCTCTTAAACTCCGATACTCCATCCCACTTACTAGAGTACATAGCAAATTTATAAATGATACACAAATTCATAAGCTCATACGCTCATAAGCACCGGAAGACGGCGCGGAGCTCCAAGTGAAGTTCCTACTGAGGTGGTACAGCACTCCTACACCATATAAACCAACTGTGGCTCAATCACCAGCCCCACTATTTAAGCCACTCTGCCTCGCGCTTGCGTTGCCTTGCGGCGGAATCCATCAGAACCTTGAAGCTCAAGCTATCAAAGGGACATTATCAACACCGAACCCTCCGCGAATACGATACCATACCCTCCATACCAAGAAAAAGGAATCAGACCCTCTTACGAGCGCACCAAACACACAACTCAAAATGTCGTCCGCCCCAAGCGCCTCCAAAACAGACAAGTCCACTGAGCCAACGAAAGAGGTGAAGCCCGCCGCTGCATTGGAGGAAGATGACGAGTTTGAGGATTTCCCTGTTGAGAGTACGTTCGTCCTAAGATACCCGTTACCCCATACTACGCCATACCCAGATCAAACTCCTCCCGCCATACCCAGAAGTATCAAAGCGATGTCATATGCCGAAGAAATTGGCAGGCAACGGGGGAGGAGCGGCGCCCTTCCCTGCCTCTCAATAGCTCGCAAGAAATAGAGATGAACACAAGCTAACACTTATCCAGATTGGACCAAGGAGGAAACCGAGGTGCCAGGCGATAACACACATCTATGGGAGGAAAGCTGGGACGACGACGACACGAGCGAGGATTTCTCCGCACAATTGAAGTACGTCCGCCCTTCACCTCTCCTTCACCTCTCCCCATCCACCCTACTCCTCCCCATAGCCCTCTCTCATGCCAAACAACCTCCCAAATAACCATCACAAACCAAACCCAAACAAGAGAACAAACCAAAAACAAAAGTCAACACTAACACCCCCAACAGAGAAGAACTCAAGAAAGTCGAGGCAAGCAAGAAACGCTGAATCCGTGGTATACGATAAAAGGGAAAAATGAAACAAACAAACAAACAAACAAACAAGGAAATTAATGGAGTTCATGGAACCTGGTTTTTAAAAAAAAACTAAAAGAGGATTGTCATCATCACGAAAAAGAAAAGTAGATGATGATGATAGCATGAATGGAAAACTCAAAGTCATAGTCTACACTGAGTCTCGTATTGCAATTTTGGATGGTGCTGGTATTTTCTCAAACTTAGATAAATTGCTTCTACTAGTAGTAGGAACTAGCAAAGTTCCCACCTTTTCCATTCGCATTTAGCAATTGCCTAGGTAGTAAGAAACCGAACCCCGGATGTGAGCCAAATGTGTGAGCAAGGAAAGAAACCATAACCTTTCCGATCCATCAAGTTAGTTTGGTGGCTTAATGTCGTTGTACTTGGTAGTTAGTGCCAAGTTACCTAATCCATCTCGTGAAAATCTGCGGATATTGAATCAAGCCAAATAATTACTTTGATTCTCCGACATCTTCTGGAAACAAGGCCTTCGCAATTTTGGTATTCACGAAAGAAATCATCGATTCTCTTACTCAGTGGCTCACTTGGTACTCAATCGCTTACCCCCGCGTTTTAGTCGTCGAATGAAGTTTTGTCCGCCATTTGAGTTTGATACCTCGCTATCTCCTTCGTCACTCGAAGTTGTTACTCCACCACCCTCTATCGAAATGGAAAACCATCTTTCGTTTTTCCAGTTCCTTTCAAGTTCAGAGTCTCAATTGCCCCAACACAAGGCCCTCTTAGAAGTTAAGGACAAATTGGCATATTTTTTGAATAACGGGATGCTTATAGAATCACTGAAACCACACGCTTCCCAGCACAACCCCTGATCTAATAAGAATACCACAGGTCTCATAAATAATAGTCTTCCAATTTGGTATCGTCCTCGTATTTGCTTTGCTATAAAACTATGTACGAACACCTCATTCATCATCATCACGTCCATTCATTCATCACAAACTAGCCTTGCTTCCGCGACCTTTCATTTTCATCAGAGTCTTGCTTCTTCTTTTTCTCCCCGGCACAAAAAATTTACTTACTCGAAAGAGCAGTAACACCTGGCAACTCCTTGCCCTCGAGCAACTCTAAAGAAGCTCCACCACCAGTAGAAACATGGCTCAACTTATCCTCAACCTTATACTTGGCAGCTACTGTGGCAGTATCACCACCTCCAATAATGACAATTTTTCCATTCTGTGCAGCATCAACGGCCGCATCGAGGGTAGCCTTGGTTCCCTTGGCGAAAGCCTCGAACTCAAAGACTCCTGGTGGTCCATTCCAGAGGATGGTCTTGGCCTTAGAGATGGCAGTCTTGTAGAGTTCGATACTCTTCTCTCCACAATCAAGTCCCATCCATCCATCTGGGATACCCTCCTCATCAGTAGCAGTTCCAGTCTTTGCGTCCTTGGCAAAGTTATCGGCGGTGATGTAGTCGACTGGGAGAACGATCTCGACGTTGTTCTTCTTGGCTTTAGCGATGAGGTCGCCAACTGTCTTGCTTCCTGCTTCGTCAAAGAGGGAGTTTCCAATCTTGACGTTTTCGAGGGTCTTCTTGAATGTGAAGGCCATTCCTCCGCAGATGATGAGGCTGTTGACTTTTCCGAGGAGGTTGTCGATGAGTTGGATTTTATCGGAAACCTTGGCTCCTCCAAGGATGGCCAGGAATGGACGTTGGGGCTCCTCGAGGGCTTTGGCGAAGTATTCGAGTTCCTTCTTCATGAGGAAGCCGGATGCTTTTTGGGGGAGGTCGACACCTACCATGGAGCTGTGAGCTCGGTGGGCGGTTCCGAAAGCATCGTCTATACAAATTAGTATCCCTCTTAAACAAATTCTCTCTGTTGGTGAGAATTGTAGGACTCACTGATATAGATATCTCCCAAGGCAGTTAATCCCTTTCTGAAAGCATCAACATCCTCCTTACTAGCCTTCACCTTCTTCCCCTCGGCATCCTTAGAGCTTCCCTCCTCCTCAGCATGGTATCGCAAATTCTCAAGCAGAACAACCTCTCCCCCAGTAGCCTTATTCACAATTCCCTCGACCTCAGCACCCACGCAATCAGGGGCAAAAGTAACGCTCTTTCCAAGCAATTTCTCGAGCTCTGGAACGACGGGTTTGAGGGAGTACTTGGCGTTGACCTTTCCATCTGGACGGCCGAGGTGGGACATGAGGACTACGGCTTTGGCACCGTGGTCGATGGCATATTTGATTGTTGGGACTGCACCGGCGATTCGTTGGGTGTTGGTTACTTTCTTGTCGCCGTCAAGGGGGACGTTGAAGTCGACCTGTTAATCCCGTATCATTAGCATTTCTTACTTATCTCTGTGTTTTTGAGGTGGCATGTTGATAGAGAGAGGTGGGGGAACGTACTCTAATAAGAACGCGCTTATCCTTGAGCTCGACATCGGTGATCGAGAGCTTGTTAGAGAGAGACATGATAGGCAATGGATCTATATGTTAATGGTGTTGTTTCCTAGGTTTTTGATTTTACTACAAGTTTATGTAGAAGAGGAACTGCGGGATTTTTGTGTCAGGAAGCAAATTCAATGGGTTGTAAAAAGCAAAAGGTTGCAGAGACGTGCCGCGTGGGTTGGGTTTTAGCTGCCCACTGCCCTCTCACGCTTTACTTGCCCCTCCTTTTGGGTGGTGGGGTGTTTTTCAAGGAGCTCGGCGTCATCGGAGACGCCAAGCATTGCAAACAACGGGAAGAGCGACTGTATGGGATTGGTCAACACCTTTTCTTGGGACATCTGATGATCGACTGTTTTTCTGCAAAAGATGTTTGGAGTTATATAAACAGGAGTTGGAATTCGTGACGAGAGATTCATCAACCAGCAAACCCTCAACACCTCCATGGCCAATGTGCCAAGCAGGTTCGGGGAATCCAAAGATCTCGGCCCCTTGGCCATCTTGAGCTTGTTACACAATTGATAAGTAGTATTCCCAAGGTCTGTGAAGAAGATCTCATAAACAAGCACCAGTTCCCGCTCCTGGCAGTTCCTTAAATATACCGCAAACACTCCTCGCAGAATCCTGCATCCAAAACCAAACGCCTTTCCCGCGTCAATTTCGATAAAAAGGAGATGTACATATGTAGTATCTCAAGAGAGACAGTATTTCATGTCTGTGCAGCAGGGAAGTTTTATAGTTCCCCCACTCAAATGCATCTAACGCCTGTTTCCCAATGCGTGAACCATGTACCCTTCCCAATGCGTGTCGCGTTCGTTGCCTTGCCTTTCTAAACTCGTTCATGCCCTGACCTGTGAAGAATTCCAGTTACAACAAGCGAATATTTGGCGATTGGGGAGCTGACCGTGCTTCTCCTTCTTCAGCAGCGTTAGATAGGGATAGGTAGGCGGTCCAGGCGATACCGATGGTGGAGACGAATGGCTGTTGAGCTGTAAGATATTGCGTGATTTTAAATGGGGAGCAGAACTAACCAGTTGGAATTGGATTGGCATAACTTTAAAGTTGATGATTTGGACAAGAGGCCAGACCATGAAGTTGGCCTTGAGGGTTGGTAGGTACATCTCACGGAGCTTGGTTGATACAGCTCGTCGTCCACCACCTTCTGCAACCGTCATGACTGTGAAGAAGGTGGCAATACCTACATTTGTTAGCGGCAACAGACGGGAAGTTTCGACTTGTAACTTACCAACAGGTGCAAAGATCAGTTGATCAAAAGCAACCATCTTCATAGCAGGTCCCACACTGCTCGTCTTCGTAATTGGGAAAGCCCTCGACAAGAACTGAAACCACTTAAACTGGACAGGAGCCATCAAGAACCCATAAGCCATAAACCTCGTCAACCTCTCGAAATCGAAAGGCGGCGGAAGAATAGCAGCCTTCGAGTCAGGGATCAAATCTCGCTCGTTGAAGGGGTTCTTCCTATCC
The DNA here is from genome assembly GCA_001399465.1 of Hymenoscyphus scutula. Taxonomy (NCBI): domain Eukaryota; kingdom Fungi; phylum Ascomycota; class Leotiomycetes; order Helotiales; family Helotiaceae; genus Hymenoscyphus; species Hymenoscyphus scutula. The sequence continues at coordinate 343,988 of LKTO01000002.1, forward strand.
AACTCATGGATCTCAATCGCCATGGTATCATCCTTTGTGATTCCACCCGGTTTTCGCAGAGCAGCTAGTCGAATAGCTGTTATGCTCTGTGCAACGGTATCTGCGATCCCTCCCAACACCGCGTTCGTAATCATCATCGTAAGGACTAGACATCATGTTAGAGAGTGCGGAGAAATGGGGGGTTGGGGGTGTACAAACCAGGTCTATCAGCATAATAGCTGTTAAACTTCGCGATCAATCTCGCAACCATGGTCAACTCTAGTAGGAAAGCAAGGAGATGTAGTAAAGGCTGTATCCATCCAAAGAATTAGCAGATGTTCCCAACATCAACAAAGCCACATGCATCGCATAAGAGAACACCGCCCCCGGACCTCCTCTCTTCCAACTCTCTCCTTTCCTTCCCGGGAATAAACTCACAACTCTGCCATAAATGTATTTGCTGTTTATGGATCGCATAAACCGTCTGCGAGGAACGTCCAAAACCATCTTGACGAGATCTGCGAGGTAGGTGGGGAGGCCAAAGTATTGGATTCTGGGTAGGAACTTTAGGTCCGGGTTGAGGGTAGGAATATGACGACAACGATAAATCGGCGGACCTCAGGCGCTCCTTCCGTTTCTCGGCAGCCAACTTCAATACAATCCCACGCACTTGCTTTTTGCGATATCTAAATGGCTTCGGGTACTTCGAGGTTCGATGTTGAATTGATTCGAAAAGAAGCGCGAGTCTCTGACCGGGTCGAAAGAATGGATTGGATGGCTTGTTTCGCGGCTCAATATGCGACAGTTTCATTTAGGACACCTTCGGCCTATGAATCGCCTGCCGACTACGATCACCCCCAGAAATCCTAAGGTGGCGCAGGCTTCCAGTTTCCAGTTTGGTCAATTTATGTGTCACCAGAATTATTTATAAAACTAGTTTCTACTACTATTTATTTACTGTGCTTTCATCTTGTAAATCAGCGAGAAAACTGTTCTGTTTGAGGCAACGCATGTTAATTCACGGGCATCTACGCTTGGCCTGAATATCAAGAGCTGAAATCGTGGGACTCTATTGAAACCTGGGGTAAGCTAGAGGCGACTACCGTAACTCTCTTGTACCTCTCATAATCGTACTCATTCGATAATCTGGAATTTCTCTTGAATTCTTGCAAGATCATCTCAGAGTGTTGGATATGACTTTTCCCCGTAAACGCACTGGAAAAGGCATGGATCGAATGAGCTCATATGAAGTTGCCTCAAAGGTAGAAATGTAATTCTGGTCTAAATGACCAAGGTCCTCTGAGGCGGGCCCATCCATGTCAACGAACATAATATCTAGCGCACAATAAATAATTATTCAATCTAAATAGTTTCAAGAGAGGGAGAGAGAGAGAGAGAAAGCTCTTCAGAGATGGCTCAGACTTGCCTTTACTACTTCATAAAAGAACCATATATACATCCAACGGCACTCAACAACTTAGGGGTTACCACTGAAGCAGAAACACACAAAAGAAGTCAAATGTAACTCCCGATGGTATATAGAAACAATTCAGTAGTATCTGAAAATCATCATTGCCAGAGAACGTACGGGATTCCTGAAAATTTCAGGAGATCACTGTCGTGCCTTTTCTCCTCCCAACTTCCATCTTCGCTGTCCTTGCACCAAATTGTATCTAAATTTCATCATCAGACCAAATTTAGGAAAACCAAGAAATGGAGGCTCACCGCGCGCTTTTTTTCGAATGCAACTGAGTGCATTCCTAAATCATATGCTAGCAATCGAAGAACTTTCTTTTCGGGATCAACCTTTGGGAAATCCGGAATTGCAGAAGGAGTTTCCTGAAAACCACATTTCTCCCATACAGGACACTCCACTGCCCACTTGACCAATGATTCGTCAAGGAAAGGAAATCGCGCTTCCCGACCCCATTGCGATATGACTCGGTCATCACGTCCTAAGTTTCGTTTACCAAGTCGATTGACATCCAGTTCCAACTCGTCGATGAGAGCAGGATACCCATTCCGCCTGAAAGAAGTAGAGTGTCGGGTATACCCACCAAATAATTCATCAGCTCCAAGGCCGGATAGAAGAATACGAGCGGGGGTTGAATATAATTCTGGACCATGGCCCTGGCTTGTTGACGCCATACCAATGCCTCTTGAAGCAAAATAGAGGGCATACGCGATTGAAAGATCCATTTCGGTGTTGTGAGGGTCAATGAGGCTCACAACCTTTGCTCTATGAGAGACGGTATCCGAATATGGTACATCGACCTAGATTTGGTCAGTAAGTCAATCTCTGTGATAAAAGTGTAATACACTCACTGCCACGAATCGCCAAATTCGCCCAGGGCACACATTCTGTAATTCGAGGAAAGCTTTCCTCCCTGTAGCTCTGTCGGGACACAGTTCGTAATGTGATAAAATGACTGAAGCTTCTTCATGGTCAACCTGGTCTTCATATTTTGCGAAAGTCGCTGGATTCTTTGGTTTTCTTTGATTGGCTGCATTCATCGCAGCGTTGATCGACCTGGGGTTTTCGAAAGCGACATTGAGTAGATCAATCTCTTGGTCAAATGGAATCAGGTCGTGGACCATTCGGGCAAGTACTGTGCAATCGAGTCCGCCAGAAAACAACACGGCAACACGAACATCGTGATTTTGCTCTTGTCCAGGAGGGGTAGGGACATTGAGAACCCTTGGCTTGAGCGACTCATAGAGCTGTTCACGTAGTATCTGTACCGAAGGACTTTCACAGGTCAACGATTGAATTTGAGAAGGGATCGCTCGATTAAAAACACCGAGAGATGATGGCTAGGTGATCATTAGTGTACATCAAATAGCAGGCTATGTCCAGGGGACCCAGAAAACATACAGATGAAGGTGTATCCCAGGGATGTCTCTGACATGATATCAATGGATTGGAAAGGAGGCTACCATCAGAGCCGTTCTCGGGGTTCGATGCCCCAGAGTTGAGTGAGAACTGGTATATACCATCAGCCTCTACTTCCTTCCAGCCAGAGCTAGAGGGGTCTCCACAGCTTGAAAGTTCCAGTGTCGACGACAAATCATTAGTGTTATAAAGTAAGGATCTTCTTCCTAGACAATCCCGGCCAAAATACATCAAAGCACGGTTGGTATCCAGAAATACGAAAGCGAAGGGTCCTGAGATGCTTCGTAGAATACTAAGAACAGCCGCCGTAGATTGGGCGGCTGTTAAGTTCGAAGCGCTTGCCTCCAGAAGCAACTCAAAAACCACTTGACCATCGTTACCTACGACTGGGGTAGACTCAATCCTCCAGGCCTCGCCGTTCCAACACAATGAGCAGCCACTTGAGCTGTCTTGGAAGGGTTGCTTCGTTACCTGGCCGCCCCGAAGCGCAAGAACGGTCGAAGTGCATGAAATCCAGAAGGAGGTTCCTGTTCCTGTCCCTGTTTCTGTTTCTGTTCCTGTCCCATCGTCGGCGTCGACTTTGGCATGTATCTCTCCCAGGTAATCCGGTCCTCTGTTAGAAAGTAACTGCCGCAGGTCAAGGCCTGGTGCTTGGAAAGCCGTTCGTGATATGGATGCGTGGATGCCGCACATCTCGCAAAACACGTTTCATGTACGCCTATGCTATGCCTAACCCAACATCCAAGACGCGCGCAGCCGTGGAATAGACACAAGAGGAACCCGAGAAGAGCAAGAAATTCGCAGTTGATGTGTGGGTGCAGGTGAATTGCCGATGGGTACACATGTACGTACCTTTTTCTTGAAGGAAGGAGCGATTTATGAGGTACGAGGAGATCGACACCTTAACCTCGCTACAGACGGGCGGAAATCCACTCCACTCACTCACTTCCCAAGCAACCCCAAGCAACCTGACCCAAGCAAGCCATTTTGGAGGCACAACAACAACATCATCCTCAAACTCTCCTCTCACAAACCTACCCACCAGAAAATACGTCTATCTTGCTTCACCACCATTTGCGCGCATCTAGCACCATTTGCTCCTCTTGCTACTGTACCCCATACGCGTCCCTAGCGCATCGAATCTCTTTGACAAAAAGTACCCCGCCAACAGCACCGAATACTCGAAGAACTGCCTCCCCGAGGCACTGGCGGATGTATGTCTCCCCCCAGACCACAGACGGAAGCCACGAACCATACAGATGAGCTTCGAAGGGAGTTATTGTCAGAGGCAGAAGTTAAGGAAGATAGCTCAGCCGTAGAGACTCTTCCGTTACTGAAAGGCGGGGATGCGTCAATTTCCGAAAACGATGGCACATCAACCACAAAGCTACCTGAGGACTTTTTATTGAAGGATAATGCAATGGCCGGCTCAGATTGGAAGGCAAGTTTCGGGGAAACCACTGAAAGCACGACAAGCTCGGAAAAGAGAAAGGAAGTAGCTGTTGCTTCTTTGCTGAAGGAGGAGTATCCAACTACTGCCCAAGACCCTATGGAGTCTTCGACTGCCACTCTCAAACCGCCAATACGTTCCTCGAAAGAACAGCCAGCCTCTACCAGCGAAATTTCGAGTCGAAACATTTCTGCAGAAGAAAATGCATACCTCGATCCGACCCCCAAAACCCCAGCGCCCTCCCAGCCGCCCTCGCGATCAACATCCAGTGCTGCATCAATACCTCAGTATTCCAAGAATCTCGACGCCCCCGAAAGGTCTCCTACCAGATCAGACGCAGGTTTCGACGAGAAAACGTCCACCAGCGAGGATGAACGCGAGACTTCCTCTAGATCCGAAATACAGTCAATCATGGAACAATTCAGCGAGGAAGGCCGGGGTCCAGATCATGAAGAGGTCATGTCGCCACGTTTAGAGGTTGCTGGACCTCTGCTTGGTAGTCCAATGCAACATCCCCCACGGAAATCGAGCCTGGAGCCACTCGCTGCTAGCGCCTCACAAAGTTTGAAGGACCTTAGAATTGCATCTCCAGGTATAGCTGCGGATCCATCATGGGATCCTTCTGACGTTGGTCCGGAAGTACCACCGAAACCAGGATCTATTCGTAGTTTTGGACAGCAAAGGACTGGAGACGACCGACAACAAAGTAATGAAACTCCGCTCTCCCCGCCTCTACATCGACCGCCGCCTCCAGAGCCCGAACCAGAGCCGGATCTTCCTTTTGATTTCCACCGTTTTCTAGAGCAGCTGAGACACAGGACTGCTGATCCAGTAGCTAAATTTCTTAGATCTTTCCTGCAAGAATTTGGTAAGAAGCAATGGATGGTTCATGAGCAAGTCAAAATCATTGGCGATTTTCTTGCTTTCATTACAAATAAGATGGGCCAATGTGATGTATGGCGTGAGGTCTCGGATGCTGAGTTTGACAATGCTCGAGAAGGCATGGAGAAACTGGTAATGAACAGATTATACACCCAGACATTTTCTCCTGCTATCTCTCCTCCCCAACCAATTCCAGGTGGAAAGCCAAGAAGAAGGGGCGCAGAGCGCCCTATGGGACCTGGAAGGCGGGGTCAACATCAGGAGGATGTTGAGCGCGATGACATCCTTGCCCAAAAAGTCTCTATATATGGGTGGATAAAGGAAGAGCATCTCGACATACGACCTGTTGGGGACAGCGGCAAGCGTTTTCTGGTTCTTGCTCAGCAAGGTAAGATAGCTTGCATCTCAATACTTGGCATTGCTAATATTGCTCTCAGAACTCTTGAAAATAAAGACGTATAGAGCACCGAGAGATAAAATTATTTGTGTTCTCAATTGCTGCAAAGTCATATTCGGTAAGACCAGATCTTTCACCGATTTTGTTAAATATGTAATTCTAACAGTGCGCAAGGTCTCCTCAAACATGCGAAATCCGATTCATCTGCAGATTCGTTCATGCCACTACTTATCTACGTGGTTTTACAAGCAAATCCAGACCATCTCGTATCAAATGTTCAGTACATTCTACGGTTCAGGAATCAAGAAAAGCTTGGCGGAGAGGCAGGATATTATCTTTCCTCACTGGTAAATTCAGACATGTAACAAGTTGTTGATACCAGCTAACATATTTCTAGATGGGTGCTGTCCAGTTTATTGAGAATTTGGATCGAACGACCTTGACAATATCCGATGAGGACTTTGAAAAGAATGTTGAAGCAGCAGTTTCTGCGATTGCTGAAAAACACCAGGCTGCAGAGATTGCGGAGCCTCCTCCGCGGGCGCAAGTGTCCGAAAAATCAACACTTAGCCGCCCAGAAGTTACACCACGGCATTCAATGGAAGGAGAATCATCAGCGCCCCGAAAATCAACATCTTCCAATGAATATAGTGGAGATGAAGAAAAAGCTGCGATGAGTGGATTGTTAAGGACGATTCAAAGACCTTTGACATCCATTGGGCGGATCTTTTCCGAGGAAGTCAGCTCATCTCAAGCCGGGCCTGCGAGAACCCCTTTACCTGGAAACACACCTCGAATGAGTCCAAACCCAGTTCCGGGTAGCGTTTCAAACCAACCAAATCCTCTGGCTCAACCCCGTGAAAAAAGCGCTCGTGCGAGGATGACTGCAGAAGATGCAGCCGCCAGGCAAGCAAGCGCGGAAGCCGCAGAAGCCCACCGAATTCAGCAAGCAGAGCATACCAATGTCGTGGAAACGCTTGCTGGAATGTTTCCAGATCTAGACAGGGATATCATCAGCGATGTAGTGACCCAAAAGGAGGGCAGGTAAGAAATTCGCTTATGCCGAACTACTATTCACAATTTATTTACTAACAAATTGCGCAGGGTTGGGCTTGCTGTTGATGCATGTCTAGCGCTTAGTTCTTAGACGTTTGTTTTGTTGAAACCGAGATGATTTGGTGATATATATACGTATCATCATCGAGTGTGGATTCAGGTTTAGCATGGTGAAATTGAGCGTTGCATTGGCGTTTTGATATCCTCGCCTACAAGGCTCGTAAACTCTAGAATGTTCTGGGACGCAGAAGCTCGGTGGACATGGCGAGATAATAATTATGATGTACCCGTCTTTGAAAATGAAAATGTTGTCGTGGTGGACAAAAAAGTGACAATAAAAATCAGGATTGTATATGATCCAGCTTGTGTTTTAATCTTTAGAAGAATTGGGATCATTGTTTTGCAGATTCAAGTCAATGTTTTAGAATTCTCAGAGTATTTAAAGTGATTGCTTCACGTTACTTTAGGAAAATAGGCAGGTGCGAATTTCGAGTTGACTGTCCAACATTGCTCTGCCGAACGCCGCTTTAAAGCAAAATATTTTAGCTTGAAATTGTGTTTCCAGGAGGGAGGTGAATTGTTGATGTGCAGGCTGCTAGAAATATTTGCTTAATTTATATTTCTTAGCCTTTACATCTACATCACGTCAATTTGCAGCAACCATGACAAAGAAGAAGAACAAGACTCAGAACGTTGGGGAAGGCTCCGGCGACAGTACACCCCTTCCATCGAGTCCGGCATCATCAGCATCAAAACCGAAGTCGAAAGACGCGAAGCCAAAGCCACCTCAACCCTCCACCTCTGCATTAATAATTTGCCGCAACAAGTAGGTGCCTCTTCAATACCACGGGGCGGTACGCAAGACTTTTGGTGTTCTGATAGACCACACGGCTCCCCTTTTTCGGTCTCCCTGGCGTCGTTGTATTGGCTGGCGCATTGCCTTCATACATAAGTTTGCCAACTAACGACTCCACAGACACTGGCGCTACATTTCCTCCTTCCATGGCCCATGGCTACAACTGCCCCCCGAGGTGCTAGAGAGCCTTGCAAACAATAATTATAACCTCCCCCGCCCCCGACCAATTGACCCCGCCGTCTTCTTTGACCTTCTCAAGATCCGAAAGCTCGTGGATGATGCTACAAATCTCGCAGTACGCGCCGCGAGCGGTGTCACCTCCTCCGCCTTGACAAACTCACTCAATGCTGGGAATGGACTACTAGGAAATGGCGGGGCAGCGCTGGGTCTAGGACTTGGAGGGGGAGGGGGAGGGGGCAATGCGAAATTGAGTAGGGAGCGGAAACATCGAATGCGAGAACAGGCAACACAGAAGTTATCCAAGGCATATCATTTGGATGAGATTGCATGTAGTGTGGCAACCATGCAATCGGCTTCTACGCTCGAAGATGTGGCCCAACTTGTATTACAGCGGAACCCACTAGATGCGGATGCCAAATATGTCCATTTCTTCCATGAAAAGATTCCTTCTCGCCAACTTGCAGAATGTACAAGTCTGGAGCCGCTGGATGAAGTTATCGCAGAGAGGCCCAATGAAGGAGAAATTCTGAGAACAAGAGCTGTTACCAAGATCTTCAAGGAGGACTTTTTTGGAGCGGCGCAAGATTTAACTGCTGCGTTGCAGGTGTGCCGATACTTTCAAAACCAACATAAAGCAGGACGTCAACAACTCCAATTAGCTAGTGAGGCGAGGGAAGAGGCCCAGCGGAATAGCAGATGGAAGGAGGAAATCAAGCTGGATGAAGCAGATCATCCTAGCAGTCTTGAAACTCAATTGCTGTTCCATAGAGCTGGTGTTTATCTGACTATTGCTTGTCAGCACGTCAATGCTGCTCTCCCGCCCAAAAGCGCAACGAATGGTGTGATTGGAAAGAAAACGGAAAGTGTTGACCCTACCACCAGTGGAACCCCCACTGAGCCACCAGAAGTGACTCCGGCTGAGAAAGAAGCACTGAGAAGACGTCTTGAAGCCAGGAAGGTTGTCAAGACCAATGCAAAGAGAGCTCTGCGTGATTATCTCGGATATTTGTCACATTTTGACTACACTCCAGGTCTTCCAGCTGACATAGCCGAGGACTTCGTTCGCAAAGTCAACCAAGCGGCCAATGGCTTCAAGGTGACAAAGCCCCACAATAGCAATAAGAGTCTTGACCTAGGAAGCAATTCCTCATTAAGCAATGGCCAATTATCAGATGCTCTCGTCCCTCATAAGGGAAGTCAACGCTCCAGACCTCAAGGCAACGCCTCACGGGCCGATTTACCCTCGCTTCCACCACCCGTTGTTCACCAAATGTCAACTCTTTTCTCCGCCACCCCTCCCGCTGACCTACCTCCTTACCCCGAAACTGGGACAGCTCTGACAACCAAACAACAGTTGCTCACACCCCAAAATGAAGCCGCAAAGGCCATCCTTGCACAAACAGATTGCCACGAAGCATTAACCTATCACCCTCTACTAACAGATGCTCTCCACTCGCTTCTTCTTTGCCACTGCCTCGTTCAAACCTCAACCCGCGAACTCCAACGCCACGCCTACATGGTCTCCCGTCTTGCTCGAGTCTGCGACGGTTACCCCATCTTCCAAGCTGCCCGCTCTCCCAGCCGCGCAGACTGGATCGAGGTCCTCCGCCGCTCCTCGACCACCATCCAGCTCTCCTCGTCATGGGAATCTCTCTGTGCTCCCGCACCTCTCCCCGGCCATGGCCCTTCAAATCTACAGAAGGAGACGCCGGCTGACAAGAAGGAGAGACTTAAGCAGCAGGCTATTATGGAGGCTTTGGAGGATGATCGCGTCCATGATGAGGCCAGTTTCCATGCGGCGGTTGCGGCGAGACAGAGGAGGCAGGAGGAGGAGGCGAGGAAGGCCGAGGGAAGGGAGATGCCGAAACGATGGGCGCAGGATGAAGGGAAGGAGTATCCTATTAGTACTGAACGTGCTCAGGCTGTTGTTCGGTGGATTAGGGAGGCGCCTGTTGGCGGAGAAGCTGGTGGTCCTCGTAAGAAGAAACGTGGCCCGAAAGTTGGCAGTAAAGGAAAGGAAAGAGCTGATCCCGGACTTGAGGAGGCTCTGGATGGACTGAGGGTTAATGGTGGAGAGGGATTTGAGGTGGTGGAGGAGGAGGTTGATTAAGCGACGATGGAGTTAATTTTGGGAAGGGGAGTCGAGTCGAGTACTCATTGATGCATATGTGCTCTTTTTGGATTCTGGGTTTTAGCCATTCGAAGGGAGAGTGATAGTAGCGATAGTCATGCAGCGTTGTTTTGTAGATACTTTACATTCGCAAAACTCTCTTCAAACTTTTCATATGTCGAACAGCCTCTATTCAATCGAGGTACCAAAGTAGAAGGTATCTTCACTCGTGAGGGATAGGCAGGGAAAGGCTGATAAAAGTAGTCATTGTCGCAGTTCGGCTTTTCATTAGGAGCCCTGGATAGCAAGAACTGACAGTAAAAGTAGTAGTTTTCAATACTCCTATAACTGCCAATTGACAATTTACTCGGACGATGAGATCTTAACTGATTTATTGTCTTTGAGACACGAAGTATCCTTCCTTATGCCCAACAATTTACCCCACATAAAAAACTGCCTTCCCCCCCCCCCGCAAAATAATGTTTCATATGCCCATTTCGCATTTGTGTCTGGAAGCCCCCCTTCGCATTTCATCGAGATGCCAAACGTGGCTTGTTCTCACTATCTGAACCTATCTACAACCGCTGTTGCTTCCATGCCAAATAACGGAAGCCTAGTGACCCACCCCGCCGGAGTCTGATAAGTGTGGATCAAGAAAAGGCCTTCGAATAATGCAAACAGGGCGAAATCGATTGCTTTCTCAGAAGATGATCGGCGCCGGTGTTTTTTTTGTTGTCCCTCGAGGTCCATGGAAGGCGAGGAGATTTTCTCTGAGGAGTAGGCGGTGGTGGTGGTGACTGCGCCGTAGCTTTGTGGTTGAGTGGTGGATGACATTTTGATCTTGGAATTTTGTGTCTTTGAGGTTTTGGATGGGTGAAGGGATGAAGGTGAAAGGGAATAACGTTAACTTTATACTCTCTCTTTCCCTCAATAAAATGTAGCGTATACACCAGGTAAATTTGTAGGAGCGCCTCGCCAAAGACCACCTGTCACGCTACCTTTTATTTAGGGGGGAGATTATGGGTGTTAAAATGGGCTTAAAACTCCTAGTCGGTTATAATATGCGCCGGTGGCTTTAGTTTTCAAGCTAATATCCCCATGCTCTATGTGGTCCTAAGCGAGAGCCTCATCACTAACCCCCTAAGCCGTCATTTACACCACGCTAAACGAATTCTCAAGACCCACAAACTCCACGCCCACAGACTTGTCCGTTTCCCTCATAAATCTCCCACTGCTTTTTTGCAGAATAAGCCATGAATAGCCATCGAAGAGGAATATACAAAAATATGTACAACCAGCAAAATAGGATGACTAAAATCGAGAGGGAGAATAAAAAGAGTTGTTGAGGTGTCTCCCATCTCAGTTCTATTGTGAAACCGGGCTTCTTTCTTTCGTTATTTTGCGCTTCTAGGTCGGCAGAAGAACTTCCATGCGGAGGCGAGGTCGCTATCTCTTCCTTTGTAAGTTCCTCGGGCACGCTTTTGGCGAGCATTTTGGGGTATGAGACAGGAGTTTGCGTCTGCGGGTTTCTAAGTTTTATCATGTCAGTGTGTTTTACAATAGATGTGAGCATGGGATGAATGACGTACGGTGACATTTGAGGAATCTGTTGATCGAAATTAAAATTATGTCAAGGGGATTATCAAGTTTTAACACTTCTGTTCCTAGTCTTATCGTCAATCATTTCGTCACGGTATATTCCATAACGAGGCCAGAAGTATTAGCGAGTTTCTAGTACTGTAGGTTGCATCACGAATATCGTAATTTTGATCAGCCTCAACCCGACCCCATATCAGGAACGAGAAAAGTGGTGGAATTATACAGTGCACATGTGATCCGCACTTCCTAAAGAACTCCAAATTTCATTTCCATTTGCGCCCTCTCGTGCATACAAACACAAGCGCCCTCAAACACCCCTTGAGTAAATATCAAAATCTCCCATGCCCAATCCTTCAATCCACACTATTCCATAAACATATTAAAATCCTCTCCAACTTCATTTCCATCATCACTTCCGCACCACCCCTTGTAGAGCAACGCACCCATCTTGCTGCTCTCCCCAACTTTTCCGGACGTCGCAGGATTCTTAAAACACTCCACAAACTCTTTATCCATATTCTCAAGCTGTCTCACAATCATATCCATAATCTCCGCCTCAAGCTCTTCCCTCGACTTCTCATGGGTGTTCCTGACCTCGTCTGTCTTGTCAGGAACCGGAACCTCCTCTGTCTTCTCAGGAACCAGAACCTCCCTCTCCTTGCCTTTTCCTTTAGGATCGTAGACCAGGGTATTGTCCCAGCCGTGATAGGAGCCCCATTCTGATACGTCGTTGCTTGTCAAATTGTTCTTTTCCTTGGTGTTTTCGCTTGAGCGTTTTCGTTTTTTGCGGCTCGGTTCGGTGACGGCGGATGCCCTCTTGGTGGGAGTGGCTGAGGCCATGTTTGCGGTTTCGAATTTTTGGTTGTGGCTTTGATTTTCAGGTATGATGGAAAGGGAGATGTGGGAGAGGGAGCACTTATCATAGGTTTAAAGTGTGTGCCTATTTTTAGCCCGCGCTAGACTATGAGCCTCTAATAGTTGTGTGGTCATAGAAATGATTTATGTCATACGATATAGTCAAGTAGTCAGAGTTCTAGTCTCAAACGGGAGGGAGCCTAACTTGATCTAAGTAAGAAGTGTCTTCTCGAATAATAATCTCGCTTGCGCTAAAAAGATTCGCACAATTAAGGTGGGTAATGATCCCTTCTCTTACGAACCGTCGGAACCGTTGGTTTACCATTTTCTTGGCGAAGGCAATTAAAGAATCGCGGCAAAGAGTAAAAGAGTTGATTTAAAGAGGAAATGGAAATATTAATCTCTCTAGACGGTTTCCGTAATAGCTCTCGCCCCCAGAGCACCTAGCAAAAAGCAGTGCAGACTTCGATACCTTTGTTTCCAGTCACCTCCAAAAAAGTAAACTTCAAATTACCCGTCAACTATCCCGATGAGCATTCGTCCGATGTCGTGGATGTTGAGGGTTGAAAGTAGAGAGAGGAATATGAATGGGAGTTTTGGGATGAGCTCTTTGATCATTCTACGGATAATTTATCAACCTATGTTTCAAATCGAGCTTGCAAATAGACATACCTTATCCACCGAACCTCGTTCTGGAAGACTGTGATGAGTGCCATCGAAAAGAACATCGATTTCCTCCAACGTCACTCGTTTCGTTTCCGGGATCAAGAAGTAAACATATGCTGCAAGACATATATTTACCGTGAAGAAGAAGTAGAATGTCTTACTGTATGGATACCATCGAGTCAGCAAATCAGACCTTTAGCAATCTACCGAGAGGGAAATGAGTGCAAAGTAAAGGAACTTACAACCCAGAATTTGCCAAAAAGGTTGGGAAGAACTGCTGAAAAATTGCACTGCGGGTGATCTTGGAGTCAGTATTGCCAATTGCAGAAGTAGAATTAAGGGTTGTCTGATGATAATATCCTGCCTCAGTGCTACTGTGACAACCGAGAGAGGGGGGATAATTCGGAAAATACCCACTTGGCAACATTCTGCATCTGACTACTCATTCCCACAGCTTGAGCCCTCACATTCATACTGAACACCTCGGCCGTCCAGATCCAAGTTGTAGCACCCCAACTGGGTTTATAAAAGAATATGAAAAGAAAGAGCAAAAAGACGATGGAGATGCCTACTCGCTCGGACTTTGAACCATCCTCGAGAGTAGGTGTCTGTGAGGATACCAGGGCAACACCAAGCATGCAGACTGCCATTCCAAGCGCACCGAAAATAAGTAGTACCTTCCGCCCAAACCTATCGACTGTCCATGTTGCGTTGAGGGTAAAGATTATCCCAAATGTAGCATTGAGTGCGTTGATCAAAGCAATTTTATTCGTGCTCTTGAAGACTTTTTTGTATACCGCTGTTGAGTAGGTGTTCAATGTTCCTTGTCCTGTGAGCTGCTGGCCGATGTTCAAAATGAAAGCCAGTATGAGTCTTTTCCTAATTGATGGGTCTTTCCATAGTAAGGAGTACGATGTTGAGTTTGAAGCTTCGAACTGGAGTGTTTCGTGGATGAGAATGATCTCGTCTGCGACTTCGGCTGATGTCGATCGCACGCGCGAGAGAGATGCTCGAGCATAAGAGATTGGGTAGCCATGTTGAATGTACCAGCGAGGTGACTCGGGGATGAATGGTAGAAGGATTATGAGAGCGATCGGAACGAGCATTTGACATGCAACCACGATCTAGGAAGTATCAAGAAGTATCTTACAGAGATTTTTGAGCGATCTTACCTTCCAGTCCCAATCTCCGAGCATTTCTCTATGCAAAGAACAGGTGTAATTGATCCAATAAGCGATGAATGATCCAACTGAGTAAAACATTTGCCAAAATGACATTATTTTGCCGCGGATACTTGCTGGTGCCAATTCGCCTATGTAGACAGGGCCAGAAGCTATGAAATGTCAGCTACAATTTGTCTTATCGAGTGCGACACATGTACTTAATGCGATTCCTTGACCTAAGCCGATCACTACTCTTCCGGCAATAAAGCAACCTAGTTGTCCTCGAGGAGAAAATGTTTGCATGAGGGTGGCAACAATTGTCAAGAAGCAACCAATGCCCATACCCCATCTGCGTCCAAAATAGTCGGATAATGGACCGCCGAAGAAGAAGCTGGGAATCTTCAGTAAAAAACTGACTCTTGGGTGGATTTGGAACGACTCGATTAAAAGGAAAGGTGGATCTCACCCCGCAATGATAGCACCGACAGTGTACGAGGTATTTACAGCGCCGGTCAATTGAGCATTCTGGGGGTTTTTAGAGTCAATTTCTCAAAGCCCGTGGGGAGTAGGCGCTTCCATCGCACCACCCAATTACTCTAAGGGGGAAGAGGTGTACCGGACTGTCAAAATATTCCACCCAATGTTTCGAGCCTTGGACGGAGTTGAAAACAGAGGCATCATATCCGTATAGAACCATACAGGACGCAGCGACCAGCGAAATATACCTGAATTATAATTAGCGATCAAGAACAAATCTTCAGCTAGAAATTAGATACTTACCAATTGTACGCCCTAGTTCTGTCCATCATTTTGGTAATTGAGGAACACTTTCGTCTCGGAAAACTGAAATCCACAAATATCCTCTCCACTATCAATAGAAAGCAGACCACTGGTGAGAGATCCGGCTTCTTTAAAGTTCCAATCGTACTCCTTTAGCTGCAAGGCCACCTCAACAGCATAATGAGCGGCAACACTTTCGCTAGGATGTCGTGATGCACCAGGAAGCGTATACGAAGACCAATGGGAAGAATAGAACATCAAAGCAGTGTAAATATCCAGTCCATCGGTATCTACATCCTTGAAATTGTCTTTGTATCAGAAATGGAGGATATTCTCGACCCTGGCTCAGCACTCGGCTAACAAAATTTAGAACCACCAAAAGCTTTCTAAGAAGCGGCAACATAAAACAAGAATTGAAGGAGACCCTAGGACTCTTAATACAAGATACTTTCTGAAAATTGTTTGCAAGGTCTCTAAAGGACGGAAGGAATCAGGAAATTTTCCCGGTGGATGCACATTGTCAAGCCCCCGATAATTTTCAATGCACTCTGCCGAAATCCGCGCAGTTTTCTCAACGTCACACGTTCATTTGAGTAGCACAACGTGAAGATTTGTTTCAGTTAAAAAAAGGGAACGTAACTTTGATTTTCGTGAGACTAGACAGACTGAGTGTGAGAAATAGAATCGACAGCCACCAAAGGCAAGGCGAGTATCGCGAATAAAGTCAAAATTTCCAGTTATTTCCTATATTCTTCTATAGTCCGGCGTCAGTAAAATGGCTTAGCAAAAGACCATTATTTTCACTTTCCTTTCCGTATCGTATTTTAAGTCCGTTTTTGCGATTGAAAGATTGCCTCGAGCTTTTACTCCTAACTAGATAGTGGTGCTTAGCATGATATTCAAAAAAGGTAGGTATCGGCAGTGGTCCTTTCCCTGTAGATAAGCAATTCACCGAACTTACATTCGTCAGTATCAGGGGATCATCCGTTTGCGGTTTCTGGTAGCACACTGAGGCTGCACCACCGAAAGAATTCTCTTGCATTTCGCTCTTGTAATGGATTAGCTTACACGTCATTAGAATTGCCTTATGAATCTTGTAGCTGGCGTAATGCTTCAACATCACTGCGCAAGATCCTGCGGTCCTTGTGCCTGACAAGTATTATCTCCTCCGAATATGGAAAAATGACCATAATGCAGTATTGGAGAGGCAAATTCTTGCTATGGAGTTCTATTAGATCATCTCGGAGCTAGCTTTACTCTTCTAGAAGACTGTTCGAGGGAAAAAAGGAGAAAGTAGGGTTACTAGGGGTTGAAGTTGTTTGTTTGGGGAGAAAAGGTGTCTTAATCATCCTAAAACAAACTGGAAGTGGAAGCAATACCTTAGAGGATATTCGTACGTGATGTTCCGTAAAACACATTTGGCGAATTTGATGTGTATTTGTCTCGAGGCGCAGTCGTCAGATGGCAATGCACATTTCGTAATATGACTGCCTCGATCTGAAGTATAATATGTTGTTTGATGAGTTGAACTTTGTCCAGAAAGGCTTGATTGGATATTGATAGGTTCTTGATTGGTTCTTGGAGAAACAGGGAAGAGTGCCAGAGCAATCCTTCCTGCTTCGACGCAGGTGTGTAGGACGGATGGTAGGCGTTGAAAGACAAGAGCCTGTTGAGGGAAGTGATATAACACGCTTATGGTAATAGTCCCCGCAATTGTTGGGGCTGATTTTTGAGGATTGCTGGAACTAATTTCCATTTGGATTTGGGGTTGGATTTTGGATCTAATACTTGTTTACTTGAAGTGTTGACCCATGGAGTTTCATGGCCCGATACCGCTGTAGCCGAGATCGGGTCTATGATTTCCAGGTCATTGTTTGTATCTTGACCCAAAGGTGCCACCACCAGATTCGCAAGCATCATTGTCTGTTGAAGATTGTCCAACCAAAATGTGGAAGCATATGCGAGTGTTTGATGTGTTGGAGGAGAGGAGAGTCATGATCAAAGTCTTGGCAATTTCTATTTTCAGTTTCGTTGTTGGCAGAGATCGGTTCCCATAGACTTTTGTACAAGCTCCTCCTCCCTTCTACCAATGAAAGGTACAGCATCTCAACCTCAACAGGCTCCAACGATACACACGTGATGACTACCTAAACAATCAGTCAATTAAACCAAACAAGGAACCGTAGCACAATCACCAGACATTTCTGAATGTTTGCCTAGCATGGCGGATTGTCGTCCTTCAAGACAGCAATGTCAAGAACAAAACCAGACCGATGGCCTCTCGCGGACAGATGTTCACCTGAAGAATGACCAACTCAAAGAAACAGACAAAGCTGACTACTTTGATTATTTGTATAGCTTGACCAAGCGCTCACAAGAGGAAGAAGTATGCACAGAGGTACGAGACTTCATTCAGCAATGCAAGCCAGCAACCACTACATCTGAGCCTCCTCGATCGGAAACCCCATCAAAATCATCTTCACCTTCAAAAAACCACAGTATTCCACTAGGAGTCCCAACAAAGAAGATACCTGGGATACATCGGACACAATCTGCCCCAGTATCGAGCCCCAGTGTGGTGAAAGAAACACCCTTACCGCGAAAGACTTCATTATTGCGATACGACATTTCGACCCCTCCATCGCAAGACATATCCTTCGATGGTAAACAAGCAACATCGAAACCCCCTTCTCAAGGAAGACCGGGGTCCGACCGAAGATCTGTATCGGATTCCCTCATTTTGAAAAACAGTAACGGAATCGACAACATGCTCAGGAAGAACCAGAAGAGAAAGCGCGAGCCAGAGCTCAAACTCGTGCCCGAAAACCAGCGAATCTTCAAACACTTAACGTTTTTCTACATCCCCAACAATGACACGTTCAAGCCCCGAAAAAAGAAAATCGAAAACGCGATACGTTACGGGGCAACATGGACTAGGATATTCGACGTTAATACCATCACTCATATCATGGTTGATCACAGTTTCCTCACATACAAAGCTACAATGGAGTTCTTGAAGAATGAATATGGTCTCGGTTCCCTTCCAAATGGCATTCGCATGCTCACGGAGGATTACCCAGTTGACTGTATCAAATTCAAGATGCTCTGCGACCCAGATCAAAAGATTTATGAACTTGAAGGGCAGAACGATTCCCCTGAGAGTCAGAGATCAATTATGGAATCTGAGGAAGACGGTAACAAAAATGATGAACAACGCGAGCAAACACCACCTCATGATTATGGCAGTGATGATGAGGATCAACCGGAGCACCACCTACCATTGCAGTCCGGAAATAACTCTGAACTCATAGCGAACACGTTGAATCTCACAGAAGAGGACGATGAAGTGGCTTCACGAGAGCTCCCGAAGGATTTTGGCAATACCGAATTTGAGAAGACCGTCGTGACAGTCCAGAAAACTCCTTATTTTCTTGACGACTCCGACGACGAAAGCTCTACCACCCGTGATAACGCTGTTGACTCCGACAGCGACTCGGAACGAGATCACTCTCCCGTTTGTAAGCCCAGCAAGAAAAAACAAAAGACAAGGGCAGGTTTTAACCCAACAAAAACTTTCGCCTGTATGAAAGCAGGAAGTAGGTGTTTTCTAACTTATATTCCCCCCTTTTGTAGGTTATTGAAGGATGGCTGAGACGCTATTTTCTCTTCCACCTTTCAACCCTCCTTTTCTGCCTCATCCTCATCATGAACTCTTTCAGTAATGACAATACTAACGTCCACAGCCGGCGGAGCATCAGGTCCCAACCCTAACGATGATACCATCAAGGCTTTCCAAGAAATGGCCGACTTCTACGATCGCTCAAAACAGCCATTCCGCAATATGGCCTACAGAAAAGGAATTACCGCTCTCAGACAACAAGCCCACCGTATCAAGACATACGAGGAGGCTATAGAAATTCCTCGAATTGGTGACTCCCTGGCCAAAAAGATTGAGGAGATGTATAAGCGTGGAAGAATTGAGAAGTTGCAATATCTGCGTTTAGAACCACGAGATCAGGTGGTGCAGATATTCACAAAGATGCATGGTGTTGGTATCAGCACTGCAGAGAGAGTAAGCACCCTTTTCCTTGCTTCCCTTTCTAAATATCTCTCTCTTTAGTGGTCGGCAGCCAGGGTTATACTTAATTACTGCTCTTAACTTCTACTTCATAGAAAGAACCGTATGCTAACATGTTTCTGTAGTGGTATGACGCAGGGTTCCGGACACTCGATGACATCCGCTCAAAGGTAAAACTGACAGAGGCTCAACAAGTCGGAATCGACCACTACGACGATTTCAACACCCGCATCCCTCGTTCAGAAATGGTTTCCCTCGCCACACTCATCAAAAACACAGCAGCAAAACTCGACCCCGAAATCGAGATCACCATCGGAGGTTCCTACAGAAGAGGCGCCAAGTCATCGGGAGATATCGATGTGATGATCACCAAACCAAAAACTACCCATACATCCCAACTCCTCGATTTCCTCGGAGATCTAGTCGACCATTTCGAAAAGACCGGCTTCTTCGTCGCTGCCCTCGCGGTCCCTGCGAAAAACGATCCTTCGGCTTCGAAATGGATGGGTGCTTGTCTCCACCCTGTCACACCCGAGATACCAAATCCCATCTGGAGACGCATTGATCTACTTCTGGTGCCTGAGAGCGAGTGGGGAGCTGCATTGATCTATTTCACCGGAGACGACATCTTCAATCGCAGCATGAGATTATACGCTGGCACGAAGAAAATGCGACTTAACCAACGTGGTTTATACAAAGACGTCATGCGAGGACCGGGTAGAGTAAAAATGACTGAAGGCACATTAGTGGAGGGGAAGGATGAGAAAAAGATCTTCGAGGCTCTCGGCGTCCCTTATTGGAGACCGGAGCAAAGAATTGTCGGGAGTTAATGATTTTTATGAGGGTATGGGGAATGAATTACGGAGCATGTTTTGCATATGAAATGGTTTGGGGTGGGTCTTGCATATCGGGTTTGGATTGACTCGAGGGATAGGGGTTGCATAATATTCAGGAGCATATTCATCGGGTTTGGATTGACTCAAGGGAAGGGGGTTGCATGGTATTTCGGGAGCATATTCATCGGGTTTGGTTTGCAAGAGGAACTGCGACTTTTATAGTACATACGCTGGTAGCATTCGAGGTTCATTGGGTATAGATGATCTCACTTTCCTACCCTTTGAGGGGCATTGCATAGGATTTTCCAGGAAATGGGCCAGGGGAGTCTTCAATAATTCAGTTATGAATTCACATAGTATATTTCGCAAAGAAACAAATTCTCTCACTGTTCCTTACTTTATTCAGAGCCCTGTCTGCAACTCATAGTAAAAGTCATTTTTAGTCGAAAAAGTTGTCTTATTTATAGGTGACCTACCGATTGCTCACAAAACCACATCTAGCAGGTAGTATGTAACCTACAAATATATTCTATTTAACCACGATTCTCACTGAAACATACCATGAATTATCGTGAATTATCAGGAAGTAGCCTACAAAAAACAAACCTTGTTCATAATTTAGTCCCCTGAGATAGCGACTCAATCATCCTAAATGATGGTCTCTTTACAGCCACCTCACGAGCAACAAGAAAATCCTCACATCGTACCTCAAAATGAAAAGAATGACTAAAGTTCCTACTTTATCTCTACACTCCATCGCTGCCATAAAGAATGACGACACACACCCATTAACCATGGCAATAAAAGAACACACACTCTCTCTTCATACCTAAGAATTCCCTCACAACCCCTTTAAACACCCTGCTAATAATCACGAAAGAATGATAACGAACATAAGCAACCCCCCATTCATCAACACCACAAGTCCCCATTTCATCTTGTTTCATACCGTAACACAAATCACAAAGTCGACCCCCACTTAACTCTTCTCTTCTGAATCTCGGTCTCAACCGGCGATCCAAGTCCACCAGCCGCTCTCACAGTATGAAAAATAGCTTTAGGAAGCTGTAAAGAAGGGATGCGCGGTGCTCTCGTGGGCGGTCCCCTCGCAGAAGGCTTTGGCAACAAATGAGGACTCGAAGCATCAGCAGAGGTGCGTTCAGACACACTCCTCTACGGATTATTAGCATCGAAATAAACCAAGCAAGAACCATGTTTGGAACTTACCTCATTCCCACGCGTACTCGAGATCCACTTTCTTGCCCATCCCTCACTTGCTCCATCTAAGCCCATTGGGGCAACAGGTTCTCTGATTTGACTCATCTGTGCCTCTTCATCATCAAGTCTTGCTGCGGGCCCCAAGAGCGGCTGCGATGTTGCTTTTGTGGGTGATTGGGACTCATCTGATTCCTCAGGTAGTGAGCGACGATTTAGAGACCAAACAGTACAACACTTGAGCCCAAGTAAGAGGAGGAGTAGACTGATAATGGAAAACAAGGCAATAAAAGGAAGCCAGTTTGTGAAATTAGTGACGAAGTCGTCCTTCTCGTGGGCTGATTTCGTCTGGTTATCTGGGATGGGCGTCGGATCGGGCTTTGGGTTGCAGCCTTCCTCTGTGGACTCAATGTTACAATCAACTTCGATAGCTGTCTGGTTCGTGTCCTGTTCAGCGGTCTGATCAATCTCAGCAAAATGTTGGAAATTGTTCATGCCAATAGAAGTAGCATCTGTTTGATGATTTAGCGCTGCAATGTCCCTCTTGTCTCCTGGAATGGACCCCTCTGTGAGACTTGGAGGACCCGCCAAGTCCAGGAATGGGATAAGAAGTCCGTCAGATCTTTTCCCGGCAGTAAAATAACCCAGTGCGTTACGAAACTGCTGAATTTCCTGTGCATATCTGTCTGCGAATTTTTTAAGATCTTCCACTGAGCAATGCTCCTCGCACTCCTTGACTGGTTCTGTAATTATTGAATTTACAAGATGAATTACAACATCCACGTAATTTTTGCCATCGAGACTCGGAGAGCCCGCCGGATTAAGGCGGCCAACTTCATGGAAAACAGAAATTGCTGCAGTGAAGATGTTGCGGATGACTGTCATTCTCTTCTCAAACGCCATGGCGAGATTGAGAGGAAGATTCCGTCGCGCGGAATGGTGCTCGGGAGACTCCCTCTTCCCGACAGATTCCCAATCCATCAAACCCAGAAACTCATGCACCTTCACCTCAAACTTTGCCGAGAACATTTTGACGTCTTGCTCAGTGCAATAGCTCAACTCCATGCATGATCGGAGCGAATCCTCAGTTGCCAACTCTGCCACGTACTTGAGTGCTCGCTCAGCGTATTCCATGTCGAGGCGAAATTCACGAATGATTGGAAGTAGCGCATTAAAGATCTTGTTTGCAAATTCCATTGTCTGGTCCATTCCGGCCAAGAATTCGACGGGGTAGTTTCGTTTGGCTAAAATGTACCAGTTCTCCTTGTCTTCTTCGTGAATACCTCGAGTGCTCTCCGGAAGTCCTCGAGCATGAATCAAGCCGACAGATTCTTGGGCTTGATCCTGATACTTCTGCTTTATCTTGGCCAAAACTTGTTCGTCGCACCCTTCGATCGTAGGACAGTTCTCCTCCATATCCCTCATTCTGTCATTTATCCGATCTGTGACTTCTTCGTCGAATGTCGCCCGGCTCTGTGCTTCCCGTGCTAAACCATCCGTGACTACCCCAAGATTGTTGGCAAATTGGTCAATAGTGGTCCACAGATCTTCCGAAAGTTCCCGGTTAACTATCGACGCTGGAACTTCTCGGGAGTGTACTAAGCTGGCGGACTTGTGAATTCGATCCAAAACCTTCTGGTGTATTGTTTCCAAATCCTTTTGATTGCACCCTTCTTCGTTTTCATCGCACTCTGGGTGCTCATCAATTGAAAACTGTTCGGCCATGGATTCAAGATATTCCTTCGTAAGTGGTACTTTATCTTGACCAGGATTTATCACTAGGTCGTCCAATTCTTTTCCGATTGACTCAATAAGGCCATCTAACTCGGCCCATGTTTCTTTCGAAACGTCTCGTGTGGGGTTGGCCGTTTGTGTTCCGACTATCGAATCATCCCGAGAGGGTATAGCACCAGCAGACTTTAAAGCACGATCCAGCAATTTCTGGGTTATGGCTGCCAGGTCTTGGTCATTGCAGCCTTCGACCGCAACACATTGTTCCTGTGTACCTTGAGCAATCACCCGTATCCACTCATCTACGGTTTGATCGAAGGCTTTTTTAGCCCCAGGCGATCCTGATGCTGCGAGTTGCTGTGCGAGACTGTCGGTGGACTTCCCGAATATTTCAATCCTTTCATCAACAGTAGTCCATTCCTCTGATGAAAGGTCTCTGACCATCGGTGGCGGAGCAGGAGAAGGGATCAAATCTGAAGACTTCTGGATCCGGTCTTTCATACTTTGGACCATCGTGATTACGTCTGGTTCGGTACATCCACTGGTCTTAAGGCACTTTTCCCGGAAATGCTCGGCATTTGAACTTATCAGGTCTCCAGCCTGCTGGTCGAAAGTCTCCCGGCCGAGCTGAGGCAGATTAGATGGATCCAATGCAGCGAGTTTCGTAGCAAGATCATCCATGGCTTTACCAAAGGCTTCTGTTTGCTTGTGAAAATCTGCCCATTCGTCCTTGGAGAGCTCCCTCGTTGCCAATAGGTCAATATCTCGAGACTGAACTAACATCATGAGCGATCGGAACTTGGTTTCAGTCTTTTGAACTGCATTCTCCACATCCCTCTCGGTACAATCAGGAAGTCGAAGACAAAATTGCCCAATAGCGTTGGTGGCGTGATGGACCTGAGTTTCCATTTGTCTATCCCATTCTTTCTTGCTGAGTTCTGGAATTCCATCTTGGTACAGTGGTGCGATGGATTGATACCATTTGACTAAGTCTTCAATGTCCTTGTCAAAATCCGACCAACTTTGCCAGCTAGGTTCGATGGGTTTCGTCGAGTGGTCAACCTCTCGAGAGTGTACCAACTTCCTCGCTTTCGAAAACTCCTTTTGCGACTGACGCGGCCGAATGGAGTTTCTCTCATGAAGCCCTCTCTCGGTTTCCAACTCCACTCCAGATTTTAATCTCCCTTTTATAGCCTCGAGGTCCCTGTCACAAAGCCGCAAGGCAAAGGTTTGTTCTTGGAAGTTTTGAATAGAATTTTGTAGGCGTTTCTTGAAGAGCTCTATGAACTCCTTCTCTCCATCGAATTCGCGAACCCCTGCCAACTCATAGAGGTAGAGATAAAGCTGCTCATAGAGATCATTAAAACCGAAAAGCATCGAGTCTCCAGGAAAGAAATTCCCACCAGTGAGCGTGATGTCCATTTTAATTTCATGATGATGTTTGTCGGAAATTTTGCCCAAGAATTTCCCGAATTCCTTTTGGAGATCCAACACTATCGGGTCCAGTTGTGCAAAGTAATGTTTGGTGGAAGGTGGGAAGCATTCGGTCAAGTTATGCTGGCAACTCCACTTAAGTACCAGTCCAGTTACCCAGTCACGAGTAATCCCTATGGAATTACGGTCTCCGAACCAATTCTTGAGCACCATGATGAGGTTTTCCGAACTTTTGAGGAGATTCTTGTGAAGCACAACACTTTCCTCATCGGGAACTTGTTCCCAGATGTAATAGTGGACTGATATGATGCCCTTGCTGATGTTGTGCGAATCCAATATATTCCTCACATCCAGCCCCCTGCCGCCATCCACCAAAAGGCCCTCCACCAATCCTCCACCACCAGGCTTTAAAATCTCAACATCATTCCCCTTCTGCTTCACAGCTTCATCAATATGATACACCGAGCCGCTAGACGAGGAGCCACCAAGGGGGAAACCAAGTACAGAACCGCCAGATGGGGAACCCAATGCCCTCGCGGAAGGATAGACAACAAGCAACACGAAAAACGTGAAGAAAGCCCAACGTATGAATTTCATTTTCCCATCCACGGATGCTCGATGGTAAGGTGGCACCCAGGGTTGCGGGGGTGGTCGTAAGGGTCGGAGGTTTTGTGCTGGTGCCATTCTTGGAAGAAAAGATGCAGTTGTGTGATTGGGTTGGCTATTGGGAAGATATGAGGTTGTTGTTGTGTGGAGAGTATTGAGTGGATGTTTTGGCGGGATTTCCAATTCGTGGTCTGCCTCCTGGTGAAGGAGAAACGACCGGTTGCAGCAGCGGATACAGTCTCTTGGTGTGAAAGTAGCTGGGCATTGAGATTTAGTGAGCGATTCATATGATAAAGGACAGCGTGCTGACTTAACAAGACCAAAGGATGGATTGGTGATGACTTGTCCTGGGTGAAAGCCTGTGTCGTCGTCCGCTTCCGTTCGATGGACCCGAAAGCTCAACGACGAGAGTAATGCCAAAAGCAATGTGTGATACAATCAGGTATAACGATATCTTGAAGCACTCTTGGTAATGAAATGATGATGAGCAACCAAGAGAAGGCGAAGAATGATGGCGTTACGAATGGGGGTAGGCTTGTTCGGTGTTGATGTTGGAAAAAGAGGGAGAAGAGGGAGGAAGGAAGAACCTTGGTACAAAGGGAAAGAGCAATGACCCAAACTACCTAGGTAGGTTAAGGATAAAGCGGTCATCTTTTTCAAAAGGAAGGAATGATCCTCAGCTCTCCTTCCGTCGCGGTAGAACGAGAGCAGGGTAGGTAAGAGGGAAAGAGCGATAAAGTCGTCAAGTCCGAGAACGTCGGGACCCTCGACCCCGAAACAGACCAATGGAACGAGCCTGCTGGTTTTGAAAGGTCTGAGTCACCAAGAAAATGATAGGAGGAAGGAGCAACCAGTAGAACTAAAAGAACGAGGACTCTTAAACGTGCAGTTGTGATATTAAGAAGACGGAGCGCTAGGTACTCACCCATCAAACCCTAGCACAAGAACACCATCTCTCCAAGGAGAGCTACCAACATCTTCCCAGGACAATAGTTCTACAGAAAACTTCGGTTCAGTAAAGAGAGCGTATAGGTTCCTCTTTCCCTGTTACTTGAAGGGGTTCTAAGTACATAGCTGGAATTTCTCGATTGATGTCAGCAAATCCAGTAGGTAAAATGAACCGTGATTGCTACTCACGTGGGGGGAGGCTCTGGCAGCCAAGTGACCGACGCAAAAAAGATCTCCCAATCCCAAAATTGTCTGAGAAGAAATCCTCTGCACAGGTACACCCTTTCTATCCAGCCCACCCCCAACAATTGACCTTCGGAATGAGAAGCCCCACTCTCCCCTCCCTCAAGCTAGCCTATTGTCGACACACCCTCTCCTCTTGAAATTCACACGCTCACGAAACCAAACCCCCTCAGAAAAAAATCATAAACTCATAAAAACTACCACGTCGGGTATCAAAAGGAGCCAAAAAGAACAAGAACAAAAAAAGAGCAAGACTACAACCCGTTCCCACTATGAGCCCTCTCATGCCCGTAGGCCCCATGTAACCCCTGATTCGTGACCCCAACCCCACTCTTCGCCCAATCCTCACTGGAAAGCGTCCTCATATGTCCAAAACTCGGCTGTCCCAAGAACCCTCCCGCACCCCCAGCCCCAGGAGGACTACGACTATTCCTACTCCTACTGGCCTCCAACCTCCTCTGCAGCAACTCGCCCAAAATGCCCTCACTCTGAGCCTCAAAACTAGTCAACAGCGCCTTCGAATCCCCCCATCTCTGTCCAAAAGTCTTAAGCGTCTCCTTGATATGCGTAATGCAATTGATACTCCTCTCCACGCTATCAATACCAGCGTTCCCTGGAAGAGGAGGCGGAGGCGTGTTCCCCGCATTCGAATTATAAGGGATAACACCCCCGAGCAGAACATCCTGATCAGCACTCAACACCGCTAGAAACTGAGACCCAACGAAGTAGACACGGAGCGCGTCATGATAAGTGTAGAAGGCCTTATTAACAGGATCCCGACAGATCGGGAAGATCTTCTGCATATACGCAATACTATACTCAAAGATGAGCGTCCGTCCATACGGACTCACACTCTGGATCCGACACGAGGGCGCCAGACAATACACATAACTGTATAGTAATTCCAGGTCGAAAAATTCTTTAAATGAGAGAGGGAGGGTGTCGGGGAAGGACTCGGACCAGTCACGCATTTCCTGGCAGACTTGCCAGATATAGGTTGTTGGGTCTTGTAGGAGGGTGCGCGAGGATTGGAAGAGCTCTTGGTACCAGCTTGATTGGACGTAACGCAGTTGGAAGAGGAGACCAGCGGTTTCAAGGGAGTGTTGCCCTGTGAGGGAATTTGTGGCTGCTGTGTTAGTTTCGGGGATCCAGGGAAGGTCGACGGCTGTGGAGTCGTCTGTGAATGAGAAACATCGGGCGTGGACCATACTTATTGACCTGTGTATTGTCAGTCTTGTTTCCCAAAAATAAGAATGAAGTAGAAGTTGCGAAGTACCTATCGAGGGAATAGACGCAGTAGAAGATCCGACGTCGCATGTCTAGTGTTACCTTGTCTGCTTGCTGTTCGCTTGGTGGATCTTGATGGAAACCCAGGTCCACCACTGCACGACAGGCAAAGCCAATCAATTGCCAACTATCGAAATGAGCAGGGTCTAGCATCGAGTACTGAACGAGCAGGACCAAGGCCTGAATTTGTGCCACATAGCCAGGAATAAGGACTTTGTCTGCGTACTGTAACGCTCGGCTGACCCAGGTAACTCCTTCAGTGTAATAGGGGTCCCTGTTGCTCCGTGACTGGCTGGTGTTTCCGATTGCAAGAACCATATATAATAGCCAGTGTTCGAAATCAGTGACAGGTCGACCATCCTCTTGATAAACGGCATCAAGGGCATTAAGTAATGCCGTTTCCGAAAACACCGGGAAAAGTGTGTATATGTTGTCAAGATAGTACTGAACCAATCCCATGGCAGCGGGTCTTGAAGGTAGCTGGAATTGTTCTGGTTGAGGCATTGCTTCTAGATTTGTAGCTGCCAGGATTAAACGGCCGAATGTCATATTTGTAGTAGACGACTCAAAATCTCGAGTAGTGGCATTGACTGAGCTTAATGTAATTGTCAGAGGAGTAAAACATAATACAGATCGTCACTTACAGGAATCCGAAGTCCGAAACCAGTTCATTCACATCAGCCGCCTCTCGCCGTCTCGCTGCTTTGCCATGGATTGCGGCTCGTATCGTTGCAAGTGAGTCTTTCCGATCTGGGATTGCAACGGGCATATCGACATCATGCATCGCTACTGATGCTTTTCGTGATCTCGCATATGCGATTTTCCTTTCTAATTTCTCCACACGTGATTCGAGTGAGGCAACGTAACTGTGAGAAATTTGTGAGTCTGTTGAATCGGAGAACTAAGTTAAGTAAGACCCACCTTCTCTCCTTTCCCTTTGCAAATTGGTCATTGGCACTTGAACATTCAAGAACCCGCCCTGACTTTTCACAAGCAGTGCATGCTGGCAATTTACCATCACACTTTCACATGTTAGCCTTCAAGTAGGTCATTGGAATCCAAGAAGATGATCACACCTTAATTTTCGCAGAGCGGCCTATTAAAGATTAGAATATTGAATCAATCAGATCAATCCACTCACATCTTGAGCAGGCCGAAACTGGCCTCGACACCCTCAGTAGAGGTGTATCTGCCAAGCTAGGATGTGATCGAGGCATTTTATGTTATTTCTGATCGCGTTGCAAGGCCGATTTAGTTGA
The DNA here is from genome assembly GCA_001399465.1 of Hymenoscyphus scutula. NCBI lineage: Eukaryota > Fungi > Ascomycota > Leotiomycetes > Helotiales > Helotiaceae > Hymenoscyphus > Hymenoscyphus scutula. Next base: position 372,491 of record LKTO01000002.1, read on the forward strand.
ATGGTTAAGATGACTCGGGATAATACATTGTCCCCTACAAACACAAGCAATCGAGGAGAAGAATGGAACGGAAAATCCCGCGGATAATTGGCCAACCCGTGGGTAGTTGTGGCAAGTCGTTTTATTGCAGTCCAAAGAAGTTTATAATTGATAAAATGTTTGAAACAAGAAGTTGCTTGAATTCCCGGGCTGAATAGTAGCTGGTTCGATATACTTTGTTCAAACGGAACTTTACAACCGCAATTGATCCACGCGGCACGGCGCCTCGCCGATGATGTATGACACCGTGAAGTGGATTGGGCGTGTGAATTGAGTGAGAGAGTAAGATGGATATGGAGTGAGTGAGCTTCTGGTGGCGCTGAGTTGTTGGGGGCGATAGAAGATGTCCGGCTTGTAATGTCGATAGTAGAGCAAGTGGTGATGTTAAGCTGTGCTGTGTTTGTGGCACTTGAACGTCTGATGGGAGACTTCTGCCTGCTGCCCAGGACAAGACAGGTTACCAGTAGCACCGAGAGCCTTACTTTTCCCCCCGATTATTTCTGTCGACGGAATTGGACTGGGGTTGCAATTGGGTGATGTTCAAAAGCCGGTGATGCTGGTTGGCGGCGTGAGATCTGGGCGTTGGGTTGGCTCACAATGTCAGGCAAAGTTGAAGTAACCGGCCGGGATGCAAGAGAGGAGAGGGACTTGACGGCTTGACGGATGGAAGATTAGAAAGGTCTTTTGAGAAGATGGAGGTTTGGTGTTCTCTACGGATCGGCAATACCCCGTAACGTAGGTGGTAGGAGGGCGCCAAGGGCCGAATTGATGCCAGCGCTTAACATGGTAGACGCGGTTAGGAGGGGGAGAAGAGAGCACGAAAGAGGGGGGGAAATGGAGGGGAGGATGATGGTGTGGAAATCGAAAGGATTCGTGATCCCGTGACCAAGGCGACGATAAGGGAGTGGAGGGGAGTTAAGTTGGATGGAGGGGTCATTGTAGATTTTTCTGCAGCTCGCAGCTGTTTTCAGTCAGGATGAGCGAGGCTATGACTTTGTTACCCCTCGCTCACCGCTGACGAAGCTCGAGTCTTAGCAGTACGGCAATTTCCTTCTGGAACGAAGAAGGAGAAGCAGAACAAGGCGTTTGTTTCACTTGCTTAGTTCGTCAGTGCGGGAGGGGGGTTCTGCTGCAAAGTTACCAGTATAAATATAAGAATATAATATACCTTTCTATGTATACCATTTATATAGTTCTTGAGATATAGAGCGGAATTTAGGTGAAAGAAAGAAACTATAAAGCCCATCCTAGGAAATAAATAATAGACGTAACATAAATGACCTTCTTAGCCACGCCTGAGGGCACTTTGGGGTAGGTATAGGGACATCAAACAGGGACCATCCATCCACCCTCCTTCCTTAATCAGGTCGTCGGCTCTACCCACCTATGAGTAGTCTAGTCTAGTCTAGCTTCTGCACTGCAGCGTGCAGGTGGGTGCAGCAAGACACCAACGCGGGCGAACAGTAGTCGGGTGCAGTACAACACTCTGCCCATATTCCAACTCCAAATTCAAATCCAAATCCCCAGATCCAAATCTCAATCATGTCTTCACGTCTCCCTGAGGTGCAATCATCTTGACCACAGCCTTGACCCCAAGAGCCTTGGAGCCTCGAAACAATTTCCCCTGAATCCTACAGTTTATCGCGACTATCACCGCCTTGCGCTGTTGCTGCTGCTCCTACTCCCAGTCGACCTTGACGTTACATGGTCGAGAAACGGTACACGGCTCCTCTACCGCGGATATAGAACTTCCCAACTCCAGACTCGAGTCTATAATGGTGATGAATGCAAACCAAATCCCAAATAAGATACAACCCAGCATAAATCTGGATTCATAAACAACACGTCTATGGCCGCAGTGGACCATTTTCGTCGGGCGCAAAGCTCTGTCAACCAGGCGCGCGAAGTCAAGCTGCGCGAGAGTAGCCATGAGAGCGATGACCACTCCCCAAGGATCGCGCACACCTTGACTGCGTGCTGCCGTTGTCGCCAGGTTCGTGCAATGCCAGGTCCCAGCTGCGGGTATCAGGTACCCTTACTGACAAACAAAATAGAGAAAGACGAGATGCGATGCAAACCTCCCCCGATGCGCACCATGTGAACGAGCCGGCGCTCTATGCGAGTACTACGATACCTCGAAAGGAAAGAAAATACCCAGGACATACGTGATCAAGCTGCAGGACAAGGTTCGGGCCCTGGAAGCGGAGCTGAGCCAGTATACAGAGGAAGAAGGATTTCCCCAGAAACCCGAGGACATTGTGCGGCCGGGAGGATTGATTCGATTAGACGAAGACGATGAGACACCGCGCTTTCTGGGTCCCTCGAGTGGGATTGCTATGACAAGGTTGGTGATGGAGGAGGCCAAGAAATATACAGATTCGAGGACCATTCGTGAACTTGTGCCAGAGATTCGCCAACGTCGACCGCCTATGAAATCTCCAGAATCCGCATCGGGAAGGAAAAAGTCATATCCTATGATCAGTGCCGTACCAGCTCCTACATTACCCAGTCGCTTGGTAACGGACAAGCTGATAGAAGTATTCAATCAGAAGGGTCAGTATGCGTAGAGAAATCTTTCGCCTCGACTCCCTTTAGAGTAACATTGACTTACTGTTCGAGTAGCTCAATACTTGGCCCCTACGCTGCACGAGCCAACCTTTGCGAAAGACCTTCAAGAAGTCTACGATGGAAGTCTGGACCCTTATAAAAATTTCGTTTTGAGAATGGTGCTTGCGATTAGCATGCAAAAACTTGATACCCAATATTCCGGTTTAGCGGATAGTTATTATCTCGCTGCGATGGCCTATATGGAAGACGTTATTCGACCAAAAGACATCAAAACACTAACATGTCTGATCTTGGTTGCACAATACTCCATGTTAACGCCAACTCGTACCGCTATATATTATATCGTAGGGTTGGCAGTACGTCTTTCCCAGCAACTCGGTTTGGCAGAGGAGAAAACCATCACTCAGGGAGTATCACTGGGAATGGGGACCCCTCTTCAACTTGACATGAAACGACGATTATCATGGATCATTCTTTCCATGGAATTAGGCCTTGCTCATAGCATGGGTCGACCGAACGCTTTTGCCACTGGAGAAAATCATTTTGATGTTGGATTTTTTGAAACAGTTGATGATGAGTATATTACCGAAGCTGGTATATTAACTGGCCCAGAGTCTGAAAAGAAGGTTGTGGCCATTCATTTCCTGCGCATGCGACTTTTACAAGCTGAGATTCGGAGAGTTTTGTATCAAAATAAGCGACCGGAACCTAAAAATGAAGATCACCCTTGGTATCCAGAAATGGACAAGAAGTTGAAAGATTGGCTGGACTCTTGCCCTCAGAGTTCGACTTCGAGCAAAGCTTGGTATTTGTGTGTATTGTCCATATTTTCCTTGGAAATATACTAACAATTTCTAGATTCAGTGACAGATACAACACAATGATCGTGACACTTCGACGGCCCTCACCCCAAGTACCAAAACCCTCAGCCCAATCAGCTCTAATGTGTTACGAAGCATCAGCCGACAACGTCCAACGCTCTAGCAAACAAATCCAAGCCGGTATGGTCGACATAACCTGGATCTTCCTCCTCACAATCTTCCAAGCAATAAATACCATGCTCTGGTCCATCTCTTACCCTGAAGTCCGGTCCATGCACGCCAAAGACGAACTCGAAGAGAATGTCGACATAGCACTTGAAATAATCGCCTCGTGTCGTGAACGATGGCCTGGCACTGCAGCAGCATCAGACCTCTACTCCAAACTCGCAAAAGCCTGTCTCCGATCCTACGACCAAATCCCAGAGCCCGTTCTCCAAACCCCAGCACCAAAACATATTTCTCTCGCTCCAAGTTCGTTGGCTACGAATTCTCCTGCCTCGCTTACGGATGGAAATTCTCCTAGTGCTTCAGAACATTCTATTGCCACGAATGGAGGGCAACAAAGGAGTCAAGTCCATTTCCAGGAACCGCCGCCACAGTTTGGATATGTATTTAATCAGATGCCAGAGCAAATTCCACACTTTGATTACAGCATGCCCCCACCCCAACCTGCCTTCCGCTCGAATTCCATCTTCATGTCTGGGAGTAGCAGACAATCCGATCGTCGCTTCTCCTACTTCCCACCGGATTTCGCGCAAACCAACAACCTCGCCAATTCATGGAATCCGATGGACACCAGCCAGCAACCAAACCACAATCACCCCCTGCCATCCCAACAAAGCCAGGCGGCGATATCCGATCCTTCGTACATGATGCATCACTCGCCCTTCTCCTTTGGCGGCTACCAGTTTGGCGAGCAGGACTACGATGTCCACATGCGACAGGGCAGTCTCAGTCAGCAGCAGCAGATTGAACTGATGCAGACGCTGGAGACGGATGGGTTGGAGGAGATTGAGAGTTTCATGAGTATGGGGAGTCAGTATTCGCAGGCGTCTGGGGGGTTGGGTGGTGTGAGTGGTGGGTATCAGATGGGGGGACAGGGGTCGTTGGGGGGAAGTAAGTTAAGGAGGTGAGGGGGGTGAGTTTTATGGGGAGATGAAAGAATGGGGGATGATAATTCAGGGTGGACTTATGGGGTCTGAGAATCGGTGTGAAGTTATCAACCCGTGAAAGAGATCAAGGACTTTATATCAAAACCTCTTAACGAAAACACATTCCATGAAAACGATGAGGAGAGAAGGGAACGAGGGACATGAAAATCTTGCTAGGGGTAGGAGGCGGGGGAGGGCGTCGGGTTATCCATATCATATTTTAAAGGAGAAGGTCTAGCTGCGAAGCTTTGTATCTGATTGGGACGAGTGAGAGGTTTAGGTTTAGGTGGGGTGGGGGTGTAGGAGGCTCTTCAGAGATTTAGGGTTAGAAAGTTGGATCCCGTTTTTTAGCGTATATATAACTCTTTCAACTCGTTGCTCTTGTTGGTCGTTGTGGTTGTTTTGGATGTGCTGTGATGTTGTGATTTTTTGTTTCTGTGGGTTTAATATGTAAGGAGGACTTTTTGACTTTTCTTTTTCATTCGGTCGTGAGGTTGGTTTATTGACTGACTACTTTTTTTTGGGGGCAAGTACTTGAACTTGAGCTTGTTATATAAACCTAGTAAACGATGAAAGTGGCGATAAATAATATCTCTTCTTTTGGATAATTTGAATCGCTATTTCAACCAGGTTCTAGTCTACAACAGGGGGGAATTAAACTAACAGGCGAAAGATTCTTTCAGTTTAGCTTTTCTCCTACTAACTTTGACACTTATCTAGAACAGCCGTGGCTAGGATGATAGGATGATGAGGGTACTATACCTCGCTTAACTCAGATGCACAACCTCCCAGCGAATAGAAGCACACTCAGCATTGGAAGGGTAGAGGGTCCGCTTCAAGAAATTGCCTATTGACCCTAATTTTTAGAGCTTCAATTCCGAAATGTTACCAGGCTTAAAACAAAACCCACCGCCCGAAATCAAAAACACAATCAAGCCACAGCTATCCCATGCCACGAAGACAAAGCCACGCGTCCCATCAATGCCATTTTTGAAGCCCCTCCGCTAACTCCACCCAAGCTCCATACCCTCCCTCGACAAGCACAACCCAAACCTAGGTAAGACTTACTATTGATAACAGAAGAGAAAATCATCCATCCATCTATCCATTCACTCACTACTCACTCACTCACCACTAAACAAAAACAGAAAACCCAGAGTGACCATAAAACTCTCTCAAGATCTAACACTCCCAAATCTCAATTATATAAATACATTAAGCTAATGTTTTCCCCCTATTCTTTTCCACTCTTCCTCCCCATCCACCATTCCATCCATCCATCCATCCATCTAGCATCCCCCTAAGAAAGAGGATAGGCATACCACATAAATCTCACCCCCAGAAGCTAAGATAGCAAAACCACAGTGTGCATACACACACGACACAAACATTAAAAACATGGTGACCATGAACATTAAAAAAAGGACCAAAAAAAAGTAGAGGAGGAACCTCAAGCAAGAGGGGCTCCCTCATTTATTAGCAAAAAAGGTATCGCTCTTCCTTTCTCAGCTCCATGCCACAGTGACTGCAAACACCCACAAGGCCACACAAGGAGAAGCCACAAGCTCTAAATTTTCCTATCCTCCAATAGCTCAAATCGCGCCAGACATATGTAACTGCGCATCCATCCATCAATAGAAATCCGAATCTCCTTCTCCTCCCCCCTACCAACACATGTCCAGTATAGTGAGTAATTAAATTACACAGCTCGTTCGTCGTCGTTCAAAGTAAAATATAATAGGTGTAAAAGAAGAAAATTTGTCGAAGGGGTATCAAAAGAGGTCAACACCAAATAGTATAAAGAAGAGAAGAAAGCCGCACCAACCCAGACAATAACGCCCATGAGGAACAACAAGGTCGCAATATCACAATCTCCAAGTCGTTCCATCCGAGGAATGGGTACCCCGAGAGTCGTCGTCGAATAACAAACAAATGAAAAAAACTGTGACAAAAGAAAAACATCTTCAAGCAGTGAAAGCGGGGTTCAGATAGCCCCCTCATCACCCTCAAGGACCCGTCTCGCAGCATCCAACCTGCGCCTCCAAACCCGAGAATCGTAGCTCCCCCTCCCGGATTCCTGAAGGCCAAGCACACATTTTCCCAAACTCGCGACGAGTCGTTCTACTAAAATCTGGTCATCTCTGGCGAGCATGTGTACAGGAGAAGTTTGCAATCGTTCCTCTTCCATGGCGCTCTGTCGATCGATGAGCGTAGAATCGCTAGTGAGAACCGAAGTTTTCGACTCTCCCGAACCTCTTGATCCATTGACAGCTGGTTGTTTCGGGACTTTGGGTGGGTTGACGAGAGGAAAGCTCCTTGATGACCCGTTTGAGGTGCAAGAATCGAAAGATGAGACCGAGGGTCGATGACCGCCAGTTCCATTTCGCTCATCTACATTATGTTCATGGGTTTTCTCAGGAATCGCAGGAGATCTCTCAGGCTCCTCATATGAAGCTGCTGCCTCTTCGGGGAGTCTTAAATCCATCGGCGTACCTCCGAATGTTGACCGTTTAGTAGTAACGGGAGTTGATAGGCGCAATTTGGGCGCATCGGATTGGCGAACTGCAAATTCGTCTTCTCCTTGGTTTCCATTTCGGTCTTCATCTGAGCTGTTATTTTCTTCCGCCGTCGCAAAAGTAGCCATCGTCGAAATAGATGCGTTGCTTGTGGATCGGAGATGGGTCAAAGAGGCTCTAGGATTGAAGGTTTCCTCCTCGTCCACTTGAGTTGAATTTTGTACTGGACCACGAGTAGTCTCGACGGAATCTTCCGAGCTAAAACTTGCAGTACTGCCCCTACGGTCTCTCGCTTGTCGACCGATTGTGCCCATGGCGCTATGGAGAAAAAAGTGCTCGTAGTCAAAAGCATCTTCACGATCTTCATGAGAGATCGGAACATCTAAACTGTCATGGTAAGAGGAATCGCTCTCATAATCATCAGCCTCATTCACACTGATAATTTCGTCATTATAATCATCAATATCCTCTTGAATTTCCGCTTCCGAAAGGATAGATTCTTGAATTGACGCGGTTTCGTCATCCATATTGTGAGGTTCATGTGAGCGTTTAGGGATAGCCGAAAAGTGGTGTGAATCCTCCACATCCTCGTAGACACTAGTCACATCCGACCCTTCAAAATCTGGTACCTGTGGAGAATATCCTTGACTACTAGAGTCTGTCTGTGGACTCAAAAGTGATTCCTTAGTCTCATCTTCTTGTTTCCACGTAGGAGACAATCCATTTGTAGGAGATAACCCAGCATCGGCACTGAGGGGCTCTTCTCCATATCCTTTCGCATTGGTATACCACTGCTCGGCAGCTGTAAATGGACTGGGCGTTCTGAGACTTTGGAGACTCCTTCGTTTCATAGTATCGTCTCTAGCACGATCTCGTAATACTGATAATCTGCCCTTTAAATCAGACATCTGATCTCGAAGGTCACGCATTTGTGTGGTAGAAGCAGAACGACTCAATGTGTGCCCTCCGCCCGGAGTAATAGATCCACCCTGACTTGATGTCATGCTTGCCCTGTCAAATTCCGTATTTACAACATCTTCATCCAGAGGCTCGAGAATGATGGGTCGAGGTGGTGAAGTTCGGTTGAGAGGCGAAGTTATTGATAAGCGGGTGCTATGGAATGCAGCTTCTTCCCGCAGACTTTCGTAACTTTGTGATATCCCCAATTTCCTTTCCAACCCATTTTGGTTGTTTGGAATGTACCGTGCTGCCGCACTTGCTGAGCGGACGGGAAATCGCCCTTTCCCCACTGGTGATACAATTGAGTTCTCGCTGTACACCCTCGAATGCCCTGGTGTTCCCACTGGAGAATCTATTGGGGTATGTAATTGTCGATGTTTCGAGGGCCCATTCGCGAGGCCATTCGTCGGGGGTGAAGGTGTAGATCTCGACAATGGACTGCTGCTATGTATAGAAGACATCGATCGAGCTGGTGTGATGAGAGAAGTTCGCGCCCGGTTGAGATTCCCCTCCATACTCTGCTTTCATTAGCGATTATATCCTGCCATTCGAAATGACTGCACTTACGGTAAGTCGCTGTTTTGCATTTAGCAGAATTTGTTCCGCACGCCTAGCACTCGAATCTAGGTCTTCTTCCTCCTCCTCGCCAATCGTGCTCTTTTTGTGCGCCAGTCGCTGAGTTTCCTGATCAATTACCTCCTCTCTATATGGATCTCTGTATGAATCGGCTACACTTTCTTCGTCGTCCCCCTGGAAAACACTGTCGTCCACACTAACCCCATCGTCAAAGTCTTTGAAAAATTCCGCAGATTGTCCCAGTGACGTAACTGTGCTGGTCGACTCTACGGAAACATTCCTCTGATGATTGCCCATCTTCGCTGCTCTCCTTGATGTCGACCTGTGACCCATTGTTGGACTCGATCCAATTGGCATATTGAGAGCTTGCGCCTGCTGCTTCAACATTCTCCTTTCTGCTGGCCCAGGGAGCTTGCGTCCTGGAGTATTTTCGGCTTCGGTCACTTCCCCAATATCTGACAACATCGTCCCGTTTCCATATATGATTGGAGTTGTAGGTGTATTGGAACCTATTTGCGAGGGGCTGCTCAAGGAGAAGTTCTCGTCGGTGGGATCTCTCCATTCGTTATTGGGCGCAGAGAAGGGATTTTGGGGAGGGGAAGGAATTGAGTCGTACTCCCCTCCGTAGGGAAGGATCATATCAGGATTCGTCAAAGTCGGCGAGGCTGGTCGTTCGGAAAAAGCCATGGTGCTTGTACCTGTGCTAGCTCTTTGCATCATCTGCATCTCGTCGGGTGGGTGCAGGCCGGAGTGCGACTTCTGGTTTTAGAAAGCTTCGGCTGAGGGTGGTGACTTTTTAGGTTTGAACGACTGCAGAAAGCCGTCCGTTCCAATTGCGACGAACGCTCCCACTCCTTCGGATGGTGAGGTATGTCAAAATGGCGGTTGGGTGCACGATTGTGAAGTCAGATAGGAGGTGAGATTGTAAGATTATCGCTGGGTGTTTGGTCCTCTGGTAACCTTGCCAGCTACGGGGTTTGGTGTGTAACGGTTACGGTATAATTGCGATTGCTGAACGAATGAAGCAGACGCAGGGTAGGATAGATGGTGGTGGATAAGGATATTGTTCTATGGGGTAGAGTTGAGGTGAGATCGAGCATGGCTATGCTGGGAGGACGATCATGCTGTTGACGTGGTGGTGTTGAGAGGTTGATGTTCGTGGTGCTGGTTGATTTGATAGTTCGAAAGACTAGCTAGCACTGGCTGCACTGGACTATTTTCGCAGATACTCAACAAGCTCACCAGGATTCGCTTGACACAGAAAGAGGAAGCTCGCCTCCTTTTTGGACCTGGTTAACTTTTTTTTTTTGGAAATTGAAAGCTGGCCAGCCGTTGGAAAGAAAGCTCAAGCTAGTAAATTTAAGATTCGAGAATGCCCCAAATGCAAGCCTCCCCACCTGCAACCTGTGAGCCAAATTGACCCCAACCCTCGCACGCCCAATGATTTCCGGGCGGGCAGCCAGCACCAGCGGTGCAACCACCCAGCAAACTTGGTCCTTGGAAAGCCTGCGAACGGAAGCTGGGATGTGTTCACCGTTGTGGAAAGGGAGACAGCGGTATACAGCCCATACAGCCTATCGGAAGTTCCTGATCACGTCAAACTGCATCCAACTCCACTCCCGTCATGAAATGAAAGACGCTCCAGAGTCACGCTACGATCACTTCGGGGCCCCTGAAAGGCTCAGTGGAGGGGGTTTCCCAGGGTGCAACGGCTGACTCCACCAAAAAAACAAATTTACAATCAATCTTGCAGAGTCGCAATCTGCTCACGTTTCTGACCAAGACAGTCGACGATCAAGAATGGATAGCCGACGTTTGATATGAGAAAGTCTTTCGCTTTCGAAGTCTCAAAAGGTCGAGAAGAAGTGTCGCTTAGCCGAAGAACTTTGGTTGGCATGAAAACACTAACGAGACTCCAGGAAATATTGCTTCCCAGGGACTCAAGAATTAACAACCCGTTGGCCGGCATGATGTTCATCCCATGCCTCAAATGCCTTTGTGCCGGGGGTTGTCATTCCAGCATCACATTATGCAACTCTCCTGGCTCGCAGCTCGCTCGTGTCATCAATCTGCGACAGAAAGGAATCTGCAAAGAGCATCCTCCCCTCCCGCGAGATACGTTCTGACATCGATGATCTAAAATGATATATCAACTCCTTTTTAAGATCTTCGGAGAATCTCCAACGCCTCTGTCTCTCCCTTCGTAAGCGGACCTTTCTCCAGCACAGACGGCTAAGACGGGTGATATCGAGAAACATTTACTGGTTGTTTCAACTTCTCAAACTCCGACCCTGCATATAAACTCAATCCCGAATTCCGCACTCGTACAAAAGTAAGTGCAACGTAAGCATAAACTCGCCGGCAGTAAAAGCGGCCGTATATGGGTACATCGTTGTCCTGAAGAACATAATATAATGTATTTCACCAGGATGGTTGGGGTTTGTAGCTCACAGAGAGTCTAGCTAAATACGGAGTATTCGTACAGTGAAACCTCGATATAAGGATATCGTCCGTGAAGATATCCTGGATAAATCCTTGAAATTCTAGGAACAGATATCTGGCTCACTACTATATCCAGCCTTTCAAAAAGGATCCCTCGATGTATATTCATAGGAATTTAGTAACCAAAGCAGCCCTTATGCCCAGATATTACCGTGTTCTAATGTACTTGAATTGCCGTGCATATTTGAGAATACGCGTATAAACTACTCCGCGAGCCTCACTTCCCAACTCCGCACCGCAGCTAGAACCAAGCATGAGAAAGGTCGTTCCACCGTGGTGGTTATTTTAGAAGTTTCCCGGGGAATGAGTCATTCTCTACGTAGCTTCTTACGGAATACGGAATAGCGACATAACAACTTCTACACAAGTAGACGAAGACTTACTAAATGGTGGCTGTAGGCAGAGGTTAGATAATTTTGTATAAAGAAGTCGGATTAATCTTGTTCAAAGTCAAGAAGTAATTGGTTTTACTATATTATTTGAGTTCTTCATTTTCTTCATACCCCATTCTCGAAATCTCATCATTTAGGAAATCATCATCTCATCACACAACGACTTCAAAAACATAAATTGACAGTCTTGATACCAAACCTCTACAAGCTCGAGTACTCAGATCATTCAACTCACGATCAAAATTATTGACCTCAACCTCAATATAATACATCCACAAATCACCAAGCAAACTATAATCCCAATTAACCCAATACCACCACTAAACACTCACCTCACCTCACCAAAAAAGATGTCCTACAAACTCCACCCAGTAACCCCAAAAGACATACCAAACCTCTACCCCGTCTACGACCTCGCCTTCGCATCCACCCCCTTCCAACTAGCAATATTCCCTCCCTCTTCCATCGAACCCTCAGCATTGAACAACTGGTTCCAAACCCGGAACCAGAAAATGCTTGCAAAACCCGAGGTGAACGCTTTCAAAATAGTTTACACCCCCTCCTCACCAGACCCAATCACTTCATCAGACCCAACCACCTCACCAAACCCAACCAACCAAGAAGAAATCGTAGCCTTCAGCCGCTACACATTCCCCTACACCCCACCACCCACCGAGAAAGCCTCCCGAGAAGCCGAAAAGGCAGCAAAAAAGAAAGATAAAGAGGAAGGAAAGGTAGATCCAAGTTGGCCCCTTGGCGTGAACCTAGAGCTTGTTGACGCAAAGTTCGGCGGTTTGGATGAGATGAGGGAGAAATATGTGGATCCTGAGAAAGATTATGGTAAGTCCTTCCCTCTTCACTTCCCCTTCACTTCGTACCCGCGAAAGAGATGAAATGAAAGCTGACTGAACATCAAAAGTGTGTTCCCTCCTAGTGGTCCACCCTGATCATCAGAGGAAAGGACTGGGGAAGATGTTATTAAATCATGTCCTTGGTATGGCGGATGCGGAGGGGAGAAGGGTATATATCGAAGCTACTGATGCTGGGTTTCCTGTGAGTTGCCTTTTGCCGCTCCTTCTCATTTTCGTGGCCACAGAGCGAAGCCAAAATTGGGAATGATGAAACATGCTAATTTGCTGCAGGTATACAAGAATTTGGGGTTTGAACAGGTTGATATTCTCAGTGTCGATATGACGAAATGGGGAAAGGACGAGCTGGGACAAAATAGAATTATGATTAGGCAACCTGTTTCGAAATCATAAGAAATGCAGCCTGAGAATCGGGAGATATAGGCATTGCGAAAGCGAGATTGAAGAACCTATTTCAAACCTATGAGGAAACAAATTCGCAAAATGACAGGACGAGAAGCTGTAGTCCCAAGACATTGAAAATCTTCAAAAACTCATAAATTCATTGAACTTTTCATGCATGACTGATTCTCCATCCCCCTTCACTTTTGATACACTTATCATTGCCTCGCAGCGAAAACATAACCCCAAATTCGTGAAGAACAGTGCCGTTTTTATTCTTACTCGAGACTATTACCTACGTAACCCAGGAGAGAGTTGCATCAGGCTAAGCACTAAAATGTTCCTGGTCCGAAGAAAAAAACAAGAGAGGTCCCTTGACGTGAGACAGGTCCACGGTTTGCAAGAGGTTCATTCAGATCTTCTCGCTACCTAACATGCAAAGCAATTCCCCATATGCTCCCCCAAACAATCATGTAAGTAGGAAATATTTGTCGAAACGCTCAGGACTCCTCAACGATGTTACCCTTCTCCGAAACATAGAGACCGTCCAAGAACTATCCAAATATTAGCCGTCGTTCGTTGCGGGGCGTTCCGAAAACTCCTTACCTTTCTGATATCCTTGTTTCGTACTCTGCAAATTTGTTGGATGTCCGCCGCGCTCTGTGATACGTTCTCGAGGGAGTTGCCGTATAACTGGAGCTCATCCTTCTGGTTCTTTGATGCCTCGACCTCGACACCCTCGTGCATGACGACTTTTCGGACAATCTTCTCACCGATAAAGTTTCTAAACAATTCAATGTTAGCACCCCGATCTCAGTAACCCCTCTATCCGTATTTGCGTCTGCCGTCCCTCCACCTCCCCCCCCATGTCCATCTCCCGCCTTTATAAAATTCTGCACGTACCGGATCTCGACCTCATAAAGACCAGTCTCCTTGTTTTGATCGACGTTGACGTTGATTGGGAAATGGGCGTAGACGTATCGCATCTTGTACTTGAATCCAATTGTGACACCGATGATCAAGTTGTTGATGAGAGTTCGGACTGTTCGGAGAGTAGCAACGTTCTTGCGGGCACCGTGGTGAAGCTCGATATTGATGACATCCTTCTTTGGGAGGGAGAAGTTGACTGCCAAATGCGAAAGGTCCTTCTTGAGTGTTCCTGCAATTCCTCGTCAGCCCCTCCTCCAATTCCTTCCTGCCTGCCTTCCAGCCCTGGATTATAACGAACCTCTTGGTCCAGTGACGGTGACTTGTCGAGACTTGATGGTGACCTTGACTGTTTTCTGCATTAGCAATTCTTCTTTTCCTCTGCCCGTCTGCTGTACTCGTCGCTAGGACTTCGCGAAAAAAGCAGTTGAAGGCGCATTTCTCTGGGGATTTTTAATTTGACTTACCTCCCTCAGGAACATTCAAGGTCTCTTCGGAATGAATGTATCGCATCTTGATTCAGCGGGACCTTCGTCGTGTGTTGCTGAGAGATTTATTGGCGCGATTTGGACTTCGACAGTCTCCGCTGTATTTTTTGATAATTGAATGTGCGAGCACTAGCGAGCGGCGAAAAGATGATCCGCTAACTTTTCCGCCAAGTCTCACGTGAGTACCGAAAAATGTCTCCCGAACGGGGATCGGGAGGCCAATCAACGTACCTTCATCGTATTTATTCTTCTTGTCGCTTTCAAAAAAAATAAAAAATAGGCGGGTGAGGTATCCCTCACTGTCTTAATAATTATTTGTACTCTATTGGATCTTAAAACTCCTTAAAGTGGTTGTAGACTAACTTACTAGAGATCTTGGTTCCACCAGAGTATCATGTCTCGTCCTCACAGAAGAAATAGTTCATCATTTCGAAAATAAAGCTGCTCCAGAATAACCTCATTATTCTCCGATATTTTTTGGACTGGGCCCTTTGCTTTTACGCCAACCTTCTCCATTTCTCCGAAAGGTTCCTAAAACACCATCGAGAATCGAGATCAAACAAATGGTCCCCCCACCACTAGCTTAAGCCCCTCAAACACCTCTCTCAGCATAGCTCTTCACCATCCCTTCCAAACTTGGTTCATACTCCACAAGCTCAACCTTGCCATCATCCTTCAAGATCGTATTGGCCTGCACAAATACCTTCCTAGGCTGCTTATTCCTCAAAACCTCCCCTCGAATTTTCTCACCCCAAAATACCGGTTCAACCTCCGTCATATAATTATAGAACTTAGTTCCAGTCTCCACATCAGCAGTGGACTTATAAACATGCAACTTCTGCAAATAAGCCTCCACAGCTTTGCGTCCCGCCGTAAGAATCTTAGATCGATCAAGGGAAATAGTAAGGTCTGAGAGATCTTCATTCTTGTATGAGAGTTCGCAGAATTTCTCAGGGGATTCGAGGAAGCACTTTAGGATACTAAAGCGTGCTTGGGAATGTGCTTGTCCCCATTTGCGGGATTTGGGGTCCCACATTTCCAGACTGGCAATACCGGCACGTGCCATTGAGAGATATGCTGCGTAGAGGACGTCTCCTGCCTCTCCGTCCATATCGGTCTTGCCATCACCGAAACCGAAAATCTTGAGGATTTCAAAGTCGCAGCTCAACGCCATTGCAACACATTCGGCTCTACACTCTTCGTAACTTGAAGCGATGCTGCCGAACACTGAGCCCCAGGTTTCTCCAGGCTTGTAGTATGTGGTGACTGGCTTGTTGGTGATAGGACTGATCGGTGGTGATGATTTGTCAAAGTTGAATGAGCCAGGTGCGGTCTCCTGGAGTAATTTACCAGTTCCATGTCCTAGAAGCTCGTGAATTCCAACTTGAACTTCGAAAGCGGGATCTCGGTATTTTTGATAGATTGGGAGATCTGCTTCAGAGATGAATGGGATCTTCTCATTTGGTGCCTTTGCGCTGAGGACGTTGCCTAGAGAGACATTCTTGAAACCTTCGGATTGTCGGATGTCATCGTAATTTGGCTGGTGAAGTTGTTAGCTGCGGTGGTCTCTGAAAAGCAGATTTAAAAATAAATCTAGAAACTCACAATATTAATTCCAGCAGGAATACCAGAGCCAGCAAAAGACAGAACCTCTAACGATGTAAAGTCTGGGCTTAAGAATTTATCCTTCTCAAAATCCGTAGACCAAGGCAACTTTGGAATCATAGATTCCGCAGCATCAACAAGGGCTCCGAAAGCCCGAGTACGTTCCAGGTTTACTGTAGCAGCAAATCCTTCCCACTCGCCTCTGACTCCATGAGGGTCTCGGTAAGTCTCAACGAAACCGATGTTGGATTCAACCATTGGTCCTTTGTCACGAATCCAGAATCTTTGACTATTTTTGAAAGCTTCTAATGAACCTTCCTCGAATGACTTGGCGTAGGCAAGTTGCATGTTCTTTTGGTTTTCGTTGGCTGCGTTTTCAGCGGCCTTGTTGTGGAAGTCTGCAATGATCTTCATCTCCTTCGAGTCTAGGGGAACTTAGTTGAGCCACTCGGAAATTATGAAAAAGGTGGAAAAGAACGAATGCCAATGATCGTAGATATAAAAGGATGTTAACTTACGATCACCATAAACGAGTTTAAGCTTTTGACCACCCTCAAGCTCAAACTCAGTCTCTTTGCCAATATCACCCCCAGCAGCAGGAACCTCTGTAACAGCAGAAGCAATCAAAAGCTCGAAACTACCATCCGATGTTTTTCTCAAACGGGTGTTTTCCTACTAAATATCAGTATGACATCCGCAAATCCAAAAATGTTTCTCCAGAAACAAAACTTACGACAAGCAGTCCCTTCTTCTCCATCCACTTTGACACATTCGTAATATCCACCTTGGTAATTCCCTTACTCTCGGGATAATAAGTAGTCATATGTCCCTCCTCAGGATACCCCAAATGCATGATCCCCGCATTATCACTCGAGAAAATTGCCCCCTTCGTAGCCTTATAGTGCTCCCCCGCTTTGGAATCAATACTAGCCAACTTATCAAAAGCACTTTCCGCACATCTAGGAACAAACTTCGAATCTCCAAAGCCCTTATAATTTCCACAATTGCCTAGGAACTGAGCAGAATACTCCAAGAAGTGCTGGAGTTCTTCATCGGTGATTCCGGCCTTCTTCTGGATTTCCTTCCAATCGCCGTTGTTGGATTTGTAGAGCGAGATAATGAAGTCGAAGATGTCTTCCGATTCAGGGGAAACTTGACGAAGGGTAATTCGTGTGCCGGTGAAGGCGGACCTAGGGTATTGTTATTACAGCTTCTAATGGAACATGCTTTTGGATAATCACCTGCTGATAAAATGGGCATATCTCGCCTGTTGATCCGTCAAAGCATCGAAATGAGTCTTGATCACCAAATTAACAGTACTAGGCGGGGAACTAACACACCACAGGTTAGCTAGGAACTTAGAGAAGAGGGGCACAGAAGAGGGGTTAGAAACACTTACTCCGCCAGGAAATTCTTCAGCTCGGAAGTATTCATGGTGAGGAATCTTTGCTGAGGTAGTCGTTTAAGAGTAGAGAGGGTCTTCGGCTTAACACCCTGAAGAGGAGCAGTCTTACTTGGGCGATGGCAGTAGTGAGCTCTTCGGGCGTAGTTTAGCGCAAGGCTGACGCGGGGTTGTGTTGCAGCAGGTGGGGTTGTCCAATGGGATGAAACTGCCCCCCTGGGAATTCTTGACCCCCATTTTAGCATCACTTATAAAGTTGTTGGAAACCAAGAAGGATACTATAATGTTTATTGATGTAAGTTGGTGGAAATTTCCTGAACCCCTATCTATTCACACGGACCACATTCAAAATCTATTTGCGGAAGTGATTATGAGAGAGGCCAGGAGTTTGTCTGGAGGATACCAAACTAGGCAATATACAAAGTCACTTGGGACATAATTCATGGGTAACGGAAATCGTGCTTGGAATGAGGGAGAAACTATCACTCGTCGAATCTCCCTGAAAGAATCCAATCTGTTGAATGAGATTGTCTGATCGATGGGATATGTCATTCCGTTCCATATGGCAATTTGGATGAATCTAGGACTAAAAACGAGTATCACAACAATCGCACATTCATCGGGGTTGATTTTTGGGAAGCTTTGGGCTTGATATTCCTAGGTCCATTCTTAGCACCAAACCATTTTGAAAAAGATATACGCTTTTGCCAAACCACACCAACCCTTCCAGTCTACTGGAAACTCGAATCCGATCTCAAATTAGAAGAAGTATTGTACGCTCCTGAAATTTGCTGATTAGTCTCCACGATTTCCACAATGATATCCACGTAGTTTTCCATTTTTTTGCTTTGTGAGTTTGTTCGTTATTTGCAAATCTGAATTACAAAGCGCCCGAGCAGTAATGACCATATGCCCCCGAGGTCAAAAATTGCAAGCCCATGTCCCACATTCGCTCGTCTACGCCCGAACCATCCCATCCATTTACCAGACCATCTCGTGTGGCCGGTCACCCTTTCGCAAGCTGAAGGTAGATCCGAGGTAACTGATGAGATATGGCTCCTTCTTGAGTGTGGAAAGGAGGGCCTTGTCGACTGCCTTTTGGTCTGCGGCACGGCTGCTTGATGGCTTCTTCTTCTGTTGGAATTGTTAGAACTTGTCTCCTTAGTCTGCCTCCATATTTCGAATCCTTACCTCCTGCTTCTCTCCTTGCTTGAAGAATGCCTCCTCGCCCTTCTTCTTCTCGCCCTTCTCTGCGGTGAAGTACTTCTCGGCTGAGACCTCCTCGACCTTCTTGGAATCGATACCGGACAAATCAACCTTGTATGAAGTGGCGATAACGTAACGAGCGTTGACTCTTCGGAGAGGGACACCGTTGACCTTGAATGGACCAGTAACGAGGAGAACACCTTGGGGAAGGTTCTTGAGGAGAATGACACGCTTGCCACGGAATCGACCAGCGAGGAGGATTAGGACGGCACCAGGGGTGAGAGTTGAGCGAGGGGTAGTGGTTCTGATGGACTTTCGGACCTGAGGGCGCAATGAATTAGCATTCCATTTAGAAATCAAAATTGACTGATCCATGGTTGTGTTGCCCGCCAAATTGTCCCACACCCAGCCAGAAACTAAACAAACAAAATAGCTACTGCGCAAGTGGTAATTTTGCCAATTCCTCCGCGATTGCGATCTCCTAGCTGGCGAATATTTTTCGAGGGTATTCGGGGTAAACCAACCTTCTTGTGTTGAGCCTCGTCGTCAGCTGGGTACCATTTTGAGGCCTTCTGGCTGGCGGCAGGGACCGTTCTTGATGCCTTGCCGAAGGTCTTGGTCTTTGGTTCTTCTACTTTGGTCGACATCTTGAACCTCGTGGTTATTGTTGTCGTCAAAATGATTTTGTCGTGAATGGTCAAGCAATACGTGAACTTCGCTTCGAAACTAGATCCCACAAATGATTTCGAAAAGTGCGGTCACGTCACGTGTACGATAAGGTCGGATGATAAGGCGGCAACCCTTCTCCATATCACCAATAATTGTATTGAACTTGGAAAATCTATTTCATTTTCCCAAAAAATTGGATTACCTTTTCTTGATCTTATATTTTATTCTCTCACAAGTAACAGGACCATTTTGGAGGGGAATGCTTGAGAGTGCTAGAGTTACCATTTCTTGCAACCTCCAACGGCGCCTTTCTTCAGTTCTCCTATTTTTTCTAGCATTCCGATAATTTCAGTAATTAATCTAGACTATTTAAACAACTAGGTATTCAGTTATTTGAAGGAGGTTTGCAATAGCTCTTGGATTTGAAATGTAATCGCATTGGTGTTTTTACAACTCTTCGATAAATACTTGATATCGCTTGCCGCTTTGAGTATTGATTTGGGAGGTTACCCATGCTGCTTAGTCAACAGCTGGAACTCCTCCTGCCTCAAAAACAAGGCTTGACAGATGTGGATCTATTCGCGGTCCGTGGCAGCCTCGCGACCTTCAAGCATTGCGAGCTTCACAGTCCAGTCGATAGCTTCCAAACACAACAACCTCTCTCCAAACTAAAACAACTCACCCACTACCATTCTCCAAGATGCCCATCTCCCCCATAATTACCTTCAAGGCAGGAAGATGCGAGAACTTCGTACGCACCCTATTCCAAACTCCTGCTTACACTGAGAAAGATACTCATACATCAAGCAGTCAAGCGAGACTAATGTTAAGCCGGATCCTAGACCTGGTTATATCTTCCTCTACTCTGAAGATGGTAGGCATTTTCCCTACACCATTGCCCTCAAACTAACATCTTACAGACTTGACTCACTTCTGCTGGCGCCCACGCGATATGCCTATGGAGGACGAAGAGAACATTAACTTAATCACCTTCCCAACCGATTGCCATTTCGTACCTTACAATCGACCCGAACCTACATCGAAGACCAACGGTCGCATTTTCGTCCTCAAGTTCTCATCCTCTTCCGAAAGATACCACTTTTGGTTGCAATCAAAGTCACAAGCAAGAGATGGAGATCCTAGCTATGTCAGTGCCCGCGATTTGAAGATTGCCTCGATTGTCGATACCCTGCTACAAGGCGAAGAGGTCAATATTGCTCAAGAGATGGCGCCATACCGTAACAACAATCAAGGCGATGATGACGAACCCATGGAGGATGTCGAAGGTCATGGAGACTCATCAGAACAACATCAAGGAGGCAGCGGTGGTGCGGGTCCAGGTGCCACAGGGGGAGATATAAGAGAGGAGGGTGCAAGCGCACGGGAAGGTGGAGCAGATGGCGGGCGAGCGTAGGTCAACTTTCATCGCACAATAAAAAAAGTATTGGTTGGGCATTGTAAAACAGGGCGTTTTGGCCAGAATGGGAATCAAGCAAATCGCCATGTACTGCTAGAAAGATGCGACTTGAATGAACTTTAAGAATTTTCATACTGGTTCCTGGCAGCTCTGGATTGATGCTGACTTTGTGATCAGGGCCGGGTCAGGTCCAACGGATGCTGCTACAGTCGTCCAAAACTTCCTCAATTCCTTAAAAGGTGGCAGACAGGCACAACAATCCCAAGGGAAAATCTTCACAACATTACCAGACCTATTGCCTTTCTCTACCACAATACCAACGATTGAATCTGCCTCACCAAGTCAAATCGATAATCTCCTCAGCTATCTTCCTCCAACCATATTACTTCTTGCGCAACAGTCGGACGGAATGGCTGAGCCAAACGAAGCCACCGCAAACGCAGCATTGGCAGCTCTCAGCCTGGACCAGAAGAAAGCAATTTTGAAGCGTGTTCTGAGAAGCCCGCAATTCAACCAAAGTTTGGGCAGTCTTACAATGGCGATTCGGGATGGTGGCTTACCAAGTATTGCAGAGGCATTGGGTGTCAAATTAGAGAATGGAGGTTTGGTTAAAGGTGGTAACGTGCCCCTTGGTGGTGGCGAGGCGGTTGAGGCATTTGTAGAGGGTGTGAAGGGAACTGTGGAAGGTAGTACTTGATAGAAGAGTGGTTTAGGAGTCCTAAATCACTCTCGTTCCTTTCCATCTTGCAATAGAATATGTATGAATAGGAAAGGCTTTGAATGTCTTTGGAAGGTGGTAAAAATTAGAGACTACACCAGTACATCCGCAGCTTCATTCCAGACTCGTTTCTTAGAAAAAGAAAATCGCGCAATGCACATAATTGAAAAAGTACAATAACTAGTTCCGTGAAAGAGTTGGCTCAATCTTGTTTGTGATGAAACGAAATCAACCTTAACGTGCTGCCAAACCAAGACAAGCAAATCAGGTAGTAACGCCATTTGCAGCCACATCAAAGATTCGGGAACGTAAAATATGCAATCATCTACAACCTTATTGGTAATACTCAGCTCATGATCTACAGCTAGGTGTGTTTCAAGGGGGTGCATCATTTTTTCTTTTGATGTTGCCAAGACCCGCTTCCTATTGTACTCATCTACCTAAGTTCCTATTGTCAAAAGAATGACAATAGGATCAGATTCCTGTTACTTAAAACTTTTTTTTCACATGTGCAACCCACCTTGGATTCGTTTCAATAACTTTCTCCCCATGTATTTTAGCTTCCCGGGAAAAGTTGTTCTATGAAAGTTTTCGTATATTTTATTGCTATTCATAACAGTTTCTAATTATGTAGCTGTTTTGGACTGTCAGAAAGTATATAGAGTGATTAAGAAAGCGTATATACAGAAAATGTTATATATCGTTTGACTTGCTCTAATAGGCTAGGTTAATTAGCTAAAATTCTTAGATTTTTAGTTAACTGTGCTAAATTTCACTTTTAAACAACCAAGTCTTTTAAGTAATTATAGCACAATTATATATGTCTAGACAGCATAAGTTGATACTACAATTGGTCAATCAAATATACACGTTCACTCATCTCATTGTCTCACTCTGTCTAACAATCTTTGTCACTAGTCCAACATCTCACGTATTGTTAAGCGAAGTGAATATACTCAAGACTGCTATATAATTGCGCACTAACCTGGCCCAGCCCCTCTTTTTTCAAAATTTATATCTTCGATCTGCCACTTCCTCACCATCAAAACTCTCTACAACACAATCGGCACCTCCCTTTGGACTACCAAACCACCCTCTTCGCACACTATGAGCAAACCAAACCAAAACTTCAACCAAAAAGAAAAACCCGACAACCCTCCATACCTAAACAGCTTCGCCCTCCAACAACAAGCAACTCCAGTCCCTCCATAAGGAATGTCCCATCTAGGAATGTCCCATCTAGGAATGTCCCATCTAGGAATGTCCCACCAAGCACCAACTGGCCAACCAAACTACATCACAACAAGAACGCACTCAGAAACCGACTCAGACGACGAGGACTCCGACCCTCGCCTCTCCACTATCCGCCTTATCGTCAAAACCCCCCTTACCATAAAAGGCAACGGAAACCTCGTAGCCGTAGATCCCGCCACAAATGCCTCCAAAATCACCATGGCAGTCATCAGCGCCTTCCGTCAAATCTCCTCTGCCAGCGGTGGCGTCCCCATGATCGATCAAGATGGAAACCCGAGACTAGTAGATGTCCATGTCGAGGCGGAGGTTGAGGTTCTGGGATCTGATAACGTGGTTGGCGAGAAGGCTGTCTTGAGTAAGACTGTCGTTGGGGGTGCGCTGAAGAAGATTGATCCGGAGCAGGAGGGGGGACCGGCTGCTGAACGAAGGGGGATTAAGAGGGAAAGAGCTGGGAGTGAACCTGTTGAGATGGATTCAAAGAAGATTAGGGTTGAATGATGGATAAAAAATAGAGCGTGTTCTTCGAAAGTGAGTCTCTGAGGATGGGAAATCTCTCGCGAACGGTCTGCTATAAAGGGGATTATCGACTACGGAATGGGCAGCGGTTTTCATTTGGCAATGATCGAGTGTATACTACACCACCTCGCTTTCGATCTATCTATGTAGATTCAGATATGAAGGTGGACACTCAAGGTTGATCAGCTTTGAACTTTGAACGGGTAGGGTTTTCATTTCGCAAAGGGTGGATTTTATATGGACTTCTCTTTCAATCTAGATTCGGATTTAAAGAGGGCGGGAATCGACTTTTTCCATTTTTCGAAGACAGATCAGGGTATAAAGAGGTAATTGGCGTACAACGGTGCTGATGTCAAAAGAACTCTTTTCTTCGCACTCGGGTAGCCTTTTCCTACTACTGTACAGCAACTCATACAAATCAATGAATCCCCTTGGAATTCTATCTTGTTCTCGCTTGCCTTGTAAATCCAAGATCAAGTCCATCTCCACACCCAGACCTCCATGACGGATTTCCCTTTTCACGTGATATGCGTGAAAAAACGCCCCTAAAAACTCCTAATTACCCCTCACATCAATCCCTGGAAAAGAAAACAAGAATAGCTTGTGTAGAATATCTCAACTTCCCAATTATTTAAATCATCTATAATCCGCTGCCCGTTTATCTTCCTTGTGCAAGTCTTTTGCAATTTTGGGAAGCTTGCGATCGCGTTCGTAGAGGAATCCACAATTGTTACAGAGTGTCTGTAAAATAAAGTCAGTATAACATTAAGGAACCAAATGCTAATTGAACTTACCCTGGAGCCATTTGGTTCAGGCCCATCTCTGACAGCCCAAACTGCAGTTCCCCAAATATGACAGTGTGCACATCTCCAAGTCGATCTTTCATAATCTGTGAGAGAACCTCCACCACCGTATCCAGCGATACCTCCGTCGGGAGTACCTCTTCCACCAGGCGTACCAGATCTACCCACAGGACTCAAACTTCTGAATCGACGCTTCTTCTTGCTACGCTCTCCACGGCCCATACGTTCCTCCCCAGCATCATTGTTTTCGGTAGCCTGAGGTAGCCCACCCATCATGCCAGTATTCGATGAAAATCTTGCAGTTTCACGTCTCAATCTTCTGATTCTTCTCTCCCTATCACCCTCTCTCTTCTCAATCTCTTCCTTGGATAACTGCTCCAATTTTGGCTCCCATTCATCAGCGAGATGTTCATTATCATATCTCCATCCAGCTTCTGCTCCGTGTGCAGCGTCGTTAGCAATTTCTCCACTGATCCCACCAACGATCCCACCACTTTCGCAAGCTTCCTTTTTCAATCTCAACACGGCCTCGTAGATGGCATGTGTTATCGCAGGTACCCATTCCCCGTATAATCCCAAATCCCCACATGTTTGTTTCGCAAACATCTCTGCTGTTCCAGGTGGGTGAAGAAGTGACCATTCAAACTTATCTTGGTACAGGTTGTTCGAGAGATTGACACTCAGGTTGATCGTACATCGATACATGTCATCTGGGTTGAAATCGTCGGATTCGGGGAGGATAGGTGCAGCGGTAGCTGTGACCAATGGTAGTTCTGGCTTCATAGGCGTGGGTGGTCCAGCTAACTGATTTAGACCATTTCTCATGGGTGTTGCATTTCCGCTACCAGCCGGAGTTCTTGACGCGTCTCGAGAAACAGCTTTGATCGTGGTAACCACACCATTGCTTGTAGGCGTGTGCTGCGCATGGAATAGTGGATGTAGAGCAACCCCTGCATATTCCTCCAACTGTGTTCGAATCTGCTTGCTGATCTCGTTGGCATAATGGTTTCGATTGGGAAGGTCCAGATCCTGGACCATGACTTGGGCGAACTGATCTGTGGTTGTCAAAGTTTCGTGCAAATTCCATAAGAACATGTCCTTCAGCCGATATGGCAGAGTGGTTTCCTGTTGTCGATATACTGGGAGGGAAGTATCAATCTGTCCGAATCCGACTCCCTGAGGGGGGGGTAAAGGTGCCTGAGGGATGAAAGCTGGAATCTCGAGATCAATACAAATTGGTATCAACGTATAAGGCAACGCAGATTGCGCATGATTCTGTATATCCGATTTCGTAGGTCGTGCCTTGCTCATCCAGTCTCTCCAAATCCCCTGAACCTCCACCGGATGTGAAGTTTCCTTGCCTACTTTCTCTGAAGGATCCTGCTTTGCCTGTCCCGGATCATCTCTGCGCAAGCTCCTCAGTCCAGTAGGCCTCCTCCTACTATCGTCGTCATCCTCATCGTAGTCTTCATATCCGTCTTCAGCGTAGTTGATGGCAATCGTTCCTCGTTTTGTGGTTCTGGATAATGCGACAGGTAGACTTGCCTGAGGGATCACTGGCGTGAGTAATGAATTCGCATACGTTCGCAGTCTCGGCGCATAGCTCGATATGAAGGACTGTGGAGGGTTTCCTGTTCTATTTGCCATTGTGACAGCTGGCGTATATCATATCCGAAATGGCGATGGTTCGGCTTGACGAAGGGATGCTGCGAGGGGGATGCGCGCAATCGTGCACTGCAAAAGCTCAAGCTTCGGAAAATCGCTCGTTGTGTGCTCGTCCTTCTAATTGTTGTATGCGCTATTTGGGGAGTATTTTCGCCAGCAGTTTTGGTTGGTGCAGTTATCTTTCAAGGTCTCAAGGGTTTCCTCAATTGCCTGTCTGTCGCGTCTCTTGTATTCGCGCGACAAAATTGGTTCAGCCCGCGGCTTACCACTTTTAGACTAAGGTTAGCACGTGACCGGCTACTATCCTAGGTAATGCTGTTGAGATTGTGGGGTAGCCTCTGAGCGACTGGGAGACAATTTTTCCAGGTAAACTGAGCTGTTGGTCTATGTTTGGTTTTAGTATCTTGATCATCCTTTATCACACATGGCCACTTATTCAATTGCTCCTGGCCGAACGATACATAGGTAGGTTGAAGAGGCTGAACATTCAAATTCCTCTACTGAAGTTCCAAGTTCATTTTGTTCTTTGGGAGCTGTGATTTAAATTCAGTTTCCCTTGCCCATTACTGTTGCTTTCTTTTTATGAGATATATTTGTTTTGAAGATAATTGTTTACTCCATGTTTTTGTTTTTCATTCTTTTTAATTTCGGTCTCATGTTTTGGCGCCCAGATGGGAAACGAGGCTAGAGAGCAGCTCAGGTTCCGCGTCACTGAGAGCGAAGGAAGTAGGCAATACAGTGCAAATGTACTTGATTATACAAGAATATTGCTCTAGAATATTAGAAGAATTAGGGAGCTAAGTTTCCGAATTACCTAGATCTTTTGGGCCCTTATTTCCCGTTCTACAAGAACTACCTGAGCTCCACCTAGGAGAAATTTGAGGCCGCTTTCTTAGTGTAGGTGTAGCCCGTAGACCAGACTCGAATTACTCCCATGTGGAGCTGAGCATGAGTCAATTTTGGCTACACTCGCCACAGTTCCCAAAGGATGTCTGTGAATTTCATGAGCGTTGAGTGAATAGGTGTCTGCGAATAGCCCACTACTTTTCCCCAACCCCTTGTGTTATTACCTGTTGCCATTCATCACAGTTATATTGATTCATAGACGAGGCTGGGTTTTTTGGACTTCTACTTAATTTACTCAGCTGCGTGGTTTAGTTATCTTAACTTTCGGTTATTAACACAAACCCACACAACTTCTTTCAGTTACCCTTTGTACTACGGTACTACTTCTGGCTATTTTCCAGATCTTTAAGCTATACTAAGACGCATTTTTCACGTCTGGACTTTGAAAATCCATGTCACAAGCCATGGATTTGCCTTCTAGGGGGCAACCAACCCCCCAACACGACGGACCTCTACCCACGCTTCCTATGGAAATACAACTCAAGATCCTAAAAGAAGCCTGCATACGGCCCCCTTGGTGTCTTGAGCTTCTATTTGAAGAAACTCATGATAAGTGGAGTTGCGATATCTGTCGAGAAATGACCAAAGCTGGTATAATGGAAACACAACCGACCGTTACTCTAGATGGAGGGTCCATCACTGCCTGTCGCGTCTATTACGAAGAAGCTTACAAAGAGTTCTATGAGCATCATATTTTTATATTCAACAAAGCGCCGACACGTGTCCCAGCGGATGGAACAGAATCACCAACTCATATTCGAGATCCGCGAGCTCTCCATCTTTTGCCATTCATCGATATGCCAGCAGAAGTGGAACCTGCGCCTGCTCCCAGTCTCGAAATAAATACCTCATCTGCTCCCATCCTCGATGCCCTGCCTTCGACTACGCCGTTCAAACCTCTTCATAGCCCAGAAGAGTTTCGAGTTTCTGTCCAACACCTGGTCTTGTGCGTTGATCCCCACATTGCCTCCGACCAGAGTCAATTGGATTGGAATTGGCCTATCATGGTTGATGTACGTACCCAGATTTCCCTCGATATTTTAAATGACATACTAACAGTCTGATAGTGGAAATCGCTCCCTAAATTAAAGACTCTCTATCTCGATTTCAGAGCTATATACCATCGAAAGATATTTCCGAGGCAACCGAGTATATTAGATTGCTTTCTTCAACTTGCGGATGGGTGTAAGAGAATGGGATGTCTCAACTTGGAGAAGCTTGTTATTGTTGGTGCTCTCAGCGACTGTGACTATGCAGCCCACTACAGAGGAATTCTTGAACTCATGTTCCGCAGTGCTCTCTCAGAAACTGGCAAGATGGAGTTCAAGGATTGGGAACGGTTTATAGTGTGGTAAATTATAGTCAGTGTACTGTTATTTGCTTTTGTCCTTGGATTTCTGGCAATAGATTGTGCCTGGATTGTGGAGAGGAGGTACTCATAGAATGACAAGATAATGAATGCACGATTCTTGTTACTCTATAATATGATTGTCTTTCTTAAACCTTTACGACAACGGAATCAAGTACCAAAAATCCAGAGATAACAGATTTACAACTACCCGCACATAAAGCATACCTTAAACCCGATATTTTTAGTACGTACGTACGATGACAACATTTGCATGTTTTGCATTAAAATAGATGTGGGAAATAATTTGATATATTTTTGAAGAGCTTCAATAAATTTAAGACACTTCGACTGACACTAGGGTTCCTCTCTTGAAACTAAGTTCAGCTGTTACTCTAGAATTCAGTAGAATTCTCTTCTTTATTGAAATTGCTGTCTAGTCAGTATGAAAGGTGGCGTATCTTGGAAGGTGCTGACTTGCTTTTCTACGTTCCACTTTAGGTCGGGTGTGACAACATTCAAGTACTTTTCGTCACATTTCCCTTTTTTGAGACCCAAATTTCGAGATCGTTCGTAAATCTTTTTAACTTTCGTCATATCTCACTGCCTTCATTTTCACAAGACAAAAAGCATTAATGTAACTTGTATTGATTAAACTTGTTGGTCCAAAGCATTCAGGCAATTCAACGCTTTGAAACGATTGCATGAGTTGGAAATCATCGAGAATCAATTGTGCTAACATTTATCTGTAACTTATATTTAATCAAAATGTTATCTTATTTGGTATTCGAAATGAAGAGAATTGAGTGATATTGCAGAGTCAAATAATTTGTGTTGAAAACCATACAGCTGAAACTACATTATCTGAAATGGTTAGAGTAACTATAAGCTCTGAGGATTCTTACAGGAGTAAAGACAGTACCTTGTACCTTCAATATTTGCATTTCAAGTGGAAAACAATTCCCAGAATAGAAACCCCTACAGCGGCAAAGTAACCTCATAGTGGGGAACCCCACAAAGTGAAGGATTAACAAAATCACGAATTGAATACCGTTTCCGGCATTCATGGACTAGGAAGATCCGATCCTACCTGCGGCAGATTGCTCCCTGACCCTGTGCATAAATGGCCGATTTCCCGATCATTTAATCGCCTTTTTAGACCGTATAGAAGAGAAATATCTCCCACTAAGCAAAATTGTGCTGTTCTTCCACCCACGAGAACCAGTATGCAATTTTTTCGATGAAACTGGTCCTTGGGGAGTGAAAGTGGGTTCATCTTGCCGGAATCCTCAAGGGGAGTAATAAGGTTAACTATTGTGTGGCATTTTATAGCTCGCCATCTTTATTGTTAACACATGGATAGAAAATTAGAAATGTACAAGCTCTGTGCACAAGGATTTTGCTTCTGTAGACTTATAGAAACCACATACTAGTACCACTATCACCAACATTCCCCACGATCGTCTTCCTTCCTAATTTATTGGTAAGTTTCAGAGCTTCTTAAATACTATCTCTTCCCTTCAAGGACGTAGTAACTCTCATAATAAGCGCTCCCCCACTTTTGTGCCAGGGGAAACAATTGCCTGTGGATCCCTTCGCCGCTCGCTTACAAAAGTTAATTCTTTGCCCCACTGAGAGGAGCGCTAGTGTCGCTAAGCCTTCCTCCATTAGACTCGAAAAGGGAATTTAAATCGTATGCGCATCCCAATGAGTATGTTTGATTATGAGCAAACGAGTTTTAGACTATTTCGAACGTCTGCTCAGTGGGAGATCCCCGTCAGGGAAATACAGCACGAGGCACAGAGAGCTGATAACTTATTTATGTACTCATTTCTTGTCATTCGAATGATTAAGAAGGATGGAAAGGATTCCTTCCTAGTATTGTTCGCTTTACGAGCTACTGGTGTGATCAATCTTGTGAGATTTGAGGAAGTATATAGAGCTTGATGATCTCACCTGAATTTCCATTCTTCATCTCATCATCAACATCATTTCCTCAGTCTTTCCTAAGTCTTTTCCTACTTCTTCAGTCTAGTTACATACACACTCCTTTCGTTGTACGAAACCTTCCAACTTTCGACATCACTTCAAGCTTCTCACTCAAAACCACAGCCTCAAAACCAACAACCCAAACCACTCACTCAAAATGCAATTCACAACTCTCACCACCACCGCCCTTGCAGCACTCCTCTCCTTCGCAACCCTCGCCCAAGCAGCTTCATGCAAAACGTCCGTCGGGCTCTTCCGCCTCTCAACAGTCGACGCAGAAGGCGTATCCGACATCTCCGGAATCTGCAACGGCTTCAGAGATAACCTCAAGGTAAACAAAGAAAGACCATTTCATTCATCCCCCCCCACAAAACTCATCCCTCTTGTCCTCCCCCCCAAAAGCCCAGAACTAAGAAAAAGAAAACAAACTGAAACCCCAAATAGCCAGGCTGCGCAATAACCGGCAAACAATGCGGTGGCACAAACGGGAGGTTGCACTGGGAGTTTAATCTTCCGGCCACTTGCAACGCGGGCCACATCGAGGCCGCCTGGTGGCACGCAACCAAGAACAAGTTCGGCGCCATCAACTGCAAGGACGTCAGTGTCCAGGGTTTGCACAGTAGAAGCGAGTCCGGTGAGCGTGAGCACGCCAGAGATATTTCTATGAACTAGAGTAACTGACCTGGATGGCACTGGTGGGGGGAGGAATGTTTGCATTCTCTCTTCTTGTTTGGGATGGTTTGCAAAGCATGTATTAAACATGGGAGGGGAAGAAGAAGTAGGAAGGGGCGAGAAGAGAAAATGTTTCGATCTCAATTTGCACATCTCGTTTTGGGAATTCAGTATCTTTTCTTCAGTCAGTTCGTCAAACACCGGTGGCTTTTTCGTATTATTTGTTGACTGATGATATGTGTGAAGTGACAAAATACCTGGTGTAAGAGAGAAGGAAACGACGAATTTATTAAGAAAATTGTAATTAAAGAGAGTTCCAATGCCATGGTCCTACCAACCCACAAACGCAAAAGCAGTTGATTCTAGCTATACCTGTAAACAAATCGCAGACCAAGAAGAGCCTCAAACCTCGGAACTCCAATTTTTCCTCCCCTATAGTTTTAGGTCCCTTGTACTTTGACAGGAAAAGAAGCGAAAACGTAAAGCAAATCTTTCCACCCCTTGACTTTTTCCCGCTAGAGTGATGTCAACCCAAGAAAACAAAGTTGCCATGCCAATTTTTGGTAAAAGAAAACATCTAGAAATGCGAAATAGACATAATGCAACAGCACACATGCATAAGTTGCAAGCCACCCAGTCCAAACCACTCTAGTAGTAGTGTCAAGTATCAAACGTTCCATAATTCATTCGATTCGTGTCAATTTCGTGTATCAAAAAGTGCGGTCGTAGAAGCCGAGGAAAGAAAGAATGAACATTGGCGCGAGAGAATTGATGCAGATGTAACGTCGTAAACAATGATTGTTGATATTGATTTGTTGTTTTCAGACAGCCAGCCGTAAATCATGAAAAGTGTGAAGACGATCTATCTACGAATTAGGTAGTTGGCAAAAGCCCAGGCCTGGAGAAGTGGCACTTACAAAAACAACATATATGCAAACCCAAAAGTCACTCAGGAACCGGCAGCGAATCGGACTGAAGGGTTTGGTTCAGCAGGTGTGACTGGGGGCGGTGCAGGGAGGTGAGCATCATCAGCAGAAGTCTCATAGGAACTCCCAATTCCGGAACCTACTCCCGACCCAGTATTTTCAGCAGCACGGTTTCTTAGACGCCAATGCCGAGTTCTGCGGCCCCGAGTAGTTTTAGAATCCTGAGAGCCAGTAGGGGGGTCACTAGGAGCTGAAACCCGACGTCGTTGCTATGTATGTGTCAGTCAAATGAACTGCACATTTATGCAAGTATGTTTACGGATAGAGGGCCCTGTAGGAGTGGTTGGCTTTCTCCAGAACTAACTGCTGTTACGTCCGAGTCTTGAGCACCGTCGACTGAATCCTGGAGTCTACTAGCTGGCTCGCTTTTGGCCACATGTCTCCTCGCGATTCTGGAGCGCCTCGGTTTTGGTTTATCGGCTGCGGATTCTGCTTCGGTGGATTGCTCATATGAAGGAACAGCTGCGGCAGCTTCAATCTCAAGGTTGATATCTGGGTTTCATTAGAATAAATCAACACACACCAATTCATCACCATCTATCTACCTTCGTGCTCAAATCTAGCTTTCTTTCCAGTTTTCTTGCTCAAACTTGCCGCCTTTTTCTCCTCCTTTTCCAGCTTCTTTTGAGCCTTGATGACTTCCTTGGTGATTGGTTTGGCAGGTGAGAGGGACAGCGGGACGAATTCAGGTGCATCGGGTTTCAATCTGGAGCCCTGTGAATGTTAGACGACACTCAGAGATAGACACAGAGCTGTTAGTAAATGTGAAAATGACACAGACACAGGCATGATTAGAAGTGGTAACAATAGTAGAGCTTTCAGTGAGACTTTCAACTGAGTAAAAAATATACTTTTCGGAGGCAACTATGCGAGCAAGGCGATTGATACCCCAAGGAATTAACTATCTCCTGGGCTTACCTCACGCTGATGTCCAACATCTCCCTTCTTCCCGTCATCGTTCTTCTTGTCCTTGTCAGTAGTAGTTGAATTGTTCTCCGGGGCAGCCTTTGCCTTGATTATTTCTGCCTTCTGCTTCTCAGGGCTGAGATCGTTGATCATGTTGGTATCTTGCTTTTGTGGACTTCGAGATCGGGATCGTTCACTAGAAGGTTTGACAAAGATCTGTTTTGACCACAATTCGTAATACTTGCCCCGGGCTTGGATCAAATCTTGGTGTGTGCCTTCTTCAACAATCTCACCGTCCATTACAACAAGAATGTGATCTGCCTTCATGATGGTTGACAAGCGATGACTGGAAAGATTAGTAAACTTGTAATTGAGGAAAAGGGTCCACACTTACGCGACGATGAAAGTTGTTCGGCCACGACATAGAGTTTTGAATCCTTCTTGAATCAGATGCTCCGTTTCGGTATCGACAGCGCTAGTAGCTTCGTCCAGAAGAATGATTTTGGGTTGTTTGAGGATTGCACGAGCGATTGCAACACGTTGCTTCTCACCCCCAGAAAGTTTCCTGATTTCCATGTTATTTATGTAACAAGATAGTGTCAGGATGTACTTACACTCCCATATGCCCGACCATGGAATTGTAACCATCAGGGAAAGACATGATTTTATCATGAACCGCGGCAGCCTTGCAAGCCTCATATACATCTTCATCGGTGGCAGATAAGCGAGCATAGCGGATGTTATTCATGACGGAGTCGCGAAAGAGAACGGGATCTTGCGGCACGACGCCGATATTTTCTCGAAGACTAAAATCTTGTGTTAGCTGGAGTCAACAAAGTGGCATAAAACATACCTGCTCAGTGTAACATCGCGAATGTCTTGGCCATCGACAGATATGCTTCCAGACTTGACATCATAGAACCGATCAATCAATTTGAGAATTGTTGACTTTCCACCACCCGTTTGTCCAACCAGGGCGACAGTCTTACCAGAAGGAACGGTAAAGGTGACATTTTTGAGTGTGGGTTTACGCTCATCATACGCAAACTCGACGCGATCAAATTTGACTTGTCCATTTTCAAACTTGAGTGGCTTGGAGCTTGGCAAATCTGAAATAGAAGGTTTCGTTTGAAACAATTCGAGTAACCTCTCCGCATCCATTAAGCTGTAAGAAATATTTTTGAACATGCCACTGAAGAACGTCAATGGGCCTTTTCCTTGTTAGCATGGGAATCAATCCTTCATTTTGACCAGCTACTTACCCGAAAGCTGTGCCCAATATACCAACAAAGTTGTGAATTTACCAACAGATTGTCCTTCATAAGCAACTTGGTACACGCCAAGCCAGAGAGCCCCCAGAAGACCCGTGGTCATAATAAGGCCCTGGATGGCACTAACTGAGTGTGTAGACATCTCGTACGTCCACTTAGCTTTGAGATGGTCCTTCACAGCTTTGTGTTGTCAGCAAGTTGTGTTTGTACTAGTCCAGTCACTGAAAGATGACTTACCAGTTGAATATTTGGTCTTTTCGTAAGGAAGCATGTTGAACATCTAAAGGAGTGTTAAATAGAGCCCACCTGGAGTTGGTCTCGAAGGAAAACCTACACTAGCTGTTGCCCATCCATCAAGAGAATCATATCCAACCTGCCATTCCTTACGCATGACAACGATATACTTTCGACGTTTGCCCGCTCGTGCGCTCACAAGCTTGGTTGTGACGTAGAGATAGGTGCTTGCTGTGGTTGCCATCATTAATCCCATGTATGGACCAAACATCGACCAGAGATACCCAAAGGCAACTGCAAGATCGATGAACATGGGGACGATGTGGAAACAAACTGTCTCTAGCAAGTCTGCAACTGACCTACCGCCATTCACAGCCTGGATTAGATCCGAACTTGATTTGCTATCGTGGAAATCCGACGAGAGCGTCATAATATGGGCATGAGAAGCGGTGCTGAGTGCGTCGTAAGAATAATATTCCACTGGCATCCATAGCCACTTTTGAAGCCATCCAATGCAGGAGCTACTATTGATGAAGCGAAAGGCGGTATAAAGTGCGACGGGAAGCCAAATATTATGATCGATTTCTACGATCATTAGTAAAGTTTCAAGCTATGTGTTTGGACAACATACCTCCTCCAACATATTTGGTGAGGCTGTCAACCATGATACCAAGTTGATTAGGGACCAGCACATTTAAGGCGTTGGTGGCCAATAAACAGAGCACAACAAGAAAACCTCTAAATTGAAGAGCCCTACTCTTTGGAATGACATAGGGGAAGAAAACCTTATAGTTAAATTAGCATGGTAAAGGCAGGGATATATTTTGAAAAACCTACCGCGAAGCCCTTGGCGTATGTAAACCAGTTTCCATCTTGCTTCAAGCGCTTGTTAATAAGGTCCTGCGCCTTCTTTTGCCTTGTAAGCCACGAATCTTGTGATATGTCGTCGTCCTCGCTTTCAGAATCTTTGGTTGTGGCATCTGTGGTAGTACCATATCCCTTTGTAGAATCTTCCGAGCTGGATGGCTTTGGGGCAAGTTTCTTCCTCAAGAGAGATTGTCTTTCCGCATCGGCATTATCGTACTCTTTGTCATCGTTACGGAGGGTAAAATATAACGCGATGAGGGTTATGAATGTGGAAATCCTAGTAGCTTGAATGACGATGGAGATATAGTCGAAGGGCGATTTCGGTGGTTCGTAGATGTTTGGGAGGACGGTCAAGATGGGTTCAACAGTAACGCCAATGAACCAAGTACCGTAATAAGGGTACCAGACAGGGAATTTCGCGTCTGTCAGGGCTAGTGCTTGAATTCCAAAGGCGATAGTTGAGGATATGAGGTAAACCTACGAAGTTAGAGTCGTCGACAAGTGCTTATTGGCGGGAGGAACGAGCGGGGAAGAAAAGATCACCTACGACTCTGTCTTGCCCAGGATACCACTGAGAAGAGGCTCGAATGACGTGTACCAATGTACCAATTGACTCGGCAAGCTACCGCAGCATTAGTGAGAGGAAATCGGTCAACTGGAGTGGTAGTGTCCCATACATATGTTGCAGCGACAAGGCATATCAAGCTAAGCAAAACAGTTCGGCGAACCTGCTCATCACGGATTCGAAGAGCTTGGGTTTGTAAGGTGCAGACCGTGATGGACAAGGCGAGAAGAAAGTAGAGGAAGACGAGGGCAGGGTACGCATAGTGGATGCTGTAGATGGCGAAACGCACCTAAATGAAGATTAGCATTGCTGTCGAAGTCATACATATATCCCCGTCAAACTCCACCCCGAGGTCAGAGTAAGAGGTTCAAGTGAGGAGGGAAGAGTAAATAGTGGGATAGAGAAACTCACGCCATCGGGAGGCTGCAGCGCCATGATCAAGATTTGAGTCTATTCCAAGAGGAGGAAATGCGGTACAACGTGGAGAAGACCCTGGGGATTGGGACACGAATAACTGAGGAGCTAGGCAATCAGCAAGCACTCGGTTCAATGCTCTCCTATGGCCAAGCTGTGGGCGTCTTTGAGATCGATCGGAAGTCCACGCCCAAGAAAACGAGTGTGTGCAGGCGGAGGTGGAGGTGGAGGGAAGAAGTCGAAGAATCGAAGACGGGAATCGGGAGAGGGACGGAGGGGGACAAAATATTGACAGGGGAGAGGGGAGCTCGGCGATGACTATGCGAGTAGGTTGGTACCCAGTGGTAGGTAGGTAGGTACTCGAGAGTGAGTGAGTGGAGGTGAGGGAGAGAGGTGAGGGAGGAAGGAGGCAAGGCTACTACACCTCAATCACCACCTGCAACTGCACCAATGGAGGGCACCACCACAATCACCAAAATGGAAGGCGCAGCAGAGGGAAAGGCTGAGAGATCAGATATCGCACCTTCCTTCTTACCCTTAACCTCACCCCCTTAACCTCAACCTCAAACTCAACCTCAGGCTTGAGGTTACCTATACAGCTAGAAATGTCCCGTCTCCTGGACTACCTTAGACAGGTGGCATAGATAGTAGGTAAGTACCTAGGTAGATAGATAGGTAGGTAACCTTCAAGATTCCGACTCCAAGGTTCCTGCCAGTTTGGAAACAAGGTGGGTGACGCTGCAGGGCAAGTACAAAAGTACTCCACACCAAGAAGCGACTTGAAACTGGGCCACCCAAACAAGGAGGACAGGCGGTAATACAAGACAAGCACAATACAAGTAGATCTGTAAGGACTACTTCTAAAGTAGAAGCAAACGACAAAGAAAGTCCGCAATGTTTTATGTTTTTAGGTACTTCAAATACACACTATGACTGATCAGAGATACAGCTGTACTTGTATTATTCAACAAAGTCGCCACATGCAATGAGAGAGGGGGGGTGTTGGAAGGGTGGAGCTCAAAAAGGAAGAAAAAATTACCTGATTAGTTGTGACTCAGATTCAGCTGTATGTAGGCAGGTTGGATGATGTTGCTTAGGAGAGGGTGTTGTTGCCTATGTTCCAGTTTCGTGCTCGCTTGTTTGCTTGTTGTTTGTTTTGCCTTCGTTGCCTGCGTTGCCTCTGCTTTGACTGCTTCCCTTCCTTTTAAATTCTACCCAGTCCTCTTTACCCTTTTTACGTACCTCCAACAACTCATCGACCCCTTGCTAGCACAATCTCCAACCTCGTTACCTCGTTACCTCGTTGCCTCGGTGTCCTCGGTGTCCTCTTAAATCACGCGTTTTCTTTATGCTGCTCGTTTTCGTCGTGTTGGCGATGGGGCTGAGTATTTCGGTCTCCCACTTGTGGTTCGAGTTCAGCCTCTCGTTTCTCTGTATGTTCTTTCCCTTGCTTCTCGGCCTCGAGGATAGCAAGACGTCCCCACCAGAGCGAGAGTCAGCCTTAAGATAGGCCACCCCGCGAATAGTCGGTGATAAAGACCGTCAGCCTTCCAGGTAGTAACCAAGGTAGGTATACAAATCCGCTCGAATGATGACTCGTCCCAATTGTCAGCTGGTCTAGAATGTTCCGTATGTCCGCTCGCAAACCGGTTTCCTGGGGTTGCACGATCACGATGTTTTTAAAAGTCGTGCAACAAACTTGAGAGTTTTGGATATGGGAGCGGAGGGCACAGCTTCATGAACAGCTTTTGAAGCGTTTTCGTTCGCCTCGCCAGCTCCAAGAAAACAAAAACCCCACCCGAGGTTCGTCTCTGCTGCTGCAAGCCATGGCACACGCACACGTCCAAAGAGCCGGACCAGGAAGGGAAGAATCCACAGAAACGCTGGTGCAAACGGGCGGTCAGTTGGAAGAAGCTTGCTGCTTGGAGATGTGCAGAGCATTATTGGGCAGGGCTCGTTTGCCCTTTTTCGCTCAGCTAGGCAGGCCATGGTGGTGCTGCTAACTGCATTGTTGGGAGCTCACCCCAATGTGGCAACAAGACTTTGAGAGACGCCAGATGAGCTGAGATGAGATGGATCATGTCCTCAAATTCTCATCTGAGAGGTAAGCCGCCTGCAAGCCTGGCTATAAAACACAGAGGGACGAATGACCACCAGAATGCAGAGCATCGCTCGCCTTCGCGTCCACCACCGAGAAGGCGGTGACGGCGGTGATTGCGGCAAAGCAAAGAAAATACCTTCTCCATGGCCCAGAAAACGAGGGGATTCAAGTATTATCGAAGTGTGTCACAATCGCTGCGCGGTGAAAAAACTCGTAGGTTCGTCCCTCGTCGTTCGCTCGACCAAAGAAAACGCTAATTAGGTTCCCAACCTGCATGCGCTGGGATTCGCGAGGACGCACGTCGGTTGTTGAGGAGGTTGGACTCAGGGGTTCCAGTTGGTCGTTGCCCAGGTGTTTCCCAACATCACTCTGTGGCCATGCGCCAAAGACCCCTTGTTACACATGTCGACTTCTTACACACTCTTCAATTCTGCCTCATCTTTCCCATCTCTATCAAATGACCTTCATCCTCCCAAGACGGTCGACCTGCAATGACCTCTCCCAGGCCAAGTCCAATTCGTCTGCCCCTCTCTAACAGCGCATCATCAGATGGACCTGGAGGTGGTTGCGTTCATGCAGCACACCGTCGTCTTGATATACAGCTACAGCTACAGCCAACCGAAGAAAACGTCAGCCAGCATTATCGGGAAATATATTCCTTGAATAGTGTGACAAACAGTGAGGGAACTTGGTGAAGTGCCGATCAGCCACCAAATCCATCTGAACCCCGTTTTTGAATTCAGGTGACACCTTCATGAGTATTCGGAGAAAGGTTCCGCGAAGAGGTCAAGCACAAACTCCGCGGATTGTTGCCATTGAGAAATTCCAGAAGAATTAAAGATGGATTCTTACTGTGTTCATTTCTCCTGAGCTTGTTATTCGATTCTCCCAGTTTTAAATTCTCGAAAAATGCCGGCAATCATGGCATGGGTACACCCTGAAATATGGAATCCCCTGATAGCTTTCCAAAATTCTCCCATTGCCCAATCTCTGATTATCTCTCAAACTTTAGAGTAGTGCTTATTGGTTGAATTTCTTCCGTTTTTCCAACTTCCATGTGACGGTAACATTCTCTTGATATCTAGGTTAGGATTACCCATCAGAAAGTAACCTGACAACAACCAACCAATTGTCAACAACTTTGAGTGACACCGAGTTGGTATCCAATCCTTATCATCACACCACCCAATCTTCGATGACAGGAGAAGAAAAAAAGTAATTCTAAATGAATGCCAAAGCTTACGGACTTTCCTCCATGACTCCTTCGTAAAAAAACACGACGTTGAAGATACCATCACACCACAAATACGATACATCAAAACTCAAAAAGGCCCAGAAAACTGCAAGTTGCCGCGAGGAGACCGAAAGGGATCCGTGTCATATGCAAGGCAAGACCCGTGGGTGTGGCACTGGCTCTTTTCCTCTTGGTTCCTGGAGTCCCGATTTGTTGCTGGTCGGCCAAGTGGCTCTCCCAGAAGATGCAAGTCGACAACTTGGGCCAAATTCGATCAGCACAAGCAGCCTCTAAATGCACCATCTTGCTGATGTATGGCCCATCGGTGCGGATATGTTTGAGATTCTGTCATATGTCTACTTTTTCATCCAGGCCCCCTCCTTTTCCAGCACCAAGAGGCTGGAAGTCTCGTATTATCGAAAAGTTAAAACCAAAGGAAAAGTGGAACTGGTAATTGCTCAGTACATCGAACTCTCGGAGCCTCGATCGACAATTAGCTTGACGTCGACTGCGGTGATTCGGAAGGCTAGTTTGATATCGGGCAGAGAAATCCATTGAATGCCAGTTCTTGGTATAATGGCAAGGATGATCAAATTCGAGAGTGATGAGATATAGAAGTACCGAACTCGAATGCTGTGGAAAAGCCAACACGTGATGTATTCCAAAGCCTGAGGCGGAGTGAGAACACTCTGCCTCATTCCGTGTCGAAGGTCATACTTCAAGTATCTTCTCGTCTTCGCGTTAGTAATTCTTGCTTCATTTCGTTAATAAATATATACATTGCGGTTTATCCTGTATGTTTTACAAGCAAATCTGTAGTTGCCATAGCATACTCGGGGCAATAAGAAGCCACCTCAGCCATCTTCCCAGCATTCCACCTCTCCACTTGGTGAAATCCAAGCGGGGTATCATACCAAATCGTCTCTACCGCAAATTGAGACGCGACCTCTATCGAAGGGAGTTTTGCTCCCTCAATTTCCTTCATCTTGTGATAAAACCACTGATCCCTTTAGCAAAGTTAGTACTTGATTTCCGCTCGCAGATAAGGAGACCTTAATTACTCAAACTTTAAACACGGTGCCTTCGTAACACAACCCTCTTGTGAAATGACTCCCGTCTCCTTCTCATTCTTCCAACTCGACTCCCGAATAATATCCAAAATCATAGACCTATTCCTCAACGAGAAACCCCCATTATATCCCTCTCCATGTCCATCATTCCCATGTTTCGGTGCCTGAATCGGCGCTCCCACAAAATCATATTCCAGGAAATCCTCTATCTTCTTCTCCGAGTTCGCGCATATTATGCTGTCGGCTTGGAACATCAACACATGCTGGGCAGGCGCTAATTGTTCCCAAAACCAAGGTAGGGTGAGGAATTCGGACACTGAGGCGTGATCTTGGAACTGCACGTCTGTAGGGAGGTCTCGAATCGAAACTCGCCCATCTTTGAAAGCGCGTTGGACGGCAGTAGAATTGGAATGGCTAGTTCGAGTGGTATAGAGGATTATGGGCCACGCGGGCCCGAGGACGTTCGAGAAATGGAGGATGAGGGGGATGAGGTTCGGGAGTGGTCTGTCTTCGATTATTACCGCGACGTTTTTCCCTTTGATTGTTTTCGAAGAGAAGAGATGTTGGGTTGCCGCATCTTGGAAGGAGTTTCTAAGTGAGTAGTATAGAAAAGACAGAACGAAAATTACTGCGAAGGGTGTGAGACTGTGCTTCTTCCCGCAGATAAGAGGGGATTGTGGCATTTTTCCTATGACAACGCAGTAGGGGAAGTCATTACTGATGCTGGGAGTATGGAATACTTGTACGAAACCTAATGCAGGAAAGTTTAACTTGAAACTGGATAGCAATATCTGGAAATAGACAGGAAAGGGGGTGCCGGGCTGCTTCTGAACGCGCAATGTTCCGAATCCCAACTTCACGGGACGAACTGCTACCTGAATTTTTGCATGCTTATCCTGGTTTTGCACTTGCAAAAGATATATCTTGAAAGTGATCGAATGGAAAATCCAGAAGGAGATTCGAGAATTGATCTGAAGATGCTGGTATAAGAGAGAACTCAGAAATATGTTAGTATGATTGGAAGAGAGGCTGCAGAGGAGGAATGGAGCCAAGACCAAGCCGGGGTTTTTATTTTCCGTGATCGCTTCTCTCCGACGACACCTCACCTCGAGAACCCTCCCATCTCCCCTTTCTGTTAGTACGGCCATTTCGGTAACTTTTTGATTTCTTCTCGCAATTTTCCTTTGGCCAGACATTTTCTATACCACTGCCAAGTCGAGACAAGAGCGAGGAACAATCTCGTGGCTATGGCAAGTCTTCCTGATGCATATTTTGCCTCAAATACTTACATAGACTAGGACAAGAAACAAGGCAAGATCTTTCTCTTGCCAGTAGCGAGTCTAGAGTAGTATAGAATTCAACCCTCTTGCGGGTTGTTAGCATCGGTAATTTCACACGTTAATTAGCCATAAGATTCACTTGTGTTTCATTTCTGTCCTACTGAATGCTTTTTCATGTACAGTTACAGCCTTTTCGTTCTCTCTCATCAACCAAAGAGACCTCGTCCTTGAGATATGCGGTCATCTGCTCTCACGAGGCAAACATAGTATTTTGTACCATGTCCAAAGACAATCTCCAAGCGCAAAACGCGCATCTTTTGCTCCAACGCGGAAAACGAAATTTTTGTAAGACTCCTCTTCAAGAAACCCATTGCCCAAGAGCAGTCTGAAAATAGACCATCTTTCGAGAGACGAGTACTCAAGAAGGAGAAATTCGAAAAAGTAAAAAAAGAAAGCCTGCGAAAGGAAAACATTAAGGGAAGTAATTCAGAATCTCCAAGTCGTACCGAGCATCCATATCCATTGATGACCGAACCAACTACATTCAAAATTGCGGCTTGGAATTGAAATCGGTGCTCAACCTTGTTGGGGCGGTGAAGTCGAAAGCCTTTGCTTGGCCACTGCCAAAGTTCATCTCTCCTTGTGTCAAGGGAACTGGCTTGGCTTCGCTTGGGATTTGGGCAGCTCGTCCGGACGGACCACGTGGTACCTGTGGAAGCTGCGAGGTTCTGAAATCTGGTCTGTAGAAGTTTCCGCCTTGCTGGAAGCTTTGAAGATATCCAGATGAAGAACCCATGGTGCTTGAGCCGAAGGAACCACTTTGTTCTTGGATGTATTTCTTGAGATTGGGGTGACTATGCTTCAAGCCGGGAGCAGGATAATAGCCTGGGGGATATCCAGCCGAAGGACCCATGCTACCCGAACTGAATGAACTGATGTGTTCTTGGCCTTGTTGCTTGTAGGGAGTCTTTCCAATCGTCTCCATGAGATCTGGTTGCGCACTTGGATGAAGGGCATGAGTGGCTTTTGCTTGTGGTGTAGCGCCTGCGGAACCAGTTTGACAGAGGATTTCAAGAAGCTCATTGGAGTGGTTTCCTTTACCGATGTTCAAGTTACCAGCATGAGAAGTGCTAAGGTGCGAAGTTCCAACATGAGGAGTTTCGACATGAGAAGGTCCGAGATGTGAAGGACCAACGTGTGAAGTCCCGGGGTTTGAAGTTGTAGCACTGCCCTGCGACTCGTTCGACGTCTTTCGCGAGGAGCTCTGGAAATTGAAGGCGGGTGAATCTGGTCGGAGTTGGCTGGTCAAACTTGCTCGTTGGGTTTGCATCCGCATTCCCTCTTTGGCGTTTGCAGTGAGTTTGGCTCCGATCTCTCTTGCAATCTGCGATGCTGTCTTTTGAATGGATCTAGATACGTTTGGGGTATGGTTGGCACTGAAATGGTGCATCGCTGGGAGGCCCGAAGAACTTTCAGCAAATTGATGACCGGTAGAGCTTCCTGACGGTGTGCCATATGAGTATCTAGCATCACGCATTGCGATCAATTGCGCATACGCCTCCTGCTGTCTGGCTCTTCGTAAGTTGTGGTGGTGGACCTTCATCTCAGCTTCGTGTGGCACTCTAACAGCGGTCGTTTGTTGTTGGTCAGCTGCAGGGAAGAGGAATATGGCATCATCAGCATCGTGGAAAGTTGCGGCAGCATGGTGTGCTTGCGAAAGGTGTTCCATATTCTCCGGCGGAATTCGAGGTGAGAGGGTAGGGGTTGCGCAGTCGTTGTCTCCATCGCCGATGATGGTTGCATTATCGTTGTCTGGTAAGTAGTCAGGATCCTCGGGGGATACCCATTTAATCTCCATATTTTGAGGGGGGAACGGGATGTGGTCGAGAGGATATC
The DNA here is from genome assembly GCA_001399465.1 of Hymenoscyphus scutula. Taxonomy (NCBI): domain Eukaryota; kingdom Fungi; phylum Ascomycota; class Leotiomycetes; order Helotiales; family Helotiaceae; genus Hymenoscyphus; species Hymenoscyphus scutula. The sequence goes on from LKTO01000002.1 coordinate 415,675, forward strand.
TACGATGCATCTCAGGATCGCCGTGCATTCGTTGGTAGATGCCCCAATTCGCCGCTGGATCGATAGGAACGTCCTTTGGATAGCCGCCCTTCGCCTTGAAGACGAGCTTCTTCATCGGCGTGTTCCCCTTCTCGAGGTACGTCTGATATATCTCCTCCATGTTTGGCTTCTCCTCCGTTTGGAGTCTCTCGATAAAAAGTTGTACAACTTTATATTCGGGCACGTCCTGGAGCGCGTTGTACAGATCGTGAAGGGTTGGTGCCTGCTTGATGGTCCGCTCAAGGACACTTGGGCCGGACGGGGCGCTTGTCAAGTTTTGGGCAACAGGCTGATGTAGGCGATGGTTCGGAGGGAACCCAAAGTCCTCTCTGCTGACGCCGATTTCCTCCATCTGGATGGCTGTGGTGGTTGTGGTGATCGGTTGATGAGGGGAAAGCAAAAGTTCAGACGCGTCGATGATGTTATTAAGGCGGCACACATCAAAGGCTTGGGTTTTGAACAGCCTCATTCACCAACCATTTCACCCTCACAACCACTGGTCTTTAAATTGGATTTCCAAATTTGATGGGTTCATTTAAGGATTCTGTTTTGCGCTACCCTTCCATCACTTTAATTCTTTTCTCTAAAGATGAGAAGAACTGAGCGACAAAGATACGTGAACTCTTACTTTGTGATACAGTCAGTCTCTTGATAGTAGTCACGAACCTTGTAGGAGAGTTGAACCAAAATGGGAACAAACAGTTGGAATCTCCATAACAAGAGGGATGTCACAAGATATGTACTCTGGTCGTCACCTCATAAGCCACCATGTATCTGCAGCCCCGATGGCAAATAGAAATCTAGTTTTATTGTCCTCCTGATGATGGAAATCGTGGTAGTAAATAGCTTTTGATTCTTAGGTTGAAACGACGTCAGCATTGATTCCCTTGATAAACCCCCGATCTTTTAACTGTCGCTTTGGGTGTTCATTCCTAGCAGTCAACCAGCTTTCTTCTTTTTGACTAAAAATGTGTGTTTTAGGATATCTCCCAGACAATGTGTGTTAGTTGTCCAAATCTAACACGACCACAACTTTGACTGTGAAACTAGAGTTCATTGTTATGGTTTTAATTGGACGAACCCTGCCTCTGTGCTATATCTTGTCGTTCTAATAACATGGCTTTACTTAGAAGACTGCCTGAACTAACCAAAATATTCGAGTTTACTTTTTTGGCATTGTAGTTCCCCGTTCCACAGATCATCACTTGGGAGTAGACTTTAGAAAAAGTAAGACTTGCTAGTATTTATCAGATAGGATTTGTCTGAGCTGTGACAACTTGCTTGTAGATTAATGGTATGGAAATAATTGCATTTAGCAGCACGACAGCCCCAATTTTTGTCACGAGGGCAGTAACAGCCGCACATCTCCTCCAAGTAGGGGTTCACCCAAACTAGTCACCTGGTAGTTCTCTGAGGTATTTATTATGCATGGACCATAATATATATAGGTACTAGACTATGATAATTTATTGTTAGCGAATAATTATTACCTGTACATTGAGTGCAGTGTTATGAAAAATATGAACTCTTACCTTGCCCGCCCCCCTTTATCACTACTCACAGAATGCACCTCTTTTTACACATAATAAAACAGCAAATATTCAGGGAGCCAATAAAAACTTGTCTAGATACCTGAATATGTTTACTTATAAAGGCTTTTCTGGTCTTGAGCCTTGTTGTTTTGGGGAACTTCCTCCTCTTCTGAAATAGGGGCTGGATTCGGTTAATTTGCAGACACAAGAAGATCACTTCCTTACCTCTGGACCCCCACCTTTTCAATCCAACTTAGCTTACTTGAACCTAGAATAATTCTACTTTGACATTCCTAAGATAAGGCTCCTTTTGTTCTAGATGTTCTTGGTCGACATAGTTTTGACTACGTCAACCTAGGTAGTTCCAGGCCCACGCTAATTGTCTCGGCACACAACACTTTTCAGCTTTCAACCTTTTACTCAACTTGAGGTAACAACAGCAATCCTCCCGTATTCCAAAATGTTCTCTTAACACCGTTATCCTTTCTCAAAGCTCAAGTCCTCTCTGGGTCCTCTACCGGCTCCTCACTCGCTCGCACGCGCAGATCTGTAAGTTCTCGAGATCTCATTCAAGGAGCGGTTGACTCGATCGCGAAACAGATTGAAACTGACATCTTTGAGTTTGCCTTGTAGGGTAACGAATCAGCTGCGCGATATGCATCCTGGTGTCGAACCTCATTCCTTCCACAAGTATTCGAGCATACTGGTTACCGTTCTTCATTCCTTCCACAAGTACTCGAGCATACTGGTTTCCCTCCTTCACATCGTCGAATCCCTCTCACTTGAGCCCAAGGTCAGTAGCCACGCAGTCTCCATCTTGCGATCGACCCCTCGAGTGTATGCTGATGGCAGACAAGCCATCCTGGTCGCGACCTTGATCACAACGAAAACTTCTTTTTCTGGGATTCGTGGAGTAGTGACCTTGATCACGTATCTTCGAGAAGTCAATATGGGAGGCCTGTGAGCTCGTTGCACACCTCAAACTCAACGGAAGTTACCGTCGCAAAGTTGTATGTTATCTCCTTCAATTGTTTAACCTATCGTGGGCGTGGACATTCATGTTCCTTTGAGGCAACCTTTCTTGTTAGACTCGAGTCCGTAACTTATGCTGATCACTGTCAGATCTCTAAAGGATTGTATGTTGCTACACATACAATATGAGTGCCGACGTGCCAACATCGCCCTCCATGGGAGAAGATTGTACATCGTCTTGTGCCAGGCTCAAGTAGCCATGCTGCTTGCCAGTATCTCGCCAAGTAGAGATCGAGGTCAAACCAGGTTCATGGCCAATTATTCAGATGGTATGTATAACTGGATTGTTGAAAACGAGTAGAAAGATAGCTAACGATTTGTTCAGGAGCTTACGCCGTATTGCCCGTTACCATCAACCCGGCTTAGCTTACTATTGCTTCTGAATTGTCAAGTATCCGGACAATCAAGCAATCAGTATCTTCGATGGTTGGTGGTTTTATATTCTATTAGGGAACGGCGCTGGGGCAAGTCCACGAGAATCTGAAACCCCGAGTATATAGTTTGGGAAAAAGCGACAGCTTTACGACGCCGCTTGCTGAGTCGGTCGAGAGAAATGATCATTTGACAACTCCAACGACCAGGTCAACTTTCCTACCTTGGATGATCGACATTTGAGATTCGTCCTGTCCTACCACCCTTGACATCTCTCTCACCAGCAAGTCCTAGACCCACAAGCGAAAATGGTAACATATTAAATATTGGCAGGCCCGCCCTCAGCAACAGAGATGCTTACAAGTGATACTTGGAGATGCGATCCCGTGGCGTTACTGTCGAAGCACCCGATCATAATCAAATCATACACATGGAGCTTCCTCCCGGAAACAACTGATCAACAATGGCTTCTGTCACGGAGGAACTGTACGATCGTGAGATCGTTTGAAAGAAGACTTCTCCGATTTTGCGTTACAAGCTCTCAGATTTCAAAGCGCCCCAGATTGTATTGTTGACTTGGTTGGCACAGACGAGATTCGCACCAGGCAAAGTCAATTCTTGGAGTCTCTCTCTCAAAGACGAAGTTGGCGATCCTGATTTAAACAGTTGAGTTACTTGGCACGGGATTCAATTGACGACTGCACTACTTGATCTTGATTTGGGGTGTTCGAAAAGTTGTTGCCACCAAAACTACCGGCACTTCGGTTGCTGGTACATTCCACCACCACCGTACCCCTTCCCAAGAGACCGTATACCTCTCGACTTCGCCGACCAGTCTATCCCTTCGCAATTTGCTCTCGAGTTTGTATGTTATCCTTTTCGATACTCCTGGCATGTGAGAGTTTGGGTACGCCCGGGATGGAAGACCTTGATCCAAAATGGTGCTGTTTGATTGCTCTGACTGACTTGATCATGGATCAACAGAGGAAGAAAACGGGGCGCGTCGATGATGTTTCCGCCGAGAGCACGATTCTGTTTTACCACGCTCATTTCCTTCCTATAATTTCAAAGGGTGTAATGTGACGAGAAGGAAGCGGATGGGCCGACTTGACTTTGGCCTCCGTACAACTCGCCAATCCTTTGAAAAAACTTCACCAAAGCCGAAGATAAGCAGCCCAATGTCATATCGAAGACCTCACGCAGCATGCGACACCAGATATTGGATTCAGTATACATGGGCAACTCTGGGTATTTCCGAGTTTTCGAAGGATAACAGATTCCTTTGTGTAAATTGCCAAAATGTGTTACAAGAGAAGAGGGGACGAAGCGAACCATGTCTTGCGGTCATTATTTTCGGAAGAATTTTTCTCTTGAGCAACGGCTCAGAACAATCCCTGGATCGTTCGACTTGGATCATAACACCGTGAACCTCACTACCGTGGACTCAAGAGACATCATATGTTTCTTGGACGTGAATGAGAATGGTTTTTTGGTCCATTAGCCTTCGTTTCGCTTCCATGTTGATCATCTTCCCGGAGGTCCTCGACTCGCTCGGTTATACCCTCATCCCAGTCATCGCCGCTCGTGTCAAGCGGGTCAACCGTGTCAAGATCCGCATCTTCATGTACCTCTTCGCCCAATACTTCGGCTCCAGAGTACAACTGTCCTGCTCTTTCAGATGCCCAAAGAGGTCCTTCGGAGCATCAACTTGGTTTTCTTGGCATCCAGCCCCAACCGAACAACCAATCCTTTCTAGGAGATCATTCTCTTGAAAAGAGGTAGATGGAGTCATCATCTGGTAACATCGGCAACACGACGAGCTAAGAGAAGGGTACATGGTGCCACCCTTAACTGGGAAGCTTGGAACCACCCAGGACAGTAGTATACGTGGATACATGCGTGATATAGTCAAAGGCCCAGTTCGAGCTGTACCGTGGATCGGTCGTGAAGAGAGTTTGGTTGATGGCATCTTTCGTGGGTCCAGATATCGCCAAGTGGATTGGAGGGCGAAGTCAAACGATAAACCCTTTTCGAATGGTAGAAAAAGTTATCATCTGAATACATCGGCGATATTTCAATGGCCCTTCGCCACTCCTGTTAGTGAAACTTCGGCTCGTTTCGAAGAGGGTAACCCACCAGAGGAGCAGAAAATCACGAATCCACAATCAACCTCGGACAAAGAAGAAAATATTCCGGTTGGTACTTCAATCTTCAATCGCCGTGGGCACAACAGACGTAGAATGGATTGAGAAGCATGGAGAGCGGGGCTCAAGAACCTCGAGAGGACGATTCCGAATCTCCGTTGTGCTTTACCAGACCTCTCAAACCACCCCACTGTCCTAGAGACAACGTCAAAAACAGTCAAGATGGCCAAAATCAAGAGAGTCGATTCGTCCGTTGGCACAAACTACCATGGGCAAGTGATCAGCGGAAAACCACAAGACCGCACGCAAATCCTCTCTCGCCAACTCTGTGCATACCAGACTTCGGTTCGGTGGTTACAGCACCTGCAAGTCACCGAGCGTCGCAAGCGAAGATATGAGTGAAAACGAAGCATCTGGACGAGGATAAAGTTCGCTTATTTGAACTAGGTGTTTCAAGAGTTAGTTGTAGCTACCAGAGCTACCAGAAATACCGCGGTTGCTGGTTCAAATATCGATACGGTCTTCCGCCCTAACCGAACAACCCCCACCCGACCGCTTGGAGTTCCCATATGCACTCCAAGCAAAAAATATATAAAGGCATACGAGTTGGCTGCAAAGTTCCCTTCGACATGAGTCGCACACGACGCCAGCCATTGATGGCAAGAAGCTCCGACGAGTGCATCATCGTCGTGAACCCTCTGAGGTGTTGAAGTGACCCTGGACGAATCATCGAGATACCCCCAATGCCTAAGACAGGGCTCACCATTGGCGGCTCTACCAGCGATCCCGCGAAAAACTATACAACAAAAGACGGAAGAGGTTATTGCTGAGTGGTTGCGAGGGGAGTAGGAGGACTTGAGGGAGAGGGCGATCGTGGGTGATGGGAGACCAGAATCGCTGGATTTAGATAAACAGAAAGTCTAGGTAGCTACCTAACTAATAAATCATTTTTAGACAATGCCCCTTCTCTCTTCTGCATTGAATCACTATCCGTGTCTGAAATAACCAGATGACTTCCCTCCCCCTCCCCCTCTCTACTCCCATGAAAACTGGACAGTAAGCGAGATGGAAATGAGTTAACCATTGCAGTCAAGAAAGAGAACTCCCAAACCTAGTGATACAAAACACTACCTACTCGTCCCTTCCCCAATTTTCCATAAGAAAAGTATAGAGCAAAGTGAGTAACCCAAGAAATCAGAACTAGTCCATCAAAATGGAAGAAGTCAAAGTCAACAAACTATACAGATGAGGAGATGCCCAGTATGCCGATATGAAATGGTTGCGCTTGAGAAATCCAGAATGAGCTCGGCATTCTTACATGTCAACCCACCGACACTTGAGTTGTAACGCCCTTCACAAGTAAATCTACTACTAGCCTATGCGTAAGCCATCGATATCTTGTCCCCCACATCTTATTTGAGTAAGCCATAGGTTACTTTCAACTTTGGGTATTCCACGAGTAAACCATGGGTTACTTGCAACCGAAGAACAGTAAGCCATGCGTAACCCACGGCTTACTCGTTCTGGTGAGCTAGTCACATGGAAGCAAAATATCTCAACGACACATTCTAGTAAAAACCCAAGTGATTCAGCCCGAGTACTACAGAATACAAGTCCACATAAAATCGACAAATTTGAACGACATTTCTAGAGAGTGGTATATACGTGAAAGGCTTCCCTCTAAGAATGAGGGAAGGGATAGGTGATAAAAAGGTATTAAACATTCAAGTGAGGACCAAAGAACTATGGTATGCTAGACTCGCTAAATCGCTCGAGGCAAAAGAACAAAATTCGCAAAGGTGTTCCAAAGCAAAATGGAATACACAGACAAAAAAAACGCCAGGGTATACCCAATCCCCCTCCCCAAGCTCCGAATCGCAAGAGGAAAAACAAGTAGCCCTCCCAATCATCCTGGCTGGCTCGAGTAAATACTTTGGCGGTGAAAGTATTGAGAGAGCCCGTTTCCCAGTTGTATGTACAATCCCCCATCCACACGCATGTTTCCATCTCTAGAACTCAAATCCTTTGGTTGCTAGCCAAAGACCAAGGCATTAATGATGTGCTCTTCATTCCATCCCTGGGCTGTGAGGGATTGGTTTTCCTTGAGGATTTTACCCATGTATGCGATTCGTATCGATTTCGGATGTGAGAGCTATTAAATCCAGTCAGTAAATCCATCTCGCAATTCTTCAGTTAATTGTAAAACTTACCCCCGCCTCCTCAAGTATCCTCCTCGCAAGCAACCTCACACTATCCTCCTTCCCAACACTCACAACGATATCCTGCCCCGCCCCATCACTCAATCTCGCCGTAACCCTCACCAGATCCCTCTCATTCATGACCGCCTTTCCCTTCTCCTCCCTCCGTCTCAACACCTCCTCCTCATCCACCTCCTCACTCTCCGTCCCCTTATCCCCCTCGTCCGGCAGTATAGGCGGCAGGACATGCGCCATATTCGTCGGATCAGCAACGATATGCTCCGGCATCGGATAGAAACCTCCAAACCCATCATACGCCCCATTCGCCAGATCACCCGTGGGAAGGGTAATCCCCGCGGCATCAAGAATCAACTGCGCCGTCGTCATCCCACCATCCTCATCCTCGGGCTCCTCACTCGATTGTATAATCTCCAATGCTGCGCGCAGCGTCTGCCATATTTCCGGACGTCCACTCACTCGAGTGTCGAAGAAGTCAATTCTTTCCCGGTCCAGGTCGGCGCGGGTCCATAATCGATTCTTGCAGGTCCAGACATGGAGTTTGAGCGGGCGATTGATGTGGGCGGAGAGAGGCTGGGCGTGCCGATGCGACGAGTTCCGATTACTGTGATTTGAGCCGTGGGTGGAGGGACGTGGGAGGGCCGAGTGCGATTGTGGTTGCGAGGAGGTTATGCCGCGAGAGGAGGAATTGGGTTCAGGAGGGTAGGGCGAGTTTGAGGATTCGCGGGAGATACAGCAGCCCTTTTGCCAGAGGTTAGCATGTTTGATTCTGCACGAATGGGAGGAGGACTTACCATGGCGAACCATGTGCTTTGGTCTTTGGAGGGGAAGGGAGTGTTGGTTTGTATACGGGCAAAGCTTTGCAAGTGATTGCGCGGGATTTGGGAGCTTTCTTTGGAAAAGAGGGGCACGGCTGAGTTGACCGCAATGGACGGCTAAGGTTAGGTATTGTGGAAGGCTGCAAATGCAAGGCAAATATTTGTAGGAATGCAACCTGCAATTATGGTGGAATATATCTGGTATGTGCTATGCTATGCTGTGGCGAAAAGGGAGGAGGAGAGAAGGAAAGGGGAAATTAGTAATACGACGTAGATGTGGATGGAGATGTTTGCATTTCAACTCGGAAATGGAAAATACGGTGGTCTCGTCTGGCACCAGGTTGAGCTGGCTCGCTGGTCTCGCTGGTTTAGCATTTGAAGTCGATGACAGGTGCCTGTAAATTGGGTGCTTCTAAGTGGTCATCAGCAACATATAGATGCAGGGCCTCCCCAGGTCCAGAATAGTCGTACGTTCGTTCTACTCCACATGGAAATGCTGGAAATGCTAAACTCTATCACCTGCAAAGTCTTCCCTCCAAGGCATATTCTCTCTCCGTCATCCCGTCTAACTCTACAGAAAACTCCCAAACGAGATAATCATGTGTCAACTGCCATCCAGTGCTACTCGAGGCTCTTTCTATTTTCGAAGCCGTTGAAGCCGTTGCTGTACCCCACGGCTTTTGCACAGCCATATTTGCAGCCTCAGGCAGACGTCCCTTGCTCGCTTCCGTCTATCCATATACAAGTCCAACAACACTTCAAAATCACCCGACCAAGCGGTCAAGAACCTCACCTCAAACCCATCGGAACACCATCAGCAACCATAAATCCTTCCAGACGCATCTCACAATTCGGAGCGAGAATCCGGTCTGGGGACCAATGATATCAACAAACTCATTCAGCTTCCCCTCGCTTTCGCTGCAAGAGGGTCCGCATCAGCAAGGCTGTGCTGGTCCCATTCTCACACTTCTTCCACCACGCCCATGCCTTTTCAATAAAGTATTTGGGGGCTCAATCACCCATTGCTAGCTCAACTGAGACATGATCAGCAATCTTGTCACTTGCTCTCTTCTCTTTGGGAAATATAGTCTTCTCGTAGCCAAGATTTTTGAATAGTTGGGGTCGAAAATAGAAGTTGTGATAGAGTGTCTAGAGTGGAACATCAGCCGGTAGGCTAGTGACATGCTTGATGTGTTTGCTTGGTTACTACTATACACTCGGAATGACTTGTTCGAGTTTGAATAAGTAGATGTCCATGTATCTCTCAAATGTCCAACTTCGAATTGTGAAGCTATAATCTTCACATCTTCTTGCCTCTCTCTTCCTTTAATTTAGCGAATATCACAATCATGTCAAGTCTAGAACTTCTCGCAGCCGTAACAGCAATAATAGTAGCCTACAACAAATCTGCAATCTCCTTCCAACACTGGCTCCACGAAACCCGCGAGCGTTATGAGAATCCCCAGAATCAACTACTCGACCAGTCACTCATAGCAGGCGGTTCAGAAATCCAATACGAATACGACGACAGCGTCTCTCGAATAGGTGCTCGTTTCTCTTCCGGTGATGGTAAAGCCTTTCCGAAAGCCCTTCCCTCTCACTCTTTCACTCTTTCACTCTCATTCAAACAAACCCTCAAACTAACACAAACTGAAATCCAGCAACAGCACAAACCCAACTAACCCACTGCCTCCACCAACTCCAAGCCGTAACCTCAATCCTCACATCCGAATCCCACTCATCCAGTCGAACCTCCCCCACCATCCCAAGTCTCTCCTACATAACCTCCATCTCCGAGAGCACACGGAAAACCACCATCGCAATCCTCCGAGACCAATACCAACGCCTCCTATACACCGGTCCCCTCCCCCAATCCTTCGTCTCCCCCCACCACCGAAGCCAACTCCGCGGTTCCATCGCCGCCGAATCCCAACGGGATCTCGTGCGAAGAGGTCCGGCACTCGAATACCAGGATCCTTCTTATTCTTCTTACTCTCAAGGCGGTTATTACGCAGAGACGACAGAGAGTTATCATCAAAGTCCATCTTCAAGACATCATTCGAGAGGAAGTGGTCATCGTCGAGGTAAGAGGTGTATATATCCCCCTTGTTCGGCATTCTCGCTAACACTATTTTCCCCCCAGCCGACCATCGTTGAAAGAATTCTCATCCTCACGCAACAACTTTCACCCCAACAACCCCATTCTTCCCCCCTCTCCGAACAATTTCCCTCGCAAATGCATGTATTCCACTCTTCGCTTTCAGCCCAACCTATGACCCTACGATAAAGAGAGACCACGCAGGGGAAGGGGCTTAAAAAATGAAAGAAAAGACCCAGTATCAAAGTCAAAACAAAAAACAAAAAACAGAAAAGAAAAGAAAAGGAATACAAGAAGAAATAACCCCCAAAGCTAAGACGTGGGAATGACATGTGTAAAAATGAATAATGGAAATGAAAAATTATACAATAAAATGTCCAAATACAAAAAAAAAGAACAAACAATTCCAAGACTGTGAATCAAAGGTCTTGAGGGAAATTTTGCTTTGCTCGCTCTCGTTCGCTGGAGACAACTTCGTTGGAGACAACAATAAATCTAGTCGTGCCCGACCTGGCCAACTCCAGCCTATTGCCCCGAGGGTATTCCCCACAACTCTTATCCCTCGTATTATGCTCAGCGCTTGCTCATTCAATGGTGGTTCTATCCCCAATTCACGCACTGGTGGGTGGTGTGTAAACTTGAGCCATAGGGGCTTGCAGGTGGGTTGAGGCCCAGTTGAGGGAATCGATTAAGAGCCTGTTTGGATTATATTATTTAAGGATATTATTTAATTTTAACTAAATAATACGCTTAATCCAAACACCTTTACTACTTTAATTTATTATTTAAATAATTAAATAATACACTATACAAATTAAAGTAGCATCTCTTAAGGTGCTACTTTAAGTTTAGCACGCATCTTACTATACACCCACCAAAACACTACTACAGACATACCTCCACCACACCCACCCTACCCCCTTAATAAACAAGATGAGGATGAGGATGAATCCCGACATACAATATTACTTCTTCTAGCTCTTGTTACCTCTCAATCTCTTCGTACAGCACGTCATTCACTCGGCATAAGTCGCCTCAAAGAGCAGCACTATGTAAAGGAACTTCTCTCTTGTAATAGTAACCCCCGGATTTATCGAGTATTGCGTATAAGTCTCTCTTCCTTCTATGATCTATGAGATTGGATCCTTGAGAATACTAAGGTCCGAGACTTAAAAACCTAGTAAGTTCACCTTGAAGAGAAACTTGTTATCTTCCTCTATTCAGTTAATAATAAGAGCTTAAATCGTATAGTTCAAGAAACTTTTGGTCACTTAGGAGAGACGATTAGTAGAGTGTTTTACAAGATCCTGGATGCTCTTATTCTTCTTTATAAAGAAGTCGTAAAGTTGCCTACAGAGGATTCACCACTTAGAAGCCGGATTACAGATAATCCAAAGTACTTCCCTTACTTTAAGGATTACCTAGGGGCACTTAATAGTACTCATGTATAAATACATGTACTAGATGAGGATAAACTAAGATACTAGAACCGAAAGAAGAAGCTTTCTTAAAACGTCCTTGTAGTTTGCAACTTTGATATAGTGTTTACCTTTATTCTTGCTAGCTGGGAGGGTTCAGCTCACGATGCCGCTGTTTTACGTAGTGTAAAAGCTCTACATGGATTTACTACTCCTAAGGGGAAATATTAGCTAGGAGACGTAGGATACGCTAATTCCGATAATATACTCTTGCTATACTGAGCTATAAGATACTATCTCAAGGAGTAAGTTCGTGTAAAACTCAAACCGAAGAACACTAAGGAATTATTTAACTTACGCTATATAGCTTTGAGAAATGTCGTTGAACAGATTTTTAGTGTTTTATGTAGGAAATACTATATATTTTAGGGCTTAGAGTTTCTAGTTACTACTTAAGTTCTTATAGTTATTACTCTTACTACCCTTTATAATTTTATACGTTTAAGAGAAGGAATTGAGGCAGATGTTCTACTTATGTAAGAGGTAGATAATCTAGAAGTTGAGGATATAATTACTCTATCTACTATCCTAGTTGATAGTAACCCCTTAAAGAAGATAGATAGATTAAGAGATGAGATAGCTGAGAAGATGTAGGTGGATTACAAGGCATACTATATAAAGCATAGTATCCTACTAGATTAGAGTACAAAACTATAAAGTTTCTAGCCACGTAAACTCTCCAACTCCCTCCTAAAGCTTAAGCTATCTATCTCTCTTCTCTCCTTCTAGTATTAAAATAAAACTCCTAGCCTTTGCCTCACTCTCTATAACTATAAAAGCGTTCGCTAATTAATCTGTGGTTAACTAATTCTGAAAGTCCCTCAAAAGTAAATTGCAAGCCTTTTCCTAGTATGACTTTGAAGCCTTAATTTCTCTTACTTCCTGTGCCTCCCGGGCCTCTCGCTGAGACTTTAACTCCTCTGTGATTCCTATAAGTAGAGCATTTAGGTTAAACTTTAGTACAACAGTTATATAGCTCTGCTTCTTTAGTAGGGGTTTTATAGTATTATCGTCTTCTTTAGACTTAGAGGTCTTACCATCTCTCTTCTCCTTTGTAGCTTTTGTACAAGGTGGAGGTTTAGTACTAGTAACTGCCCCTACTCCTGTAGTATATGCTCCTTTAAGAATTTCTCGTAACTTAGCGCGGTTCGGAAGTACATGGTATTTGTGCTAACTAATCTTAGAATAAGCCTAAAGAGTTGTTAGAATAAAAGAAAGAAGAAGAGATAAAATAAAGAGACTTACTTGCTTAAGAGTTTGCTAAATATTATTAGTTCCCTTATATAATTCCTCCTCCTTGCTCTATCCTATACTAGAAGTATACTCTAAAACACTTCACATCTTCTAATACTCCTTGATCTCTCCCTATTTATTACGTACATGCCTAAGCTCTACCACAAGTCCTAGCTTTTAGCAGGCTTCTTAGACAGAGGTAATAATAGCATTCTATCCCTCAGGCTTCTAATTACCTGCATCAGTGCCTTTTCCCTCTATAAATTGTACATAACCTTCAATAACAAGAGCCTTTTCTATTTCACTTGTCTATTACATACGCGGCTTAGCTAGTGGCTTAGAGTTTAGAGCAGGCGTAGGAGTATCGAGTAGGAGAAGCTTAGGATTAATAGGTATTGTGACGGTTCTAACCGCCACCACACCTCAGGCCAACCCCCGACTGGAACCCAGCGGATACCGTGCTTCCTGAGCCCGGCTCGGTTAGCTATAGCTTGGCACAACCTCCTGTATATAAGAGCTT